>CM065727.1:43722622-43727622 GCA_033310375.1 Conus canariensis
CGCCTGCACTCACTGTTCCCATTCCCATTCTTCTGATTGCCCTTAATTTTGTAGGAATAGACTTTGTGCAGAAGTAGTTTATTTCAACGGGTCTGTGTCTAATGTAAAAATAGTGTATCAGGCTTTGCACTGTAAATCATTTTTCTGGCCCCTCTCATTCCTCCCTTTTCATCCCCCTACCCTGTCCCATCCATGTTGCAAAATTACTTACCGTTACTGGACATACGCATACCAAATTTTATCAATAGCGGTGTAAATTTAGAAAATAACGGTTTTTAACGGTCAGTGTTAAGTTTTGGTTCGTAAAATTTGCATAACATTGTTCAGCGCTTAAAACTGTACGTGCATACAGAATGTTATCAAGAAGGGTGAAAATTTCGAAATTCAGAAAATAACGGTTTTTAACGGTCAATGTTAAGTTTCGGATCTTGAAAATTGTATATCATTGTTTAGCGTTCAAAACTGCACACGTATATCGAATTTCTTGAAGAATACTCTAAATTTATAAAATAACGTTTTTTAACGGTCAATTGTAAATTTCGGTTCGTAAAAGTTGTATATCATTTTTCAGCATTTAAAACTGCACATGTATACCGAATTTCATCAAGAACAGCCTAAATTTTGAAAATAACGGTTTCTAACGGTCAAATTTAATGGTCATAATGACTATCTAATGACCCTATGTTACCCGCTGGATGTTCCTGTAGGCTTATGTCAAGTTTGGTGGCGATCCGATGACTCTCGTGGCCGCCAACCTCAGAAGATCGGGTTTTAAAACAGTTTTCATAGGGTTTGGTGTTTTTAACGGTTTTTAACTGTTATAAATAACGTTTCTTAACTGCCAAATAACGGTTCTAATTTTCGAGAAGTAGCCCTCGGTACCTGTGCAATGTCACAACGGCCATTTGATGAAAAGCAGAGGAAAAAGATGTCTTTGAAACCGTTATAACAGTTTTTTAACGGTTTTTAACGGTTTTATTTTTTTTAGAGATTAGCCCAAAACCATCCTCAGGTCACAACAGACGTACCTGCTAAATTTCAAGAAGATCGGGTTTTAAACAGTTTCTTTTATAGGGTTTGGTGTTTTTAACGGTTTTTAACTTTTTTTTTTAAACTGCCAAATAACGGTTCTAATTTTCGAGAAGTAGTCCTGTACCTGTGCAATGTCACAACGGCTATTTGAAGAAAAGCAGAGGAAAAAGATGTCTTTGAAACCGTTATAAACAGTTTTTTTAACGGTTTTTAACGGTTTTATTTTTTTAGAGATTAGCCCCAAACCATCCTCGGGACACAACAGACGTACCTGCTAAATTTCAAGAAGATCGGGTTTTAAACAGTTGCTTTTATAGGGTTTGGTGTTTTTAACGGTTTTTAACTGTTATAAATAACGTTTTTTAACTGCCAAATAACGGTTCTAATTTTAGAGAAGTAGTCCTGTACCTGTGCAATGTCACAACGGCTAGTTGAAGAAAAGCAGAGGAAAAAGATGACTTTGAAACCGTTATAACAGCTTTTTAAACGGTTTTTAACGGTTTTATTTTTTTAGAGATTAGCCCAAAACCATCCTCGGGTCACAACGGACGTACCTGCCAAATTTCATTACAATCGGTTGAGCCGTTTTTGAGTCTATAGCGTACACAGACACAGACACACACACACACACACACACACACACACACACACACACACACACAGAATTTGCCATTTATATATTAGATATCCCTCTCTCTTTCTCTCTCTCTCTCTCTCTCTCTCTCTCTCTCTCTCTCTCTCTCTCTCCTCTGTGTGTGTGTGTGTGTGTGTGTGTGTGTGTGTGTGTGTGTGTGTTGTATGTGTGTGTGTGTGTGTAAATGAAAATGCCTTATCAACTTTCAAAGTATTGTATCACAGCTAAGTACTGTGAAAACTCTGAATAACATATTGCATATTTTTTTTAATGAAGTGTAGTGGCCACAACAAATATGTCCGAACGAGCAAGTCATGATCAGAGCGGGCGCGCTCGTGTGTGTGTGGGGGTGGGGGTGGGGGGTAGGTGGAGGGGGGTGCGCGTCCGTGTGCGTGTGCGTGGGTACATGCGTACGTCAAGTCCATGATATAGTTTGCCAGAAAACTGCGCACAAGTGTCAACTTTTCTGGACGAAGATGCGAGTTTTACGACAGAAGTGTTGTTTTTCTGTGCTGATAATAAGACTAGCTCGAAAGGTTGGCTTTTGATGATTTTCTTTTTCGAAACAAAGCAGGGAAAGTGGAGAGCGGTCTTTCTATTCTGTTCATTTGACTAGTGTACATTACCGTGCATCTCGTGCATGCTGTATTGGGGGAAAAAATCCAACGGAATAGCTGCTGTGGGTCATGTTGGCAGGGTTTGCACAATGACACCGCGTGCGCTTTGTGGTACGCATGCTGGCCAAAAGACAAACAGCATTGTTGTCGATGTCTCTCTTTGTATGTGTGCGTGTTTGTTTGTTTGTTTGTTTGTCCTCAAGTTAACTTGAAAACAGGATATTGGTTCTCCGTCAAATTTTTACTGGGCTTTCTACGAGATTCTTACCTTCAAACGTTCGTGAAATCTTTTTTAAACTGGTTAGAGGAACGCGCGCGCGCACACACACACACACACACACACACACACACACACACACGCACACGCACGCACGCACGCACGCACGCACACCACACTGACTGTCTGTCTGTCTCTCTCTCTCTCTGTCTCTCTCTCTCTCTCTCTCTCTCTCTCTCTCTTCACACACACACACACACACGTGCGCGCGCGCGCGCGCGCGCGCGCGCGCTCGCACACACACAAGTGAGGACGCAGAGACCACCAAAGCACACAGGTGTGCAGGGGGGAGGGAGTCGGGGGATTCTGCTCTCTCCCCAAACCTCATTCCATTAAAGGGAGGGTGAGGGAGGGGGCGGAGTGATCGTAATGTTCGTGAACTCTTTGTATTGAAAATCTAGTACATTGTCCGTTCATTTGCGTGGTTCTCGAATTTCCCCAAGTCATTAGCGCTTAGGTTTCAGTTGCTCACGCGTTCGATTGTAGAAGTAGATCTCTCAATTCCGTGTCCGCTTAGGATTTCTGGGTGTTCTTTCTGTTTCAGTAGCTCCACCGCCTTCTGTGCAAGTAATTTCCTCTCTCTTCTTTTTTGTTGTTGTTGTTGTTGTTGTTTATTTTCTCTGATTGCTTTTTCCAAAAACAATCTGTCTTTCTAAGGGGAAAAAGTCCTTCTTCACTATCCTCATTGTTTTCCTGCCTCAGTGGACCATTTTCCAGTCTTTGTTCCGGAAACTCCTAGACATTTTTTTTCTGGTAGCAATTAATGACATGCGGGCTTTTTGTTGCTGTTATTGTTCCTATTGCTGTTGTTGTTGTTGTAATCTGACGACTCTGGGGGGAAAATTGTACACACTGTACAGAGTGGACTGTAGCTGTCCTTTGCGCAGTGCGTTTGCCTGTGTGGCTTTTTAAAATTTTCTTTTTGACATTGAAGCACAATTCAATATCATCTGAACGATTTTTTTAAAAAAATGGTAGCGATAAAACAAACGGGAATGCCTGGCGCTCTCAATACAACCTAATGTTAAGTACCATGATATGTCAGTATTTCAGGCACCCTGTTCCTAACCGCTTTTATGACCTGATTTTGTTTTCAGCTCTTTTTTTTTCTATTCTGACTTCTTTACAATGTGACATTTTCACCTGTTTGAGTTTCACAGATCGAAAAGGCTCTAGGGAGTCGCCTGGGCTGTGACGATTAAAACTTGAATGTTAACACCCGTCTTGGACATGCCTCCTCTTCCACCTCTATCCCCACTCCTACTGCCAATCCACTTTCCTGTCCATTTCGATCGGCATGGTGTACAGCTTCAGGAAGGGAGACACCGACAGTTACCTTGCGTTTAGAATTCTAGATTTTTTTTAAACATTTATCTTTCATGGTCTAACGAATCACTATAGTGAAAAATACTCTGAAGCCCTGCACAGATATGTTTCTGTATATATAAAAAAACAGTTGAAATTGTCATTTTCAGAAGACTGTTCAGGAGAGTGCCGACCTCCGTCTCTATAGAACGGGTCCTGGATCAGCCAGAAAAGAAAAAGAAGAAATTGCACAGGTCCGTCTTTAGGCCCAATTTTATCTTTCGACCGAAGTTCGGTACTGTCGGTTCAGCAGTTTTGAGGCGTAAACATGTGACGGATCCTTGGTCCGCAGCTGGATCTACATCGGCACCTTAATTGAACGGCTTCGTACACAAGCCACGTTCCATCTTTCCACCAACTTTCCTTCCGATTGGTTTCGTGTTAATCATGCCGACCGTTAGACAGACCAACAAACCAACAGACGCTGAAACATGCATCATCTTCTTTTGGCGAAGGAGGTAGGGAATACCGTACTCAGCAGTTCACACGTTGAGGAAATCCTGAAGAATAGTGAATGGTCTCGCCCTGAACACGTGATTACATTGAGAGCCCTCTTGGCGCTGAAGCGACGAAATGGGCAAAGAAATATCCGTTCGCAGACGAGGACGAATAAACTACAACCAGTGTCGGGAGAGGGGGACGTCGTTATAACCGTAGCCTTTGTGTAGGGAAGTACATCAGCTTGCAGGGTTGGCGTTGTCAGTCTGGGACACTCTTTTGTTGTTGCCCACACAAAGAAATTCAGGGAGTGGGAGTCAGGAGGGGGATGGGGATGTTACCTGATCAGTTTGTCCATTTACCTGGAGACATGCAGGTGTAAGAATTGTCGGGGCCAGGGTGTCGCATAAGTGTGTGACTTGCCCTGGTTCAAACCCTCCCCTCACCCCCCATCCACTCTCACCCCCTTCTACCCTGGACCCTGCACCCGTAGCTCGGGATGCCGGGCGCTGACAGGTGTGAAACTGCTGCTGGCTTGGGTCATAAAGTTTCGCCTGTGTGGCGCGCGCGAACATGTGTGTGTGTGTGTGTGTGTGTGTGTGTGTGTGTTGTGTGTGTGTGTGTGTGTGTGTGTTGT
>CM065727.1:43732622-43735122 GCA_033310375.1 Conus canariensis
GATTTTAATTTCAGTTGATTTTCAGAGTGACTTTTTTTTTTTAAGTAGGATGACTTAGAGTTAAAAAATCTTCGATCAGATTTGATAGCATCTATGAATATTGTTACAAGAACGACTGGTCACTTTGATAACAAGCAAAATAATAAACAAATATATAAATGAATAAATAATAAACGAATGAATGACTTAGATACTTCTTTTAAACACAGAGAGAGGAAGTGCTTCAGCTGGATTCAAATTAACTCCATATTCAAAGAAGGATTTCGTCGGATTTCAAATAAAACTTTCAATCGTATCTGACATTTGTATGAAAATTGTAACTAGACTAACAGACTACCGACAGTAAAAATCTGCAACATAAGCAGTCAGCTGCTTTGGAAGAAATGAATTCAAGCAGAATAAGAAAATAAAGAGATGTCAGTTGCAAATCACATTGAGAAAAAAAGAAAATGTAAAGGAATGTAATTCAGTAGCTGTAACGGTAAATCAGATGTCAGATGTTGTTAGTTTTACATAGCTGTTAAAACGAAACTTTACCTTCAGAGTCTCCTGGAACTTGGAGCATTCATTTCATGGTGCACGTGCATTAAATCATGCTTGGCCGTCACACAGTAAGATATCTGGACTGAAAACACATCTCTCGGAAAAGGCCTCGGGAATACTATAAAAACTCGCACTCAAAACTGGAGCCACATCAAGAAGCGCATAATCCCACGCTTCAACTTGGCATTTCTGTTGAAAGATAATTCTTCCCCCCCCCCCCCCCCCCCCCCCCATGGTGTTGACGTTACGAAGACGACTTTCCACCAAGGTTTAGTCTGGAGTATGACAGTTTGACCGCTAATGACGTTTCCCGTCCTTCAGAATCTCGGCGACGGTGACAGGCACTTAGCGTAGCAATCAACACGGCGTTTCAAACAAAGTGGAACAGTATACGTCTGTCTTACCGTGTTGTCACTTTTTACTGCCCTCGACCTTCTCACGCAGTGAACGCGTAGGTTGTGGGGGAATCTGCGACTGATGTCCAGTGATGGTGTCGTTTGCCGCTTGTTTCCAGCACCAACTATGCTCTCACCCACCCCACTCCCCGCCCACCCCCACCAACCCTCTTTCTATTCTCTTCCCTCCCTCCAGCTTTGTATTCGGAGAGAAAACGTAAAAAAAAAAAATGTCCGTACAGTCTTGTCAGTAGGTGGGCGAGAGGAGCTGAACTGAGTAAATTATTTTGTTAAGTTGAAGATGCATTGCATCACGTAGGTGTTGAATGTAGCCTCGTTCTTTCTCCGTGTTGGTCACATTGTTCTATACGGTTATGGTCCAGATTATCGCAGCATCCAACCAGAGCGTCATTTCTTTACTCAGGCGCGCGTGGGCGCGCGCGCAAACACACGCACACACACACACATACACTCACACACACGCGCGCGCACACACACACACACACACACACACACACACACACACACACACACACACACATTCACGCGCGCGTGCGCGCGCGAGCTTACATACTCACACACACATTAATATCACATCCATATACATAAACATACACGCACACACACTATAACAAGTCTGTTCAAAGATCCGCTGCGGATCGACTGTGTATGGTACGACTGTCAGTAACATACTACAAAGAGGAGTAATGCCTCGCCGTATCGGGTGGGGGAGAGGGGGGCGGGGGTGGGGGTGGGGGGGTAGGGGGGAGACGGGTGTATAGTCACCGGGTCAGGCAGCTCTAGAACCGTAATAGTCACCCCGTTCGGTGTCAAGGCGTGCCAAAGGAGTGTTGTTTGTCGGTGTGATTGTTTGCTGTGAACAAGCAGGTGCCTCGCTGACCCAGTCATTTCAGCCGCCATGTCAACAGACACGGTGTGCGTTTGTCCGGATTGAGCGGTTTTGTTTTCGTATCATGTCATTTGATCGGCGGTTGTGTGGTTGCGCGCTCACGCGCGCGCGTGCGCGCGCGCGTGTGTGTGTGTGGTGAGGGAAGGAGAAAGAGAACGTATGTGTTGTGGTATGTGTGTGTGTGTTGTGTGTGTGTTGTGTGTGTGTGTGTGTGTGTGTGTGTGAAGAACAACAATTATATCTCCATAAAAGACGTGAAGACTAAACTAGCGACGGAGAACGTTCTGAAAAAATGAACAATAAGTTACATGTTGTATTTCTTATCCATCCCTTATCTTTAATCAAAACATTGACAAATGTATTCACCACGACAGTGTATAGGTCTTTGTTATTAACTATTCTATTCACTGAGCCTTTTCTTGTTTGAAAACCTTTGCTCTCTCTCTCTCTCCTCTCTCTCTCTCTCTCTCTCTCTCTCTCTCTCTCTCTCTCTCTCTCGTCGCTCCCATGCTTGCTAGCACCCATGGGCACACACTTATGTAGGCCTACGGGGGCACCTGTACAATTGCACTCACCTCTCTCTCCCTCTCTGTCTCTCTGTCTCTCTCTTTCTGTCTGTCTCTCTCTTTCTCTCTCTCTGTCTCTCTCTCGC
>CM065727.1:43737622-43740122 GCA_033310375.1 Conus canariensis
GGGAACAAGGTCAGTCCGGGTCACGTGACAAAATGTTGTCTTTGTCCTTGCGGTGATTTGTCTTAGTTTTATGGGGAGTGAACGTGTACATTGGAGTTGTTTTCTTTTTTCTTTTTCTTTTCGTTTTTTTTTTTTTTTTTTTTTTTTTTTTTTTGGGGGGGGGGGGGGGGGGAGGGAGGGGGGTAAGAAAGAGGGACCACCGGTTGTTGACAAATTATTTGGACTGTGCGCACGCATACTCTCTTCTCTCTCTCTCTCTCTCTCTCTCTCTCTCTCTCTCTCTCTCTCTCTCTCTCTCTCTCTCTCTCAATGTATTAGAAAGCAAGCTGATTGTACGAAAAAGAAAATTGATTTCACCATGTGTGACAGGAGTGACTGATGTGATAAGGAGTTCAAATTAAGCAACGCAAAAGCAAAAGGTCTGGCTCTCAATATTTAGGAAAACAAGAGATAAAAAAAGGACAATGATGCCTATTGTTTTGCTAGAAGAGAATATAGAGTCTTGTTGAAAAGGAAAGAAAAACAGTACAATGACATGTTGTTAGAAAAACTTGTGTCTACCGTAAAGAGTCAGAGAGAGTTTTGGAAAGTTGTACATAAAATATCTTTTAAGCGTAAACACGTTCATGGCAAATCTTAAAAAGTTTAAGGACTATATCCGTCAAACATGAACAAACGGATCACAAGACAAAACGCAACGCGTTTCGACCTCTTAGGTCTTCTTCAGGCAGGACAAACAACACTCAGGACAACGAAAATGAAGAACGAGCAATTACTTATCTCATCCAAATCGGCGCAAGATGGGAGAAGAGGTACTGCTTGCAGTAAGTTAGAGAATGGTGAACCTGCAAGTTCAGGTGAAAGTATTTGGGAAATGTTAAAATGTGCAGGAGGTCGGGTTGTTGACTTTTCTTTTAAGATTTCGGCCTGCAGTCGCCTCACCTTGCAACTGTATCTCTTTTTTGTTGTTGTTGTTAGATTTGTGAATGCATTGTTATGACGTACGTGTTTTTCGAGACAACTGAACTGATTCTATAGCACTTCCATTATCAAAAAAAGGTGATATTAATTATCCTAGGAATTACAGAGGCATATCTTTGAGTTATATCAGCAGTAAAATACACAGTGCTGTTATAAATATCCTACTTCAAGAGTGGGTAGAAGAATATGATTTGACACGTGTACACCAAGCTGGATTTAAAAGAGGATACTCTACAGTTGACTTTACGTTTATTTTATTAGCGCTGATACAAAAACAGTTTTGTTTCAGTCGTAAGTTATATGTTGCCTTCATTGATTTAGAACAGGCATTTGATTCAATAGAAGCAAACTTATAGTAGCCTAAAAATGGAGTTAAAGACAAATTGTACCAATATATTCATAGCATGTGTATCAATGTAAAAGCTAAGGTCGTATGTGGTGCTAACTGATTAAATTAGCTGTACTCGTGGAGTGAAACAAGGTGATTTATGCAGTCCTGTTTTTTTCTTTTTTCTTTATTAATCAACGAATTAGCACTGGAAGTAATTAGAGGAGGCCGACATGGTGCTATATTTATATATGACTACTTTGAGCTTTTCATTTTACCATTGGCTAATGATGTAGCGCTACTGGCTGGAACAGTTGTTGGTCTACAAACACAGATAAATAGTTTGTATTGTGCAGCGTCAGGCGTACATTCAAAGGTGAATATAGATAAAAAAAAATAAAAATAAAATAAAATAAAATAACGTCGACGTATTTAGGAAACGGGACCATTTATCTGCAAGCGAAAAATGGATTTACAATGATATGACAATGCCTGTTGTTGTTGCATACAAATACTTAGGAGTATACTTTTCAACGAGACTCAGTTTTGCAGCATCTTGCAGTAACCTTTCGAGTAGAGCCAAGAATGCTTTGCTATGTATTTTGCACAAAAAAAAAACTTCATTTTAAAAAAAAAACAGTTCTCGTGTAATTTTCTAAAATTGTTCTACTCACAGATTCAGTAAATTTTACAGTATGGTGCCGAGTTACGGGGGCTGGATAATGCAGCATTACACTGCGAAAAGCTTCATCTATTTGGGCTCAAAAGATTACGAATACCCAATGACCTTGTACATGGAGAAACGAACAGGTACCCCATCTACATAGATAAGCAGGCATGAAAGTAGATTAACATACAAGGCCTATCGTATGTTGTTTGATTTAGATAAGCGTGAAAAAAGAAACTGGGTCTCAATTGTTTGTTTTAAACTGTATCAGTTCGGATTTGGTTATGTCTAGTTGAATCACGGCGTTAATGTGACCGGTGATTTCCTCAGAGTTTTTAGACCTCGACTGTTTTGTGCCTGTGCCTGGAATGGAATTTTCATATGGATAACAGCGAACGATTTATCTTTCACGGGTCCTTTTTGCACGATACCTGATGTTAAAACCTATCTACTACTAAACTGGGCAGGCGCGCATATCAAGGCTTGGCATATCTAAAATTGCTGAGAATCATTACCGTCATCGT
>CM065727.1:43742622-43747622 GCA_033310375.1 Conus canariensis
GAGAGAGAGAGGAGAGAGAGAGAGAGAGAGCGCATGCGTGTGTGCACGTGCGCACACGCTTTGGCACGCACTTCGCGTCTGGTTCATTGTGCGAGTGTGCCTGCTTCATCTCAAGCGATCCCGACCATGGCTGATAGAGAGTGAACGTATAGAAATACCGATAGCTCTTGCCACCAATCAGAAGATGTTACTGTTTTGGGAGCATGGAGAAATATGATGACTGGACAACATTAGAAAAGACTTGCTGTTTGACTTCTGTCCCTTAAAGTCAGCATTGATCATGATTGTATTCAGGCTGAAGGAGACTGTCAGTGAACAGAATCTGAAAGAAAATCTGCATTGTTTCAACCTCATCTTTCTTGTGCCTCTGTCTCTTACAGACAGACAGATACGTGTTTTGCCGATTTGTGTAAACTTTCCAGTGGTTGGTAAGAACTGCCCGTCATACTGTCGAGTTCACCTGTTGAAAGAGTTCTCCAGTGTTGAGGTCGTCGTTGAGAGTGGCAGCGTATTAATTCGCGTTTAGTGTTGGTTAGAAACACACATTACGTCTAGGTGTGCCCGCCTCCCGACTCCCCTCTGTACCCCCCTCCTCCACTGCAACTATGGACACAAAGATCACAGAAGGCTGCAATAACAGACACAAAGATACGATTAAAAAACTACAACTCCAGGCATAAAGGTAATATTCGAAAGGTAGCTATTACACACATAAAAGATATTCGAAAAGTCGCAGTTAGAGACATAAAGATAATATTCGAAAAACCGCAATTACAGACATAATGATCATATTGGAAAGGTCGCAATAACAGACATAATGATCACATTGGAAAGGTCGCAATTACAGACATATAACCATAATCGAAAGGTCGCAATTACAGACATAATGATCATATTCGAAAGGTCGCAATAACAGACATAATGATCACACTGGAAAGGTCGCTATTACAGACATGTAATCATACTCGAAAGGTCGCAATTAGAGACACAAAGATAATATTCAAAGTGCAACTACAGACGTAAAGATAATTGTCAAAAGGCTGCAACCACAGACACACGAACATTCCCTCCACCCCCACCCCACCTCACAGCCTGTGCCTCGAGGGTTGAACATGAAAAGATCACAGTCAGGGGAGCCGGAAGGAGTTCTCCGCCCTTTGACAAGGCGATTATTTTGTCACAAAGAGTTGTGACGCGTGGTGTTCAGGGGCTATAAAGAAAGGAGAACTGGTGCAGCTGGTATTACGACGGCGGCTTTCGATCACGAAGAACTTGATCGAGAAAATTCTTTTGAAGTCAAAATGCATAGCCACAATCGCCTGCAGGTTTCCCACTTCATTGCGATTTAGCGGATTTCAGCGAACTGTAAAAGTGAGAATCAGAGGGAAGGGAGAGTGGAGAAGGGAGGGGGGGATGTTCCAGCGAAACAAAACATTCACGGTAGTAAAAAAAAAATAAAATAAAATAAAAATAGCTGGGGGGGGGGGGGGGGGGGGGTTGGTCGTGTGTTTAGTGTGTCAGCAGACGACACTGACGTCACGAAGTATTGTGTCAACTCATCGCAAGAGCCGATGAGCGGTCGCCATTTTGTCTACCCGGTTGACGGCAAATGTCTTGCACCAAAGTCGTGCGACGAAATACGCTGCAAAAGCGAAGGAGACTGACAAAAGCTGTACGAGCGAATTTGTATGGGCTAAAAAAAGAAAAAAACTGAAAATGACAAAGCACGGCTCTATGATCAGATTTGCGTCAGACTGCACCACTGAGAAAGCAAGTCTTTTTTTTTTTTTTTTTTTTTTTTTTTTGCCTGCTAGACTTCCATGGAATTCCATCAAACATGGCTTTTCCTCAGTGGCTGCCCTGGCTATAGATTAAGCTACTTGTCTTTTTAAAAGAACTGTAGTTGAGCACATTGAAGATGCAATAATCAAAAACGTGACAGGCTGTCAGTGTGTATATGCCACCACTTGTATCTCTAGCATTCAGTTTGAACTGAGATGAAAGACAGTGCGGCGACCTCTGGCGAGTGTAGTTAAGTGATCATGATACGACAGCAGTGGCTGCCCGACTGCCGGAGGCAAGCGATGAGTTGGGTCGGGTAAGCGGTAAATGCTGCATCCTTCCTTCCAGGCAACCGCAATATTTTTGATTGGCGGAGTTGATTGGCGGAGCCTGAAGGCTTTAGCCAATCCGAGTAGAGTACACAGGTTGACTAATTTTTGCTGCATGCTGACAAAATGACAAACGAAGAAAATGAATCTCTTTCTTCGTCATTGAGTTCCGTATAGGATTTAGACATATTCTCAGTTGATTGCCACATACTTTTCCCTGGGGAAAGGTGAACAATCCCAACGATTCTGCCAACCAGTCAAAGGGCAGTGTGTGTGTGTGTGTGTGTGCGCGCGCGCGCGCATGGGAAAGAGATAATGGCATGATATATCAAGAAAAGATGTCCTTTTTGGCCTCTAGCCCTTAACGACAATGTTTATCGTGAATGTATAAAAGATGAAGTGGATTTTGAACAGAAAGAAACTTAATTAGAAATTAGACTGAACTTTGTCTTTCTTGTTCATCTTTGTCTCTTTAATATAAAATTCCGCGAATGACGCGGCCTAACTTCTGTGACAGATGTCGGAATCCGTAATTCTTAGAACTTTGTTAATTTCTTCGCGATCGGTTGAAATAGCCGTTACAATTCAGCCTGTTGGATTTGTAAGTTTTAAGAGAGCAGGGCCGTCAGATATAAAGACAAGTGTAAGGGGGCTGTACTTCGCGTTAGATCCCGCTTGAGAGCAGTATAGTGTGTACGATGGCCTCTTCATCTGAGGTAAATTTTTGCAAGTCTCATACTCAGTATATGTTTGGTGGTGATTACCCCTCTCCGCCGAGAGTCCTTCGTTTAAAATCAGTGCATTCATTCACATTTATTCATTCGATCCAGTTATTCTCTCATCAGTTTGTACAAAGAACAACAAAAGAAGCATGGGAGTTCGTATTTTGTTCGCTTTAGAGTTGTTTTATGATCACCAATGTTTTGCTTTGCTTTGCTTTGCTTTCTTTTTTCTTTTCTGTTCGTTTCTGTCTTCCTTCCTGTGTTTCTGTTCTCTCAGCTCCCCGTCCTTCTCCATGTGTTTTTCGGGGGTCCATTTCCCTTTTCAGTTTCCTGCTTTCTTTTTTCAGTTTGTACTGTCAGGTGTCCTACTCGTTTCTTTCTAGAGAAGCCCATTGTCAACTGGTTAGAGGGTTGTCTTGTCGTGAGTTCGAACCACTCGTGGGTTTTTTTTTTGTGTTTTTTTTTTCGGTTTGAAACCACATCCTGTCCACCAAGCGGTAAATTGGAACCTGATTCAGGTCAGGGTATGTGAAAGGCGGCGGAAAGAGGATGGACTCCGGCGGGTTTAAATGAATTTATTTCCACTTAACAATCACATAGTTTTACAACGAATGTGAAAATTTGAACAACAACAAGCTAATGCTTATAACGTGTTCAAATGTTTGCACATGTGTTAAAATGCTTATACATAATAATAATAATTATGGTATTTATAAGGCGCAACATCTTGATGAAATCAACTCTAAGCGCACACATGTGACAAAGGAAATGGCAGGAAACTATTAAAGCCACTATTCTAACAAAAGACGCAAAATATGCATACCCACACGTATACATACTTATGGACTCCGGCTCCGTCTTGCCGTGCGCTAGACAAGCTAAACCTCTGACAGTTCACTGCCACTACGGCCAGTAGACTATGGGAACTTTTACAGACCTTGAACTTCTTTCATTCTCTCAGTTTGTCTCAGTCTCTTTCCGATTTTGCGAGTTTAAATACAATAAAACCGTGTGGCTTATATCATCATCTTGTACTAGATTTTGACGCTGTCAACACACACACACACACACGCACGCACGCATGCACGCACACACACACACACACACACACACACACACACACACACACACACACACACACACACACACATTTAAACAGAGTTGTTGAGGGTAATTTTTTTATGGTCACAGAAACATAACAGGACACTGAAACCTAATTCGTTAAAGATGCCGCAGGCGACAACGAACAAGCAAATCTTTTGATCCGGAACGATTTGTTCTCGCAGTAACACGACGCCTCACGCGCATATTTTTATTTTATGGGAGCCTGACACTCGGGTGCATGTGAATACCCGACAGCGCCGTGTGATCTGATAACTCGTCAAAGAAGCCGACACTCTGTTGAAAGGCATTCTTGGCGCTAGCGTTCGCACGGCACTGTCAAAGCCCATCAAAGTTGTGGATCGCTGCAGCGTGTTGTAGATTGTGTTTCTCACGATGGCAGTCGTATACATCTTTAAAGCTCGAGTTGTCCCAGCGGCTTTACGGGCTTGGTGGTTTCGCTGGGGTGGGCGGCATAATGGCCATGTTCTGTCACATCATGTGGGTGGAGGTGGTCCGATGGATCGCCGAGGAGAACAGCGGGACGAAGGGAGCTGTTCTTGATTGTGAGCAACCGCTAGAAAATTTACAGGATATGGCGAGTCGTGTACACGTATTACTGTGAAATACGTACAGTTTATCACGCGCACGCGCGCACACACACACACACACACACACACACACACACGCACGCACACACGCACGCACGCACGCGCGCACGCACGCGCGCACGCACATACACACACAAACGCATGCACGCGCACGCACACACGCATAGACACAAACACACACACACACACACATGCACACACGCAACACACACACACACACACACACACACACACACACACACACACACACACACATACACACACACACACACACACACACACACACACACACACACACACACACACACACATATTGGGCTCTTCCATGAATCCCGTGTGTGTGTGTGTGTGTGTGTGTGTGGTGTGTGTGTGTGTGTTCCATAAAATCCGCGACTATGGGCGCGCATGCGCGCGCGCGTGTGTGTGTGTGTGTGTGTGTGTGTGTGTGTGTGTGT
>CM065727.1:43752622-43755122 GCA_033310375.1 Conus canariensis
TTCCTTCCTCTCCACGGCATACGGTAATCTTTGTGCCATGCACATTTTTAAGGGAAGAATGGAGGAATCTGGTTGCAATATCTTCTGTGGCGCCCCAACGGTCTTCAAGACAGGAGGAGCAGGACATATGTAAGCCGCCAGAACCTTTATTTAGGCAAAAGAATCATCTCGTGTTCAGGTCTTGCTTTGTCAAAGCAGCCTTTCCTGTTCCGTGGGCCTCATCACAAGGAACATGGGCTGTCCCGATCCACAACCCATGGGTAGGGTCGTTGACCTACATGGAGCGCCATTTCACGGGTGGCTTGAAGTACAAAGTGGTAATGCCGATAGGTCGACCCCAGAGTCGAAGACGATGGTCTTCGTCTTACGTGAAGTTCCATTTAAGTGACATTCAGTCAGATGTCACACATTCATTTACATATGAAGAAACCTCACCGTATCAGGCAACAAGGCGACAAGTGAAGCTGGCGACTAAGAACACCATGGGAGGGGGGGGGGGTGATATTCAAAGTAGTATGTTAATATTATGTTAAAAGAGTACGCGTGCTAGTCGAAGGGAGGAGAAGGGGGTTTGAGCGAAGGTGATGTTAATGTGGAAAAAAAAATTGTCCTACAGTTTTAAACTAAGTAAGTGGAGTGTGCTTATTTTGGTAGGTCTGCTGTGTCCAGTAATATTTGTTTTCAAAATGTTGTGTGGATGTGTTGTAAAAACATGTAAGAAAAAAACGAGTGTAGAGACTGTTTCATAGTGTAATGTGTTACAGTGTTCTAACTGTACTGAAATAATTGTTTAAAACAAGTTGGAAAAATAGGCCGGAAAAACAACCAACCAACCAAGGAAAAAACCCACCCTTCCTCTTCGGTGCCTGGCTAGCTCAGTGGTAGATCACCGAGTTCGCGATCAGATGTTCCGAGTTCCAATCCTTTTTGGCGCCTGACATGAAAGCTCATTTTCGCTGCCAGTCTGAACGTGTTGTCGTTCTGGTGGTGTCAGTGTAGTGTGACAGGCGTCCTCCCCCATTCTCTAGCTATGGTTATCCCTGTCTGCCTTATGACATTTGGTGCGCGGGAATGTGAAACCTGAGTATCCCTAGGAGAACTTAACACCTGTGCTGGCAGTTCCCAGAATCCGTCATCTCGCCTGGAATGCCCTGTGGGTGCCTGCGCCCGAATGTGTGCACAGCGCAGGCTTCCAAGGGTGGTGCAGGATTGCTCCCAGCTGGTTGTTCGGCAGTTGAGGACAGTACTTCTCTGGGTCCTACCCGCACTTTAGAGCGTATCTTTTTCTTTCTGTTTCTCTTTCGTCAAGACTCCCTGTCCAGGATCATTCTACAAGGTACAATGGAGGATGGACGTCACAGAGGGTTGCTGAAGAAGTTCCAGATGGACAGCGACAAGGACTGAGCGCCTCTACCGTGTTGTACAGGACTGAGGACAGAGAATTGTGGCAATCCGTGACCTGCCCAAGTGTCCTTCACCGAGTTCCTGAGACCTGCCATCACGTGACGGTAAAGACGACGGTACAAGATGTGTGAGATTCCATCGGCCTGTTATCGGGATCAGAGTATGGCCATAATTCCAGACCAAACCGGCTAAGAAGTTTTGCTCCGTGACTTACAGTAGGTAAAGTTAACGCCATGACTTATTTTAGATTTTTTTTTTGGTCTGACTTGAAGTGGATGCCTTACTCAGTGAAGAAGGGATTTGGCCAGTGCGTGAGAAGCTTTCATTTATCACCTCCAGAAATCCTTTAAAAAAAAAAAGAAAAAAAGAAAGGTGTATGTTCAAACTGAAAAAAACGTTTTTCCTAAGGGCTTCGCTGCATTGAAGTGTGGTTAATAGTTACAAATGGTGCCGTGATAAGGGCGATCAGCTGAACGATTAGCTGAACTGCCGCTTGTTCTCGCCAGTTCGAGTGGAATGAGGCTCACGCATGAATCATGAACGAGAGCCTGGGCCAGTGGAGGAAGATGATGGGGTGAGCCTGCTTTGCTGGCAATGTGGAAAAGTGCTGGTTCTGTCGTGAGCTCTTGGAAGTTGTGAAGACCGGTTCAGGCTTAGGTATAGAGTGGGAAGGTACTGAGAAGACTTTGGGGATGGAATGGAGGAGTAATGCGAAGGGTTTGAAGAGCGTGTTTTTTTTATTATGAAAAGGTCATTGTTCCTTTTTTTTCAATTTCTTTTTCTTCTTTTGCATCTTCTGACTGTCTGTCTGTCTGTCTGTCTGTCTCTCTCTCTCTCTCTCTCTCCTCTCTCTCTCTCTCTCTCTCTCACGTGCTCATGCGTGCGTGCACGCACGCACACAGGCATGCATGCACACAGGCACGCGCGCACACACACACACACACACAC
Source organism: Conus canariensis (assembly GCA_033310375.1). Taxonomy (NCBI): domain Eukaryota; kingdom Metazoa; phylum Mollusca; class Gastropoda; order Neogastropoda; family Conidae; genus Conus; species Conus canariensis. The sequence goes on from CM065727.1 coordinate 43,754,975, forward strand.
ACACACACACACACCACACACACACACACAGAGAGAGAGAGAGAGAGAGAGAGAGAGAGAGAGAGAGAGAGAGAGAGAGAGAGAACACGGTGAAACCAAGTGTCGGCGTTGTTTCGTGCTAAGTTCGCCTTTGTAGGCCTACTCACAG
>CM065727.1:43760122-43787622 GCA_033310375.1 Conus canariensis
CGCAGCAATGCAGGCGTCGTCACTCCTTGGGGAACTATTAAATGTCAGGTCGACTTGAGGTCGCTCATTGCTCGTTGCATTATTCATTGTGCCCGTCATGTCGATAGTGGTGACCGTTTGGGGCCGATCAACAATATTTTAACACGACCTTCCTTTTTTTCTGTTTTTCTTTCATTCATTCTTTCTTTCTTTTCTTTCTTTCTTTTATGTTGCCTCATCATGCTTTTTTTCCCCTCAGAATTTGGGCAGTAAGGAAGAATCACCCCATCAAATAAGTGTCCTTGCCCCCCATTACCCCCTTTCTCTCGTCCCCCTCTCCCCCGACACTCCTCTCACAAACAATTGGGTCGCCATGACACGAATTGTTCGCTCAGATATAGTTTGAATAAATCACTCTCCAACGACGTGGCCATTGATACACATGGCGCTCCATTTCACGGTTGGCTTGGTGTTAAGTTAAAGAAGAAAAAAAAAAAGAAAAACAGAGAAAATGGAAAACGAGGGAGGAAAGAAAGAAAAGAGGAGGTGGGGATATAATCTTGGCACAAGCTGGCCCAGTCATAAGATCGCTCGCTGCCGCCCTTCACTCCAACCAGCCGACTTGAAAGTTCACGCATCAGTCGTCTTCAATTGAGTCTCATACTTCTCCCTTTAGTGATCAAGCCCAGCTCTCCCAGGGACTGTTTTGTCAGCATACGTCTTTGTTAGCATCGAGAGAGAGAGAGAGAGAGAGAGAGAGAGAGAGAGAAGGGGGGGGTGTCGTTGGGGAAGGGTGGGGGGTGAGGAGGGGTTTGAAAGAGACATGCTAGTTGGGAGCAGATTCAAGTTTTCAAGTCCTAATCATTATAGCTCAGCCTACCACGCAGTGCCCTTTTCGAAGCTGTCATTCTGCCCCCCCCCCCCTCTCTCTCTCTCTCTCTCTCTCCTCACTCCTCCACACCACACACACACACACCCCACACACACACACACAACACACAACCATCAAATCACAAAGCAAGTCGGACGATCGGGGTAAAATCCCGAAAAATGGAGATACACAGTGAGAGCGGTTATCACCTGGTAGCCGAACTATTGACACCTTATGATGTATGGAAGTAGGCTGCGTTAAGAGCACCAGGCAGTCCCCTTTCTGTAAACGCTTCCAGATTTTCAGAAATCGTTAAAAAAAAAACAGAAACGAAAGCCCATCAACATTCATTGCAAAGACAGATGAGCAAACAGACTCTGCACAATGGACGGCTAGTGTCCACTCAGGACAGTGCGTACAATTTTCACTGCCTGATCGCCACATCCAAAAAAAAAAAGACAAAGGAAAAAAAAAAGCTGGCATGTCATAAACAGCTTTCAAATGAGACGAAAAATATATCCGTAAGTGTGCAGAACAAAAGAGAATGGCTCACGAAGGCTGAAACATAGTTGAAGACAGTAAGGAAATGAACAGTGAAAAATAGCAAACCAACCAACAAAGAGAGCAACAGGATAGAGAACGTGATTAGAACAGACATTGCATTGGGCTAATGCGTAGGTCAGACATCAGCTAAGTCATAGCCACGAGACTCTCTTCTTCAGTTTTCTCATCTTGGTTGTTAATTCATTTATCCATCAGCTTAAAATCATGCGCAGTGTGGTGTCAAAACTTAGCGGATGTGGTGTAGCGTATATGATGGACTAGTCCGTACGCAGTGACGCCTTCTTGACGAAACTGAAACTAAAACTTGCAGAAAGCGAAGGAGCTCTTCGTACGAAAGAGTCCCCGGCCGGTAGAGGGTGGGGTGGGCATTACCTTCAAACTGCGTAAGAGGTATGAATCAAGGGAGGCCAACACACACAAAGCCCCCACCCCACTCCCCTTTGACCACCCACTCCACACTCTCTCCACCTCGAGCAGAAGGGGGCGGATGAATTGTGGGCTCCGATATGAAAAATGAATGATATTCATCAAGTCACCACGCTGTTTTCTTCCTCCCTACCCACCCCCTCCCACCCACCCCCCATCCCAACCCCCTCCCAAACCCATCCATCCTCACCCTTTTTTCCGCACAGGATGGCTGCTTCCTGCGAGAGATCCGGGTGGATGGGTGGGTGGGGCTAACAATAGTAATCTTCTCTGTTCCGGCCTGATCTTCGGGGCAGGACGCACCTTCACGTGCTGCAGTCAGACAAAGGTTATGTCATCGTCGGCAGGAGCCGAGGAGACACCGGCGAGGGTCATGACGTGACAGGTCACGTGGCTGTGAGTGTTAAACCAGCAGGCTCTTTCTGATGACAAAATATTACATCGCCGGCGCAGGTTCCAATTCGTCCTTTGTAGTGACACAGATTATTTTGTAGTGACACAGATTATGCGAGATGAATTTCCGTCGCTCACTCGCTTACGCTTTCACGACATTTGGTTATGTTTCGGTTGGTGCGGGAAGAAAAAAAAATGGTGGATGAACTAAGGAAATGAAAGATGCCTAAAACCCCAAAGGACTGGTGTTACCAATGTAACTAATTGAAATAACAAGACACATTCAGCTATAGAAAACATTGTTTTACATGTAACAGCAGTCAGAGTCTCGCTTCCCTTTCCACATCTGATTGCTAATTCGTTTTCCTGTCTCCAAGTTACTGCCTGCTGTCTTATCATCCTTTTCCGCGCCAACCCGTTCTCCAGTCTACCACTACCCTCCCCCCACCCTTCCAACAGAAGACTGGAGGCACTCAGACGACTCGTTTTGTATTGATTTTACTCTCGTACCCTGACAGACAAAACCCGAGATGATTACCACCGAGTGAAAAACCGCTTGGTATAAAACATCATCCTATTGAGGGCCGGGATCGATACGACATTCGGCGCGAGCCATTTACTGCAGATTCCACGAGGACCTTTTTCTCCAGTGTCATCTTCCATGCCCCCAACCCACCCATTCCTGCCCCTCTCCACCCCCACCCCCCTCCCTGTCCCAGTTCCATCTTTCCCCACCCCCCACCCCACTCCCACCCCTCCCCCACCCCGCCTACCTCCCTGTATTTCCAGCTTCCACAAACATAGCCACACACAGGCAGGCTCTGTCGCAGCTACTACACAGCTGCGCACGGGGCAACACAGCGCTGGCTGAGTCTACGTACGTCTCTGGGGTATCTACTCTGATCCACCATCTCCTGTATATCACGATCAAAGCCCCATGCTGACGACAGCAAGAGCCACCGCGAGTAAGCGTCTCCTTCCGGGGGGGCACCACTATGTCCATCCAGCGACGGCCTCCCTATCCTTGCCTCCGTGTGAACCTCGCGGGTACCGACCACTGTGACATGACCTCACGTCGGGCATGGGATGTGAAGAGGGAACCGACACAGGGGTCACCACAAGATTAGGTCATCAAGGGCCTCAAAATTTGAGACTTCGTCTTTCATGATGATCATTTAGGACGAACGTGGTGCTGTGGAGTTCTGTTCTGGCCTGAGAGTACATGTACTGCTCGCCCCAGTTCATAACGTCCCGGTGTCAGCCAGGCCCGAGTGATACAGACACCTGTAGTGTTGGTCAGGAAATTCGATCGACACTTTCAGAGGTGCATCCAGTTAGTGGATGAGACTACAGTGTGACAGCCAAGAAGGCCTGGTGCGGCCGAGATGTTCCATCGGATGTGATTTTTATTTTGAATCGATGTGTTATGGGGTTTGCAACAGGGATAATGTGACTGTGTACATGGTCGTCGTTAATTGATAGTTAGATGAATAGACAGACAGATAGACAGTCAGATAGGTAGGTAGATAGATCTATAGATATGGATATAAACACAGATACATAGATATAGATGTGGCCGTTAGATAGATACATAGATAGGTAGATAGACAGATACGGATAAATACAGATACATAGATGTGGTCGATAGATAGATGGATATATATATATATATATATAATATATATATATATATATATATATATATATATATATATATATATATAGGTATGGTCGTTCTAAGAAACAAGTATCATTCTGTTCCTGCCGATTGAGAAGTGCCTGATTCTCACTGTCATCCTCATAAAAAATAAAGTACCGTCTCTGTCTCGCCCTTCTGAAGACCGAAGTACACAGTGAAGATCTGTAAGGATTCCTACGCATCCATTCTTCTTCCCCATCTGTCAAAAAGTACTTTGTAACAAGTCCGGAGGACACGTCTCTCTCTCTCTCTCTCTCTCTCTCTCTTCTCTCTCTCTCTCTCTCTCTCTCTCTCTCTGTGTGTGTGTGTGTGTGTGTGTGTGTGTGTTCATGAGTGCTCATGTGTGTGTGTGTGTGTTTGCCCACGTGCCGCACGTGTATGTGTGCACGCCGTCATGCTTTTCCATCGGCATCCGCTTTTACGGTGTTTGATCCTTAAAATACGCTTTCGAACGGAGCTGGTCATCAATATTGCAGGAATTCAGAGCACTATTTTGGTTGATTACTCCAGCAGCCAAGGGCCGTCATTTTCCATTCTTTCTTTCCGCGTTTCTTTCTTCATCCGTTATGTTTCTTTTTATTCTTTCTCTTTTTTTCAATTTTTTCTTTTTTTCATTCGGTCTTCATTCATTTTCTTGTCCATTTTTCTTCTTGTTTGTTGCTTTTTCTCATAAAATTGAGGAAGAGTTGAAAACTTTCGAGGAAACTGTTGAAGAATTTTTCTTCTTTTCTTTTCTTTCTTTTTTTTTTTTTCATTCGTCTTTCTTTTTTTTTGTTTGCTTCCGGATTTCCTTTACTTTTTGTCCAGGCGACATTGAGAACATTGGTGTAAGCAACAGCAACAGCAGTGTGGGTGGACCGTGCTCATAACCGTTATTGATAGATTTCCATCGTTGTGCAGTGCCTAGGGAATGAATCATGGCGTTCATGCTGGGTGGAGATTGTGCACGCGTGCATATTCAAGAAGTATTAGTTCGGTCCTTGCGAGGCTCTTTTTTTTTTTCTTTTTTTTTCTTTTTTTTTAAGCTCTCAACCCCCCTCTCCCCACCTACACCTTCGCCCGTCGACCCCGTCCCATCTCTTCCCCCCACCACTTGCCCACTCGTCCCTTTCCTTCCTTCACGCCTCATCAAAATATTCGTCTGTTTATTTGGTTCTAGCCCATCTGTTCATTATCCTCTTTCTCTACTCCCCACCCTCTCTCTCCTCACACCTTTCTTTTGCAAACCGGCTTAATCGTGGTGGTAATATTAATACCGTTCACCGTGCATGTTCAAAATCTCTTTCGATTTGTAACCCTTCAACAAGGAAAAAACGAAAAGGAAAAAAAAAAGGAGAAAAAAAAAGGGAAAAGAAATAGGTACGGAAACCTGCTTCTCTCTCTGTGTCTCTCTCTCTCTGTCTGTCTGTCTGTCTGTCTGTCTGTCTCTCTCTCTCTCTCTCTCTCTCTCTCTCTCTCTCTCTCTCTCTCTCTCTCTCTCTCTGTATGCATGTTCGCGCGCGTGCCGTGCGCTTGTGCGTGCGCGCTGTCGTGCTTTTCCGTAAGCATAATCTGTTGGGGTTTTTATCCTTAAAATACGCGTTCGAACCGAACTGGTCATCAATATTCCAAGAATTTAGGAGCATCACCATGGATGATTACTCATAGCAGCCAACTGACGTCATATCTCTTTTTCTTATTTTTTAAGTCTTTGTTTCTTTCTTTTTCCCGTATGTGTGTCATTCTTTGTTTCTTTTTCAGTTTTTTTTTTTTTTTTTGGTCGTATTACCCCCCAAATTCTTAGGGTTTTCATTCTTTTTTGTTTGTTTGTTTGTTTTTGTTTTGTTTTGTTTCGTATCACTGATTTAGAATTGAAAAACGTTCGGCGAAACCGTAGAAACATTTTTGTTCCATCCTCTTCCCCCCCCCCCCCCCCCCTCTTCCGCTACTGCTCACCCCCAATCCCCTTTTTTCTTTTTTTTTTTCTTGGGGGGGGGGAGGGGGGGGGTAATCACCCTTCTGAAGCGTACGTGCATCTTCAAAATCCTTTCGATTTTTACACCCACAACCTCCCTACCCCTGAACAGGAAGATTCCTCTCTCTCTCTCTCTCTCTCTCTCTCTCTCTCTCTCTCTCTCTCTCTCTCTCTCTCTCTCTCTCTCTCTCAGTATGTGTGCAAGTGTACGTGTTAGTAGGTGGGTGGGATATTCGTGCGGGTGCTTTGCGTGTGTGCGTGTTCGCCGTCGTGCTTTTCCATCGGCATCACCTTCTATGGTGTTTTATCCTTGAAATACGCATTCGAACCGAACTGGTCATCAGTATTGCAGGAATTCAGAGCACCATTATGGTTGATTACTCCTGGCTGCTAACTGACGTAATTCTTTCTTTCTTTCTGTCTTCGTCGCTTTATCCAATATGTCTTTCGTTCTTTGTTCTGTCATTATTTTTACCCCGTGCTTTTACCCATCTTATCCTGTCATTTTACCTTTTCTTTTTCTATATCTTCGATTTTTTTTTTTTTTTGCTTTATTTTCCTTTTTTTTTCTTCATCCTCTCAACGAAAATGAGGAGACAGTCAGAAATAGTTGAAGAAGCTGTTGAAGCTTACTTTTGTTGTTTTCTCATTCATATTTCTTATGCTTCTTGCCGACTTTCCCTTGCCTCTCTTCAAGGCAGCAATGTACTATTATCATAAACAACAGAAACACCAGTACAAGTAGAATGTGCACATAACCAGTCCTGGTGGATTTCCATAGTTACGTCTTTCCTAGGGAATGAGTCATTGCCATAATGCTGGGTGAAGATTGTGCACGTGCGTATGCTGAAGAAGGATCAATACAGTCATTGCTTGCGATGCTTTCTCTTCTTTTCCCCCCCCCCCCCCCCCCCCCCTCATTTCTTCGGAGTATCCACCTATCCACTCACCAGTAATCTCCTTTCTTCTGAACCTCTTTCTCTCCATTTTGTGCAAGTGGTAGTAGTCCTTATTGAAGTTAACGTGCATCTTTGAAATGTTTTGATTTAAATCAAAAAAAGAAAAAAAAAAGAAAAAGATAATGAAAATGAAGATAGACAGAAGCTGCTCACTCTCAATCTCTCCCTCACTCTCTCTCTCTCTCTCCATTTCTCTCTCTCTCTCTCTCTCTCTCTCTCTCTCTCTCTCTCTCTCTCCCTCCCTCCCTCCCTCCCTCTGTCTCTCTCTCCTTGTGTCTTTCACACAGTGTATGTGTGTGTGCGCGCACGCATGTGTGTACGTGTTTTTGTTGTGTGTGTGTGGGGGGGGATCTTTTCTTGTCTTGCTCTCTTATCTTCTGTGTCATATCAGTGGCACTGCACTCATGTCACTCACTCTGTCTCATCTTCTGTGTCATATCAGTGGCACTGCACCCATGCCACTCACTCTGTCTCATCTTCTGTGTCATATCAGTGGCACTGCACCCATGCCACTCACTCTCTCTGTCTCATCATCTGTGTCATATCAGTGGCACTGCACCCATGCCACTCACTCTGTCTGTCTCATCTTCTGTGTCATGTCAGTGGCACTGCACCCATGCCACTCACTCTGTCTGTCTCATCTTCTGTGTCATATCGTGGCACTGCACCCATGTCACTCACTCTGTCTCATCTTCTGTGTCATATCAGTGGCACTGCACCCATGTCACTCACTCTGTCTCATCTTCTGTGTCATATCAGTGGCACTGCACTCATGCCACTCACTCTGTCTCATCTTCTGTCTCATATCAGTGGCACTGCACCCATGCCACTCACTCTGTCTCATCTTCTGTGTCATATCAGTGGCACTGCACCCATGCCACTCACTCTGTCTCATCTTCTGTGTCATATCAGTGGCACTGCACCCATGCCACTCACTCTGTCTCATCTTCTGTGTCATATCAGTGGCACTGCACCCATGCCACTCACTCTGTCTCATCTTCTGTGTCATATCAGTGGCACTGCACCCATGCCACTCACTCTGTCTCATCTTCTGTGTCATATCAGTGGCACTGCACCCATGCCACTCACTCTGTCTCATCTTCTGTGTCATATCAGTGGCACTGCACCCATGCCACTCACTCTGTCTCATCTTCTGTGTCATATCAGTGGCACTGCACCATGCCACTCACTCTGTCTCATCTTCTGTGTCATATCAGTGGCACTGCACCCATGCCACTCACTCTGTCTCATCTTCTGTGTCATATCAGTGGCACTGCACCCATGCCACTCACTCTGTCTCATCTTCTGTCTCATATCAGTGGCACTGCACCCATGCCACTCACTCTGTCTGTCTCATCTTCTGTGTCATGTCAGTGGCACTGCACCCATGCCACTCACTCTGTCTGTCTCATCTTCTGTGTCATGTCAGTGGCACTGCACCCATGCCACTCACTCTGTCTCATCTTCTGTGTCATATCGGTGGCACTGCACCCATGCCACTCACTCTGTCTCATCTTCTGTGTCATATCAGTGGCACTGCACCCATGCCACTCACTCTGTCTGTCTCATCTTCTGTGTCATGTCAGTGGCACTGCACCCATGCCACTCACTCTGTCTGTCTCATCTTCTGTATCATATCAGTGGCACTGCACCCATGCCACTCACTCTGTCTGTCTCATCTTCTGTGTCATTCAGTGGCACTGCACCCATGCCACTCACTCTGTCTGTCTCATCTTCTGTATCATATCAGTGGCACTGCACCCATGCCACTCACTCATGTCTGTCTCATCTTCTGTGTCATGTCAGTGGCACTGCACCCATGCCACTCACTCTGTCTGTCTCATCTTCTGTGTCATGTCAGTGGCACTGCACTCATGCCACTCACTCTGTCTGTCTCATCTTCTGTGTCATGTCAGTGGCACTGCACCCATGCCACTCACTCTGTCTGTCTCATCTTCTGTGTCATGTCAGTGGCACTGCACCCATGCCACTCACTCTGTCTGTTCATCTTCTGTGTCATGTCAGTGGCACTGCACTCATGCCACTCACTCGTCTGTCTCATCTTCTGTGTCATGTCAGTGGCACTGCACCCATGCCACTCACTCTGTCTCATCTTCTGTGTCATATCGGGGGCACTGCACCCATGTCACTCACTCTGTCTCATCTTCTGTGTCATATCGTGGCACTGCACCCATGTCACTCACTCTGTCTCATCTTCTGTGTCATATCGTGGCACTGCACCCATGTCACTCACTCTGTCTCATCTTCTGTGTCATATCGGTGGCACTGCACCCATGTCACTCACTCTGTCTCATCTTCTGTGTCATATCGGTGGCACTGCACCCATGTCACTCACTCTGTCTCATCTTCTGTGTCATATCGGTGGCACTGCACCCATGTCACTCACTCTGTCTCATCTTCTGTGTCATATCGTGGCACTGCACCCATGCCACTCACTCTGTCTCATCTTCTGTATCATATCGTGGCACTGCACCCATGCCACTCACTCTGTTGTCTCATCTTCTGTGTCATATCAGTGGCACTGCACCCATGCCACTCACTCTGTCTGTCTCATCTTCTGTGTCATATCAGTGGCACTGCACCATGTCACTCACTTGTCTGTCTCATCTTCTGTGTCATATCAGTGGCACTGAACCATGTCACTCACTCTGTCTGTCTCATCTTCTGTGTCATATCGGTGCACTGCAAACCCATTGTCACTCATCTGTTCATCTTCTGTGTCATTATCGGTGGCACTGCACCCATGCCACTCACTCTGTCCTCATCTTCTGTGTCATATCAGTGGCACTGCACCATGCACTCACTCTGTCTCATCTTCTGTGTCATATCAGTGGCACTGCACCCATGCCACTCACTCTGTCTCATCTTCTGTGTCATATCAGTGGCACTGCACTCAATGCCACTCACTCTGTCTGTCTCATCTTCTGTGTCATATCGGTGCACTGCACCCATGTCACTCACTCTGTCTCATCTCTGTGTCATATCAGTGGCACTGCACCCATGTCACTCACTCTGTCTCATCTTCTGTGTCATATCAGTGGCACTGTACCCATGTCACTCACTCTGTCTCATCTTCTGTGTCATATCAGTGGCACTGCACCCATGTCACTCACTCTGTCTCATCTTCTGTGTCATATCAGTGGCACTGCACCCATGCCACTCACTCTGTCTGTCTCATCTTCTGTGTCATGTCAGTGGCACTGCACTCATGCCACTCATTCTGTCTCATCTTCTGTGTCATATCAGTGGCACTGCACCCATGCCACTCACTCTGTCTCATCTTCTGTGTCATATCAGTGGCACTGCACCCATGCCACTCACTCTGTCTCATCGTCTGTGTCATATCAGTGGCACTGCACCCATGCCACTCACTCTGTCTGTCTCATCTCCTGTGTCATATCAGTGGCACTGCACCCATGCCACTCACTCTGTCTCATCTTCTGTGTCATATCAGTGGCACTGCACCCATGCCACTCACTCTGTCTGTCTCATCTCCTGTGTCATATCAGTGGCACTGCACTCATGCCACTCACTCTGTCTCATCTTCTGTGTCATATCAGTGGCACTGCACCCATGCCACTCACTCTGTCTGTCTCATCTTCTGTGTCATATCAGTGGCACTGCACTCATGCCACTCACTCTGTCTCATCTTCTGTGTCATATCAGTGGCACTGCACCCATGCCACTCACTCTGTCTCATCTTCTGTGTCATATCAGTGGCACTGCACCCATGCCACTCACTCTGTCTGTCTCATCTCCTGTGTCATATCAGTGGCACTGCACCCATGCCACTCACTCTGTCTCATATCAGTGGCACTGCACCCATGCCACTCGCTTTGTCTGTCTCATCTTCAGTGTCATATCAGTGGCACTGCACCCATGCCACTCGCTTTGTCTGTCTCATCTTCAGTGTCATATCAGTGGCACTGCACCCATGTCACTCACTCTGTCTCATCTTCTGTGTCATATCGGTGGCACTGCACCCATGTCACTCACTCTGTCTCATCTTCTGTGTCATATCAGTGGCACTGCACCCATGCCACTCACTCCGGCTCATCCCGCTGCGGCCCACGCACCAGAAGTCCAGGGAGTCGTCAATATTTAGTTGTCAGGCGGCGACTCACCAGAGGAGACATTCCACTACTACCAAGTCACTCCAGTGGTGTTCCGTGGTGCCCAATCTGAGTTGACATATGCAGGACGCCACATACTAAGCTCCCCGCAACGACAATAACTGTTTAGTCGCAGAGCCAGTGTGAGTGAGCTCTACCTCCGAAGGGCGCCACAACGCCCATCCAACGACGGTCCGCATGAGTTCGCTGAAACCAGTGACCCACCGAGGGCATAGATTTGGGAGTGGAAATCGAAACTGGAATCATCATGAAAGGCCAAGGAATTTTAGACTATTTCATGCTGATTGATTAGGATGAGGACAATGGAGATGATGCTATGAATGTCCATTCTGGTCTAAGACTGCATGACAGGACTGCTGTACGCTTACTTTCATGATATATCCCAGCGTCAGCCAGGTCCGAGAGACACAGATGCCAGCATTGTTGGTAGGAAATTTGAGCAACGTTGTCAGACATGTATCCATTAAGTGGATGAAAGTCTATGTGGTCTCAGTCTTCCCAGCTGAGCCTGTAGCAAATTCAACTTTTGGTAAGAGCCGGTCAGGGCAGACAAAATCCCACAAATGAATAGCTCCGATGGGTATCAAATCCACAACCTCCGAGCCTGGAATCTGCATGCTTACTGCTTCGCGGCGGCTTGAGTTGGAGTATATTATATTTGTGCACGTGCAAGGCGTGTATGCGTGTACGCCGTCGTAATTTCCATCGGCATCACCTTCTGTGGTGTTCTTTTTTTCCCCTTGAAATCGCCGTTCGAAGCGAACTGGTCATCAATATTGCAAGAATGGAGAGCACTGTTATACTTGATTACTCCTAGCAGCTAACCGACGCCCTAGCAGCTTACCCTTCCTTTCTTTCTATCCTTCTGTCTTCTTCCATTGTGTCTTACATTCTTTCTTTGCTTTTTTTCTGTTTTGCAATTCATTCTCCCTACCGCCTATTCCCTCCACCCCCATTCCACCCCCCTCCCCTTTTTTTTTTTTTTTTTTTTTTTTTTTTAGCTTTTGTCTCTTCCTTTCCGTTCTTCACGAATAATCTAGGAAGAGCTGGAATGGAAAACTTCCAGGGAAACTTTTCATGCAGGTTTTTCTCTCACTTTTCGTTCGTCTTTCTTTGTTTCCTTCTGCGTTTGCTTTATTTCTCTTCAGAGCAATGTTGACCACACGTGTAAGCAACAGCAGTGTGGGTGGACTGTGCACACAACCGTCATTGATGGATTGCCGTCGTTTCGCCGTACCCTGGGGATGAATCATTGGCGTTCATGCTGAGTGGGTATTGTGCACGCGTGCATATTCAGGAAGGATTATTTCGGTCCATGCGTGCGCTTATTTTCTCTCTCTTCCTCATCCACCCCCTCACCTCTTCTGAATACCCACCCATCCACTCAGCAACAACCCCCTTACCTTTCATTCTTTCCCTCCCCTTCACACCCTCTCCCTACTCCCTCTCTTCAGCAACCCGGCCTAGAAATGGTAGTCTTTCGTAAAGTTTACGTGCATTTTTAAAATCCGTTTCGATTTTTCACCCTAACCTATCCCTTCACCCCCACCCTGCCAAAGGAAGCTCTCTCTTTCTCTGTCTCTCTTTCTGTCTGTCTGTCTGTCTGTCTGTTCTGTCTCTCTCTCTCTCTTCTCTTTCATTCTCTCTCACTCTCTTTATCTCTCTCTCATTCTATTCTCTCTCTCTTCTGTCTGTCTTCTCTCTCTCTCTCTCTGTCTGTCTCTCTCTCTCTCTCTCTCTCTCTCTCTCTCTCTCTCTCTCTCTCTCTCTCTCTCGCTCGTGCTTCTCCATTGGCATCACCTTTTACGATGTTTGATCCTTGGAAGACGCATTCGAACCGAGCTGGTCACCACTGTGGCTGGAATTTAGAGCACCATTATGGTTGATTACTCCCAGCAGGTAACTGGCGTCATCCGCCTTCCGCTCTTTCCCTCTTCCTCTCCTCTTTCATTATGCCTTTCATTTTTTGTCCTTCCCTTTTCCCCCTTTCTTTTCCCTGTCTCTTCTCCAGCTGTCTTTTCCCATTTGTTTTCGCTGTCTTTCTTCCATTTTTCTCCTTTCTGTCGTCAGAAAAATGAGGGAATATTTGAAAAAGTTTTGAGGAAGCTGTTGAAGTAGGTTTTAATTGTCTCCTTTCATTCGTCTGTCTTTTGCTTCTAACCGGATTTCCTTTACTTCTCTCAAGAGCAACATTAGACCGTAACGATAGGCAACAGCAATACAAGTGTCAGTGGAATGTGCACATAACCAGCACTGATGAATTTCCATAGTAACGTCTTTCCCAGGGAATGAATCATTGCGGTAATGCTGGGTGAAGATTGTGCACGTGCGTATACTTAAGAAGGATCAATACAGTCATTGCTTGCGCTGCTTTCTCTTGCTTTACCCCATCCACTCACCTCTTTGGAGTATCCACCCATCCCCTCACCTCTTTGGAGTATCCACCCATCCCCTCACCTCTTTGGAGTATCCACCCATCCCCTCACCTCTTTGGAGTATCCACCCATCCCCTCACCTCTTTGGAGTATCCCCATCCCCATATCCCCTCACCTCTTTGGAGTATCCACCCATCCCCTCACCTCTTTGGAGTATCCACCCATCCACTCACCTCTTTGGAGTATCCACCCATCCCCTCACCTCTTTGGAGTATCCACCCATCCCCTCACCTCTTTGGAGTATCCACCCATCCCCTCACCTCTTTGGAGTATCCACCCATCCCTCTCACCTCCTTTGGAGTATCCACCCATCCACTCACCTCTTTGGAGCATCCACCCATACCCTCACCTCTTTGGAGTATCCACCCATCCCCTCACCTCTTTGGAGCATCCACCCATCCCCTCACCTCTTTGGAGCATCCACCCATACCCTCACCTCTTTGGAGATCCACCCATCCCTCACCTCTTTGGAGCATCCACCCATACCCTCACCTCTTTGGAGTATCCACCCATCCCTCACCTCTTTGGAGATCCACCCATCCACTCACCTCTTTGGAGTATCCACCCATCCCTCACCTCTTTGGAGATCCACCCATACCCTCACCTCTTTGGAGTATCCACCCATCCACTCACCTCTTTGGAGTATCCACCCATCCCCTCACCTCTTTGGAGTATCCACCCATCCCCTCACCTCTTTGGAGTATCCACCCATCCCTCACCTCTTTGGAGTATCCACCCATCCCTCACCTCTTTGGAGTATCCACCCATCCACTCACCTCTTTGGAGTATCCACCCATACCCTCACCTCTTTGGAGTATCCACCCATCCACTCACCTCTTTGGAGTATCCACCCATCCACTCACCTCTTTGGAGTATCCACCCATACCCTCACCTCTTTGGAGTATCCACCCATCCCTCACCTCTTTGGAGTATCCACCCATACCCCCACCTCTTTGGAGATCCACCCATACCCTCACCTCTTTGGAGTATCCACCCATCCCTCACCTCTTTGGAGTCCACCCATCCCTCACCTCTTTGGATATCCACCCATCCACTCACCTCTTTGGAGTATCCACCCATCCCCTCACCTCTTTGGAGTATCCACCCATCCCCTCACCTCTTTGGAGTATCCACCCATCCCTCACCTCTTTGGAGTATCCACCCATCCCTCACCTCTTTGGAGTATCCACCCATCCCCTCACCTCTTTGGAGTATCCACCCATCCCCTCACCTCTTGGAGTATCCACCCATCCCCTCACCTCTTTGGAGTATCCACCCATCCCTCACCTCTTTGGAGTATCCACCCATCCCTCACCTCTTTGGAGTATCCACCCATCCCTCACCTCTTTGGAGTATCCACCCATCCCTCACCTCTTTGGAGTATCCACCCATCCACTCACCTCTTTGGAGTATCCACCCATCCCCTCACCTCTTTGGAGTATCCACCCATCCCCTCACCTCTTTGGAGTATCCACCCATCCCTCACCTCTTTGGAGTATCCACCCATCCCCTCACCTCTTTGGAGTATCCACCCATCCCCTCACCTCTTTGGAGTATCCACCCATCCCTCACCTCTTTGGAGTATCCACCCATCCCCTCACCTCTTTGGAGTATCCACCCATCCCCTCACCTCTTTGGAGTATCCACCCATCCACTCACCTCTTTGGAGTATCCACCCATCCCTCACCTCTTTGGAGTATCCACCCATCCCTCACCTCTTTGGAGTATCCACCACCTCATCTTTGGAGTATCCACCCATCCCTCACCTCTTTGGAGTATCCACCCATACCCTCACCTCTTTGGAGTATCCACCCATCCCTCACCTCTTGAGTATCCCCCATCCCTCACCTCTTTGGAGTATCCACCCATCCCCTCACCTCTTTGGAGTATCCACCATCCACTCACCTCTTTGGAGTATCCACCCATCCCTCACCTCTTTGGAGTATCCACCATCCCCTCACCTCTTTGGAGTATCCACCCATCCCCTCACCTCTTTGGAGTATCCACCCATCCCCTCACCTCTTTGGAGTATCCACCCATCCCCTCACCTCTTTGGAGTATCCACCCATCCCCTCACCTCTTTGGAGTATCCACCCATCCCTCACCTCTTTGGAGTCCCATCCACACCGATACCACCATCCACCCTCTTTGGAGTATCCACCCATCCCTCACCTCTTTGGAGTATCCACCCATCCCTCACCTCTTTGGAGTATCCACCCATACCCTCACCTCTTTGGAGTATCCACCCATCCCTCACCTCTTTGGAGTATCCACCCATACCCTCACTCATACCCCATTATGGAGTATCCACCCATCCCCTCACCTCTTTGGAGTATCCATCCCATCCATCCTCTTAACCACCCATCCACCACCTCTTGTTCCACCCAATCCCAACCTCTTTGGGTATCCCCACCATCCCCACCCTCATCTTTCCACATCCCGTATCTTTAGACCAAAACCTTGGGCTATTGGAGTATCCATACTGCACTACTCAAACCTCGATTTTGCCAAGAAATGGATCTCCTCCTCTCTCCCCTCTCCTCTCTCCTCCTCTCTTTCCTCCCTCTCTTTGAACTGGCTTTGTGGTGGTGTGTCTGTGTCGTGAAGTTTGTGCATCTTGTGTTTGTTTTAGGGTTTTGGTCTGTCGTTGTGTCGTTGTTGTTGTGTTGCTTGTTTCGTGTTTGTTGTGTGTGTGTGTGTTTGTGTGTTGTGTCTGTGTTGTGTGTGTGTGTGTGTGTGTGTGTGTGTGTGTTGTGTTCGTGGCGTGGCCAGGCGTGTGTGCGTGTACGTCATCGTGCTTTTCCATCGGCATCACCTTCTATGGTGTTTTATCCTTGAAATACGCATTCGAACTGAACTGGTCATCAATATTGCAGGAATTTAGAGCACCATCATGGTTGATTACTCCAAGCAATTAATTGATATCAGTATCCTTCCTTTCTTTCTGTCTTTCTCTCTTCATCAATTTTTTTTTTACGTATTTAATTTCTCTCTCTCTCTTCTACCCACCCCACCTCACAGTCCCAATTTTTTCACATTCCTTTTGTTTTTCCCTTTCTTTTTCTTCTTCTTCTTCTTCTCGTAAACCTGAGGAAGTGTTGTGAAACTTTGAAGGAAACTTTTGGAAACAGCTTTTTTTTTTCTTCTATTCCTCTCTTTCTTTCGTTTCTTTCTGGATTTGCTGCACTTCCCTTCAGATCAACAGGGGACCACACATGTAAGCAACAGCAGTGTGGGTGGACTGTGCACACAACCGTCATTGATGGATTGCCGTCGTTTCGCCGTACCCTGGGAATGAATCGTTGGCGTTCATGCTGAGTGGGTATTGTGCACGCGTGCATATTCAGGGAGGATTATTTCGGTCCATGCGTGCGCTTATTTCTGCTTCTCATCCATCCCCATACCTCTTCTAAACATCTATCCACCCACTCTCCGCAAACGTCCTCTTCCTCATCTCCTTCCAGCCTTTTCCCCTCATATTTCCCCTAACCAGTTGGGGAGGAGGGATGGGGGGGGGGGGGGGGGAGGCAGGGAGATGTGGGTTGGGAGGGTTACGTGCATATGGAAAATCTGTTTCGATTTATTGACCCACCCCGTCCGTCCACCCACCCTAAAGACAGAACAATATATACACACACACACACACACACACACACACACACACACACACACACACACACACACACACGCACACCTCTCTCTCTCTCTCTCTCTCTCTCTCTCTCTCTCTCTCTCTGACCATTTTGCAGAGAATTTTAAAATAGACTGATTTTATCATAGATGATTGGACAAAGGGAGTTTTAGTGAAATAACTTGTCTGTCTCTCTTTTGTATTCAACATTTAACTGAAGTTTCCCTTTGTCATTGACATATGTCTGAACTTTAAACATGATAACAAAAAGAAATAATCTAAGCACATAGAGATTGGGTCTGTCTACGGTGAAGACATACCGCATGCAGATTATTCCTGTCCTTTTCGTGCACATGAAGTAAAAACTGAAATCCAATTCTTACTTTCGAATGTGCGCCCCCCCCCCCCCCCCCCCTTTCTCTCTCTCTATCTCTCTCTTTAGAGCACTATTCATTGATGCATTGTCGCTGTCTAATCAAAATCCAATGCAATATCTAGCATACAGTGTTGTGTAAAAAGAAACAGAAAATGTAATAATGACATTTCTCTCTCTCTCTCTCTCTCTCTTCTCTCTCTCTCTCTCTCTCTCTCTCTCTCTCTCTCTCTCTCTCTCTCTCCCCTTACTGCTGCTTTTTGATTTCACTTGATTCATGATTCTAGTTTTGGGCAGTATATCAATAGTCAAAACAAAAAAGAAGGAAAGGGTTGCGAAAGCATCCATCTCTCTCCCTCCCTCTCTCTGTGTCCCTCACACACACACACACACACACACACACACACACACACACACCACACACACACACACACACACACACTGACACATTGGCAAAAACACTCGTACACACACACGCATACACACGTTCGCGCACGCGCACACACATACACACACACGCGCGCGCGCGCGCACGCGCACGCACGCACGCACGAAGGCACACACACACACACGATGATAAATAACTGTTATGATTATTGATGTATGAATGTATTGTCGCTGTTAACAGTTTCTTGAATTGTTAAGCTCATGTATTCATCAGTATTGAAGGAGAAAAAGTTCATCCATGTTTTCAGGTATTTTTTAAAGATAATTATGTTTGTATGGTTTAGTAGCTAGTCATGCTTAGATAGTTGCTAGTCACTCTTAGTCCCCGGCGGGGCAAGGGCCGGATGTAGAAAAGCATATATTTGCTTATTTGTTACCATTGGAAATAAAGATTATCATCATCATCATCTCTTCTTCCCTTCCTCCTTTCCTCCCTCCCCCGGTCTCTCTCTCTTTCTCTCTCCCTTCTTCCCTTCCTCTCTCTCTCTCTCTCTCTCTCTCTCTCTCTCTCTCTCTCTCTCTCTCTCTCTCTCTCTCTCTCTCTCGTTTGATGATACTGGTATTACACTGTGTGGTGATTTTTAATGCTGGGACTCCTGATTGTTCCCTGGTTACCTTGATAAACAGACTGCATGAAAATTGTACAAAACATCACATAAACCATAAGAAAAGTCTTTCTTTTGAAACAAGCATGAAATATGGTAAAAAATAAAAATAAAAAAAAGAAAGAAAATTGTTTGACCTGAGCACACCTTTGGAATAATTTTTTTAAACGGTGTATACCAGGGTGCCGAAAATGGCAATTATACATACAAATCTAATAAAAGATGCAGTGTGAAAGATTATTTCTGAATTTCCACACCTTTCTTTAAGGTCACTTGTGATTTTTATAACTCTGAATATCCTGGACAGTTCATCGTCTTTCGCCGCGCTTTATTGATCAAGTACGTATTACTTCCAACAAGCATTCTGTGAATAAGAATGAAAAGCACTTAATTCATAAATGCGTTTTATCGAATGCAGAGACTTTTTTGACTCAGTGAACTCGAATAGAGTAAAAGAAGATTGAGAAGTTACTGTAGACGTAATCAATGTTGATGTTGATTTAGCAATAGATAAGTTTAACCAAATTATTAAAGATCGGGTAGGATGTATGAATGGTGGACAAGCAGTTCAGCAAAGGACATTTTCACCAAGAATGTCAATCAAATAAACGGAAAGTGAACAGACTTCGTAAACTATTGAAGCGTTCTTTAGATGAAATGACTGAATTAGATCTTCTACAGCTAGAGCAGAATACAAGAACATGATCATGAGGAAGAAAGAAGAACGTAATGGATCATTGTTAAAGGGGCTGCTAAATCCTGCCAAGGGCCAGAAGACATTTTGGGAAACACTTAGCAAAAAAAGTTTCACGTAAAAAATCACAACCACCAAATAAAATTTCGTTGAAGTAGCAAATTATGTAGCTCGGTAATCAATTGTAAATTACAAAAAAAGGTAAATTTTAATAAGTGGTGAACATCGAGCTGCTTTCAAGAAAAGTTGCTGTTCAAAATATCACATATTTACATTGTTAGCTGCCATTCAAAAACAATTTGTAAATAATGAAAAATTATATGCTAAATTCGTAGATTTCGGAAGAAAACGTTATTTCAGTTCTAGATAATTGTTGTTAGAAAAAATACAGTCAACGGTAAAATATGATAGATGCATTAAGAGTATTTGCAGGGCTGTAAAGGCTAGGGTACGAAGTGAAGCGAAATCATCGGATTTTGTGAATTGTACAAGTGGAATAAAGTAAGATGATGTTTGCAGTTCGATTCCGTTCTGTTGTTCATTAACGAACTTGCATTAGAAATTATTGAAAATGGTAAACATCGCATGTCTTTTTTTAAAATGGAATTGCTTATGCTACTCTTTGTTTATGATGGTGTCTTGTAGTCTATATCAGTTGTTGGCCTCCAAAGACGGTTGAATACTTTGTATACAGCAGCAGTGAGACAGGAGCTAAAATTCAATGTGGAAAAAAACAAATATTACTTTTGGCAAGGGTGGGTATCGGGCTACACATGAAAAACAGACGTATGGTAATGGAGTAATGAAAAACAAAATATACAAGTATCTGAGTGTATTCTTTTCGGTCATGTGAAGATTTAGTGAACAGAGCAAAGAAAGCTGTTCTAAGTACAGCACAGGCTATGTATAAGCTTGATTGTAGTTCGTTTAGTGCATTTGAAAGTTATTTCATTATCAAGTTCAGTTAGTTTTACGGGAAGGGGCTGAAGTATGGGCGGTCGAAAGAGGCGAGACAATTCAAAAGCTGCACGTGTTTGCCGTGAAACGCTTTTTGGACTTGACAGTTGTACTCCTAAAATTTTGGTGTGTGGAGAACAGGGGAGATAACCCATGCATTTAAACTTGCGCATAGACGACAGTGATGGCAGATCAAGAAATTACAATTTAAAGTGTATAACGCGTTATATGTTATTGAGTTGACGGAAAGAAGACTTCGGCTACCAATATTTGAAAATGCTTTAATTCTTACGGTTTTGCTTTTGTGTTGAAAATATTAGTTTTCATGAAATGCTTCAAAGAATCACCGGATTCAGGTGGCAAGACTGGCATGATCATATGTACACCAGTGACAGGTTTGCTAATTGTAGGGCGTTTGAGACAATATATTTTGTTGAACCATGAAATGAAATTATCATGAATGGACATAGAAAGTGCACTTAAAGGCTGGTAAAGTTATGTATGATTTGTGCCATGATGTTGAGAAAGATGCCATTTATATACTTTGCTGCCCTGTTCATGACTTAAGGATAAGATACATTTCACTTAAGCATTTTGATGATCCATGTCATTTGAGGTTTAATTTACTTACGGCTTGCAGACATAAATATATTATCCGATGTAGCATTGTTCATTTACGTTTTAAAACGCGTATGTGTATATTCCCAATATTGATGAATGGTTTTCTCTCTCTCTCTCTCTCTCTCTCTCTCTCTCTCTCTCTCTCCTCTCTCTCTCTCTCTCTCTCTGTCCTCTCTCTCTCTCTCTCTCTCTCTCTCTCTCTCTCTCTCGTGGTGTGTGTGTGTGTGTGTGTGTGTGTGTGTGTGTGTGTGTGTGTGTGTGTACGTGTGTGTTGTTTCATTATAAATGCTATATGACCAGTGCCTTAATTTCCATGTTATGTGTATGCGCGTATGAAGTTAGATAACGACTATCCCCCTTCAGATAGGAGCATAGGCCTTTATATGAACGAAACGTTTTGCGCACTCTCTCTTCTCTCTCTCTCTCTCTCTCTCCTCTCTCTCTCTCTCTCTCTCTCTCTCTCTCTCTCTCTCAGTGAACGCGCGCTCCCTTACATGCGTGCCACCGTGGTATGTCAACAAAGATTTCTTCGCTATTTGCTGACAATTTTTGTTCTTGCAAGAGAGATGACGGTCATATAGTCTTGAGGTCCGCTGGGAAATCGCGAAAATGGCCACGATTTATGGGAGCTGATCGATCCCTTCGGTCACCGCGACCGGCTGGTAATAGGCATCCCGAAAAGGAGCTTTCGCTTCTTCGGAGGAAAGGTTTTACAGCGATTTTTTTTTTTTTTGGGGGGGGGGGGGGGGTAGGGGGGGGGGAGGGGAAGGATGGGGGAGATGATCAGGTGAGGGAGGCAAACGGGGAAGGAGGGGCAGGAAAGTGGGGCATTACACCTAGATCGG
Organism: Conus canariensis; assembly: GCA_033310375.1. Classification (NCBI taxonomy): domain Eukaryota; kingdom Metazoa; phylum Mollusca; class Gastropoda; order Neogastropoda; family Conidae; genus Conus; species Conus canariensis. The sequence continues at coordinate 43,781,730 of CM065727.1, forward strand.
AATGGTTCCTTCGATGTTGGTGACTCCTCCCCCTCTCCCTCCATCCTTCCCTCGCAAGCACATTCCGCGCCTTGGCATACATGTGTATATCGATTGAGATATTTGTCTTTAATATATATATATATATATATATGCCAAAAGTAGCGATTTGCCCACCACACACACACACACACACGCACACCACACACACACACAAACACACATACACACACACACACACACACACACACACACACACACAACACAACACACACATACACACAACACACACACACACACACACACACACACACACACACACACACAAAACACGCGCGAGTTCGCGCGCACGCGTGCATGCACGCACAGATATAGGCAGGTGATTAGATATGAGTGTGTTCGCACGCGCGTGCGCGTTTGTGTGTGTGTGTGTGTGTGTGTGTGTGTGTGTGTGTGTTGTGTACGTGGGCAAATCGCTACTTTTGGCATCGTCGTGGCCGTTATGGGATGTATCATGTTCATCCCCATGCACATAATTATATTTAACCTTATTCCTTCTTGTTTGTTTCGCGCTCTAATGTCTTGCTCTTGCTTTCTTGCTTTTCTGTTCAATGGTCTCGTCAGTGAAACGAGATCAGTAGTCTGATGAAGATAATCGTATTGAAGCCTTCCTTTTCCTTTGTTCCTGCCTTTATTGTTCGCTTCTGCGTGTCTTCATTTCAACCTTTTTTGGCATTGTTCCTGGTCTTCTTTCCATTGTCTTTTTCTTTCTTCCTTTCATCTTTTCGTTCTCTCCATCCCCCTCTTGTTGTTATTGTTGTCTGATGTTATGATTAAAGTTGTTCTGTTTTGGTATAATCAGTTTCGTCAAGTTGGGAAATGAGTCGATATTCTCTCTCTCTCTCTCTCTCTCTCTCTCTCTCTCTCTCTCTCTCTCTCTCTCTCTCTCTCTCTCTCTCTCTCTTTTTTTTTTTTTTTTTTTTTTTTTTTTTTTTTTTTTTTGGGGGGGGGTCTTTATTTTTGTCGTTTTGTTGGATTAATGCGTTCTTTCTTTTGCATTATCGCTCTTTCTTTCTGTTCATATTCGGTTTGTTTGTTTTTCCTTGCAAGCTTCGTCCGGTTCCATCGCCCAGAACGGCGCTTCTTTTTGTTGACAAGTTTTGAATTGTGCTTCTTTTTGTTGACAAGTTTTGAATTGTGCTTCTTTTTGTTGACAAGTTTTGAATTGCGCTTTTTTTTTTTTTTTTTTTTTTTTGGGGGGGGGGGGTTACAAGTTTCTCTCTCTCTCTCTCTCTCTCTCTCTCTCTCTCTCTCTCTTCTCTCTCTCTCTCTCTCTCTCTCTCTCTCTCTCAAGATTTAATGCAGTGTAGCTAAACATCACTGACATCACACCTACAAACCCACAATGGGTATTATTATTTTTGGTATAATTCTTCCTCCACCTCTTCTTCTACTTCTTCTTCTTTCCTTTCCTTTGTTTGATTTTATCCTCACTTTGTTCTTTCATTTTTCTTTGGTCTAATGTTATTGAAATTGCTCTGTTTTTGTAATCAATTTTATACAAATGGAAAATGAATCGATAGGCTGTCATTATCTCTCTCTCTCTCTCTCTCTTCTCTCTCTCTCTCTCTGTGTGTGTGTGTGTGTGTGTGTGTGTGTGTGTGTGTGTGTGTGTGTGTGTGCGTGCGTGCGTGTGTGTGTGTGTGTGTGTGTGTGTGTGTGTGGTGTGTGTGTGTGTGTGTGTGTGTGTGTGTGTGTGTGTGTGATTGTGTGTGTGTGTGAGTGTGTGTGTGTGTGTGTGTGATTGTGTGTGTGTGTCCAAGACGGGGGAAATCGTGATGGTATTGCTTAAGTGCACTAAGTTGATGTATTATTAGTCAGGTTTAACACACCAAGGTTATCTTTGCACTCGTACACGCATATGCACACTCATGCGCCCACCAAACATTCACCTCTCTCTGGGAATGGGATGTCACGCATTCGTTTCTCTTCTAACACAACTGAGCACAAGAAATACAATTTCTATGCTACTTATAATCAAACATGAAAAATCCAATTACACAAAATGAACAAATCAACACATAAAAGATCAATACTTCCTAATCCCGGGTTATAATAAAAATGATTTCTTACCTGGCCAGGTTTTCACACACACAACCACGCTTTCACACCACACCACAGTTCTTGAAAAGTCTCTTCACGTCTTCTTCAGCACTGCTTGATGGTGAGCCCTTGGTTGACTGGCTCCAGGTTTCAGGACTGGGTCTTCGTGGTCGTCTCTGGGATCTCGACGTAGAACTCTTCTTCTTCGTCTCCTTCACCCACCTCTGGGTTCAAATTTCAGTTTGTCTGTCTTCACCCACCTCTGGGCTTCAAACTTAGTTTTCTTCTCTTCCAGCTTGTCTTTCCCTAAGACTTTGCTGTCTCTTCTATCTCCCAGACCACGTTTCTCTCGACCCGTTCTCTGTCCTGCCCGCCCTTCTCTCTTCTCTCTCTCTCTCCTCTGCCTTCTCTCTCTCTCTCTCTCCTGGTGTTCTTCTTTTTTCACGTTGTTCTCCCTCAGTTTATATAGGGATGGAAACAAAGGATTCCCCTTCGGGCCATGCCTTTGTCTATGCTGCTTCTCAAACCCCTAGTTCACAAGTACTCTGAATTCTCCATTCGCTACGTTCTTCCACACATCAGCATTTACACACATCCTTACCTAATTGATTAGCAAACAAACACTTGGCACCAGATGGACATCGAAAATTCCCGCCGACTTCGGAGGCCACTTTAACACAGTAATTATCTTAAAGAGGGCTACGATAACAACATCCACGCGCGTTCAACCAGCCTGACAATAGAACCAACACAGTGACCCACGGCAATACCATCCGAACGAGTCCAAGACTCCTGCTCTTCACTGACTGTTTACAAAAGAACCTCAGCTAACTGAGTATTTAACGCTCACTTGGTGCACCGAGGTCCTAGTGGTTACGTTCCTCTCCCCTTTCGCTGTCGGGCAGGTCCGAACTCCTTACTACCTTAGGTGCCATCTGTCACCTGACCGCTTCGTCTCCTTGACACGGTTCGACCGTGTGCGATGGGTAAGGCAACTTGTTAATGGTTCTATTACCTATTTGTATACTACTACAACGTCCCTTTTGCCTCTAAGCGTTTGATGCCTTTTGTGAGAGGTTTCACGCACTTGACAGTGTGTGTGTGTGTGTGTGTGTGTGTGTGTGTGTGTGTGTGTGTGTGTGTGTGTGTGTGTGTTGTAATTCTCTTGGCTTGTCTTATTCTTTTCTTATTCTTTCGTTGCCTTTCTGTCCTTTTATATTTTTGCTCATGTCCTTTCTTTTCAGGGCAGTTTTTATCCCGTTGCATTTTGTTTTAGTTGCCTTTCACCTTTATTGACAAGTTTATTTTTTGTTAACACACACACACACACCACCACACTCTCTCTCTCCTCTCTCTCTCTCTCTCTCTCTCTCCTCCTCTCTCGCTCTCTCCCCTCAAAGATTTTATTTAGTGCAGATAGAAGTGACTTAGTATTCATCTGCAATTGCTGTTGTTGCTGTATTGTTCTTGTTATATCGTCATCATCATTATCATCATCGTCGTCGTCGTCGTCATTATTATCATTATTATTATTGCTGTTGTTGTTGTTCCTGTTGTTGTTCCTGTTGTTGCTATGATTTGAATAAGCGGAATTCCGTCGAATAATGGTATAGCATTGATAACGTAATAAATTGATAACGCATCTATATTTGAAAAACAGCAAGCTTGGAGTTGTGGCCTAATTAAAAAAGAAAAACAATAACAAGCTGAAATAATGATTGTGAGTAGGAAGACAATCACAGCTAAAAGTTTATTTTCAATTGTCAAGCACTTCAGAGTAAAAGAAGCCAATACAAGTAGAGAAAATGATATTGTTGTTCTGTCCACATGTTTGAAGAAAAAAAGATCGTTTCTGTGTGTGTGGGTGGGTGGGGTGTGTGTGAAAGAGTAGGCAGGTCAAAGGTTAAGGAGCATAATTATATCCGATTTTTTTTTCCTTCGACTTGTCTCATCCCCTGTGTCCTCTCTGTGCCATCGCTTCCCCTTCCTCTCATTCCAGCCCCCCTCACCCATGCACACCGTGGATCGTCCTGTGGTACCCTGCATGTGCGCTGTCCGCGGTGAGCTTTCAGAATGAGGTCGTCACGAGGCAACCGGTCAGAGGAGACACCGCGCTGCGTGCCGAGTCACTTCACGTGGGGGTGATCATTGTGCCTTTTCTAGTCGAGCACACGCAGGACCCCCCCTCCCCCTCCCCCCCCCCCCCCCCCCCACTCCCCCACCTACTAAGCTCCCTTACTGTGGACAATAATAGTCACTTCACGTGGGGTGATCATTGTGCCTTTTCTAATCGAACACAGGCAGGACCCCCCACCTACTAAGCTCCCTTACTGTGGACAATAATAGTCACTTCACGTGGGGGTGATCATTGTGCCTTTTCTGATCGAGCACAGGCAGGACCCCCCACCTACTAAGCTCCCTTGCTGTGGACAATAATAGTCACTTCACGTGGGGGTGATCATTGTGCCTTTTCTGATCGAGCACAGGCAGGACCCTCACCTACTAACCTCCCTTACTGTGGACAATAATGACTGCTGTAGTCGCCGGTCCGGCGTCAGTGAGAGTCCTCATTCGGAGAGTGGGGCGACACGTCCACCGAACAACGACAGTGCCTGTGAGCTTGACACCACTGTCGACGTGAACACGAACATGCGGCGGGTTAGGATAGCGGAGAGAGAATGGACACTTAGGGAACAAGGCGATCTGATACAGAGACAAGGAGAACAGGACGTGAAGGGCCACAGAGCATACTTTTTTTTGTTTGGTTATTTTTATTTTTTATTTGTTATTTTTTTTATCAATGTGGATAGTGTTCTTTACATCTTGCACGGCTCTCATGACATGTTTTCGTTCTTTCTTTCTTTCTTTCTTTTTTTTCTTTTTGCCATTTTGCCATGCAGATATAGTGCGTTTTATTCCCAGTGGATGTATTGAGAGGAATGGAGACATCACCATCCTGATTATCAGACATTTCCAGTGCATTAAGCTGTTTATCAGCTGCAAATTTATGGGGTCTTTTTTGCTCGGTGCATTGATAGTCTTATCTGAAATGCAAAAAAAAATGTTATTATGAATTGTCGATCTGCAATTTTTTTTTATTATTGTTTTGTTGTATATTGACTCTTTTTTTTCTCTCTCTCATCTCTCTCTCTCTCTCTCTCTCTCTCTCTCTCTCTCTCTCTCTCTCTCTCTCTCTCTCTCTCTCTCTCTGACTTACACACACACACACACACACACACGGTTGCACGCACGAATGCACACACACACCACCACCACACCACACCACACCACACACCACACCACGCACACGCGCGCGCGCGCACGCACACACACACACACACACACACACACACACACACACACACACACACCACCACACACGCACCACGCACGCACGCACGCACGCACGCACGCACCACACACACACACACACACACACACACACACACACGTGAATTTAAAATCTCACAAATGGGTTCCTCAAATATTCCAGTGTGCTTTGAAGTATGCTATCATTCACGGAAAGAAGACGAACTTTATATTGTGCAATTTAAAGTCTAAACCCCTTCATTTAAGCGAAAGTACAATGCTCTGCGGCGACTTTCAAAACTCGACTTTTAACAAGTTGATTTTTCCAAAGTCTGCTTAAGGATTACTGATTTTTTTGTTGTTTCATACTTTCATAAATCACCTAATAAGAATATTTGTCAAGAATATTTACCACAGGATCTATGTGAGAGAATTAAAAAAAAAACAAACATGCACCCCCTCCCACCCCTCCCCCGAAAAATGCAAATTCACACTTATTGAC
>CM065727.1:43792622-43797622 GCA_033310375.1 Conus canariensis
AGGATTGTGCTGTGTAGTGTCTTTTAGGATTGTGGTGCTGTATGGTGTCTTTTAGGATTGTGCTGTGTAGTGTCTTTTAGGATTGTGCTGTGTAGTGTCTTTTAGGATTGTGCTGTGTCGTTTCTTTTAGGATTGTGGTGCTGTGTAGTGTCTTTTAGGATTGTGCTGTGTAGTGTCTTTTAGGAGTGTGCTGTGTAGTATCTTTTAGGATTGTGCTGTGTAGTGTCATTTAGGATTGTGGTGCTGTGTAGTGTCTTTTAGGATTGTGCTGTGTAATGTCATTTAGGATTGTGCTGTGTAGTGTCTTTTAAGATTGTGCTGTGTAGTGTCTTTTAGGATTGTGCTGTGTAGTGTCTTTAAGGAATGCGCTGTGTAGTGTCATTTAGGATTGTGGTACTGTGTAGTGTCATTTAGGATTGTGGTGCTGTGTAGTGTCATTTAGGATTGGGCTGTGTAGTGTCTTTTAGGTTTGTGGTGCTGTGTAGTGTCATTTAGGATTGTGCTGTGTAGTGTCTTTTAGGATTGTGCTGTGTAGTGTCATTTAGGATTGTGCCCTGTAGTGTCTTTTAGGATTGTGCTGTGTAGTGTCTTTTAGGATTGTGGTACTGTGTAGTGTCTTTTAGGATTATGGTGCTGTGTAGTGTCTTTTAGGATTATGGTGCTGTGTAGTGTCTTTTAGGATTGTGCTGTGTTGTGTCTTTTAGGATTGTGCTGTGTAGTGTCTTTCAGGATTGTGGTGCTGTATAGTGTCTTTTAGGATTGTGCTGTGTAGTGTCTTTTAGGATTGTGCTGTATAGTGTCATTTAGGATTGTGCTGTGTAGTGTCTTTTAGGATTGTGGTACTGTGCAGTGTTTTTTAGGATTGTGGTACTGAGCAGTGTCTTTTAGGATTGTGGTACTGTGCAGTGTCTTTTAGGATTGTGGTGCTGTGTAGTGTCTTTTAGGATTGTGCTGTGTAGTGTCTTTTAGGATTGTGGTACTGTGTAGTGTCTTTTAGGATTGTGCTGTGTAGTGTCTTTTAGGATTGTACTGTGCGTGGTTTTTAGGATTTTGGTACTGTGTAGTGTCTTTTAGGTTTGTGGTACTGTGCAGTGTCTTTTAGGATTGTGGTACTGTGTAGTGTCTTTTAGGATTGTGGTACTGTGCAGTGTCTTTTAGAATTTCGGTGCTGTACAGTGTCTTACAGGTCTGTTATGCCGTGCAGTGTTTTTTTAGGATTGTGGTAATGTACAGTGTCTTTTAGGATTTCGGTGCTGTACAGTGTCTTACAGGACTTATGCTGTGCAGTGTCTCTTAGGATTGTGGTACTGTGCAATGTCTTTTAGGATTGTGGCGCTGTGTAGTGTCTGTTAGGATTGTGGTATTGTGTAGTGTCTTTTAGGATTGTGTTTCTGTACAGTATCTTTTAGAGTTGCATTGCTATGCAGTGTCTTTTGGGATTGCCTTCCTATGCAGTGTCTTTTAGGATTGCATTGCTATGCAGTATCTTTTAGGATTGCATTGCTATGCAGTGTCTTCTAGGGTTGCATTGCTATGCAGTGTCTATTAAGGTTGCATTGCTATGCAGTGTCCTATGGGCTAGTGTTCAGGTCCAGTGCGGTGTAGTATGTCAAATATATAATGATGGAAGGGCCCGTCGTCAGATGGTTACAGCGTTCGGCCGCAGTGCTGACAGTTCGACCCCCTGTTTGGGGTCGGATGTTTTGCAGCGTGGAAACCCTGTCTGCTCACCAAGCACTTCCTGAGGCGCATTTCATGGATGCTAGAAGACGGACATTTTTGCGAGTTTGGCTTGTGGCTGAGTTTCATTCTACACTCTAGGGCGAGCGAGACTGGAAATGGGCAAGAGATCGCAAGTGTCTTGGGGCTCTCTCGCATACGAGAGAAAAACTGCCCGATCGTTGTAACGTTTTCCAACTGGCGCATGAAAAGTAGAAAGTCCTGTGATCGGTGCATGACACAATGGGAATGCTGGCCCCTGTAGCAGGCCGTTTTGTCCGACCCGGCCGTTTTGTCCAACCTCGGACAAAACGGCTAAAACCCGGCTGTTTTGTCCGACTTTCAATCTTTTGTCGGACAAAACGGCCTGGTTGGACAAAACGGCCGGCTGTAAGTAAGCGGCCGTTTTGTCCGATATATTTCTTAATTGTTCTTTGCCCAGTTTGGGGGTGCGTCAGTTGTTTGTCCCAAGACCCCAACGGTTTGACACAGTCACCTCAAATTTTGTATCGTGATGTGCCACCTGTCTCTCTCTGTCTCCGTCTCTCTCTCTCTCTGTTTGTCTGTCTGTCTGTCTGTCTCTCTCTCTCTCTCTCTCTCTCTCTCTCTCTCTCTCCTCCTCTCTCTCTCTCTCTCTCTCTCTCTCCTACAGCCAAGTAAAGAAATCACGAGAATAAGACCCACTCGATAGTCATGGCCCCTGATGGCCAATGGTCAGCTTAAGACACCAAATTGGCCACCTGGGGGCGTGACGGCCGAATGGGATTTTTTTTCCACGTGATTTCTTTACTTGGGGGTAGACAGACAGAAAAAAAAAAGAAAAAGAAAAAAAAAAACTGAACGCGACGAATTTATACTTCTTTGCCAGTGAAATATCGGACAAAACGGCCGCTTATTTAGAGCCGGCCGTTTTGTCCAACCAGGCCGTTTTGTTCGACAAAAGATTGAAAGTCGGACAAAACAGCCGGGTTTGTTCGAGGTTGGACAAAACGGCCGGGTCGGACGAAACGGCCGGCTACAGCCCCTCAACAAACCAGAAGTGGTTGAAGACGAAGCCATATCGTTCCTTTGAACTGGTCTCGCGCCCATGTCTTTGCTTCTCTCGTCTGTCGCTTTCCTCGCCGCAAGTACAGGCGAGTCACTCGAGAATGATGCTCGCGGCTACGACATTCGCCACTGATTTAGTTCGTGGAATGAAGGCGGCAGAAGGGGAAGGTAGGGCTTTGCCTTCCATGATAGCCTTCTGCCCTAGACACGTAGATCTCGTTGAATAGTTCACTGCCCTCAGTGGCCATTAGGTTATGGCACTGTAGCCTCGCTGTTGGGCTGCGTTGCATTCGTCGTATCGCTTTTCAGCGCAAGCTGAATTGCACTGCAGTGCATTGAACCGTCTCAAGATGTCTTTTACTGCTGTGTAGCGTAGCGTGGACGAATGCCAGTTTCATTGTCGGGGTGTCATATCGGCTTCTTCTCGAAGCGATCATTTGTGGCTGTAAAACTCGAGTTGCTCGTTCACCTTCGACTTTGGATCAGGACATAAATCATCTGTTTTTTCTCCTTGAAGTGTTCGGCTAGATCTCTCTCTCTCTCTCTCTCTCTCCTCTACTCTCTCTCTCTCTCTCTCTCTCTCTCTCTCTCTCTCTCTCTCCACTTCTCTCTGTCTGTGTCTGTCTGTCTGTCTGTCTCTCTCTCTGTCCTGTTTGTATACCAGTAAGTGTGTGTGTGTTGTGTGTGTGTGTGTGTGTGTGTGTGTGTGTGTGTGCGCGCGCGCGCGCCGTGCGTGCGTGCACGCGCGTGCATATTATAGTCAGACATATGCAAATATATGAGATATGCTAACATGATCCTTTGGTCCAATGGACCAGCAGTAACGCTTAAAGGGCAAACAGATCTTCGTCATCTCTCTCTCTCTCTCTCTCTCTCTCTCTCTCTCTCTCTCTCTCTCTCTCTCTCTCTCTCTCTCTCTCTCCTTGCGTGTTGTTCTTAAATGCAAAAAGGGCCTGTCTTCCATAAAAGCAATGGCAGCTAAAGGCATTGAACAGCGCCATCTCTACCGACTGTATCACGCACTTGTTTTCAGTGTGACTGGTTATGGATTAGGGCTTACAACACTGTCCAAGAGCAATGTTCTAAAATTGGAAATAATTCAAATTGAAGCAGTGGGACTGATCCTGGGAACCACGAAGGACACACCAGTTGAAACTGCAATACCTGCTTGACCTTCCTTCAATGCAGGCAAGACACAAGCTAGAACAGGTGAAGGCATATTTCAGAGCACTTGAAAATCCCCAAAACCCGCTACATGCGGTGGTCAAAGAAACTCGCCTAGGATGAAGGCACTCGTCTAGGACGTGGAAAATCATGGATGGGACAGGCCGAAGGTAATATACAATGTGTATGCTAGTTAGCAGAACTGAAAGAAACGAAGGAATTGGAAAAGCATTCACATCACCTCAAACACCTCTACCAAATTGCCATCGCTCCAGACACTGTCGAGAATGGCCAGAAGGCAAAACCAACGCAGACATTCAGCTACAGGTAGAATGGCTTGGCACAAAAGAAGGTATTGTTATATACATTTACGGTTCCGTCAGCAAACGTAAGTCAGGCTGGGGGTACACAAAGAAGCAAAATGGTTGTACTATCCAGGAAGACATTGGTGCATGCAGTGTAACAACTTCAGGTGCAACAATGGAGGTAGAAGCAGTGACACAAGCTCTCCACTGACTCTCATCCACAGACCAATTTCAAACTCAGCTGACTCGATGACCCCACTTCAAAAAGTGGACAGTGGAATGGGAAGCACTTGTTGGCATGACGTAAAGCGCAAGCTTCCATTGGAAAGACTCATATGGATGTACTGCCCGAGACATGCAGGCATTAAAGGAAATGAGAGAGCAGACACACTGGCATAAGAACTGGATTACAGCTTGGCATTTCTGATGTGATAAGAAACCTAAAGAATCTCCTAAACAAACAAGAGCAAAGCTACTATACCATAGACTATCTTATCTTTCAGATCTTAACATCACGAGAGGAAGTGGCCGCCACATCTCGACTTAATAGAGGAGCAAGAAGCTTAACCAGCCAAACAAACACTGGAATAATCTCAAGGCCAGTATTGCGAAGACTCCTAGAGATTGGGGAAGACTCATACTGGGCCTTTCCAATAACAGACACAAACGATCAAATGTATGTCATTTCAACTGAGACACGACTTTGAATTTCTCAGGAACCCCGCTGTATATTGTAGACTTATGTGCGGTAGTGGGTGGACATCT
>CM065727.1:43805122-43812622 GCA_033310375.1 Conus canariensis
CTGTTTATGTCCTGTAATTAAGGGCCCGCCTAACTCCTCACAACTCAATATTCGTTACTTTTTAGTTCAAATCGGTGGTTATTAATTCTTGTTAAAATAATCTGCTTAGTTCTATTTTAATTTTTTTGTAGTATATTTTTATGTTTTATACATAGCATTGAAGAAAAACAATGGAGAGAGGCATATAATATTAAAAGGAAGCATTTTAGTAATTTCTACTTCAAACTTTTTTTCAGCTGCCTTTGGAGGTGGAACATCCCACCCAACACAAAAAGTCTTTCCACTGTTCCAGCAGAGAAAGACACCTGTTTCATCATCTGGAACCAGTTGCCAAAATGAATCAGCCGCAGCACCTGTTGAACAGCAGCCGCTTGTGCCTCTCCCTGACAGAGTCAGCCATGCAGAAGCTACTGTACTAGGTTTTGTGGCAGAAAATTCCTTGTCACTGTCAATGGTACCTCGGCTGGTGAATTTCGCTAGGCACATGGCAAGAGATTCAGTTGCCTTGGATAATAGTGCTATGGAGAGATCTGCTGCTTCATACAAGATGAAAAATGGATTAGCCACCACCTTTCAAGAAGAAATCAGAAGTGACATTGGAGATTCAATGTTCTGCCTTAATCTTGACGAAGCCATGAACACAAAACATGAGAAAATTCTGAGCGTTTTGATCAGCTATTTTAGCGAGTCCCAGCAGCGAGTCCTGATTCAGCATCTTGGGTCTATCTCTCTGATCAAAGTTGACAGTGCTTCCATTGTAAAAGAACTTGATAGCCTTATTCAATGTCGAGGCCTGCAGTGGGATCATTGTCTTTCGATTTTAATGGATTCATGCAATGTGATGAGAGGCAGCAAGAATGGTGTTGAAACCAGGATAAGGAGGGATCTTGCTCCACACTTAGACATTGATGGAGATACCTGCTATCACATTCATGGATGCTGCAAGGCTTTCACATCTCAGCTTGGTGGTGCTGTGGAGCAATTTTTTGAAGACATCTACTGTGACTTTAAATGGTCCCCATCTTTTCAGAAATGTCTGCAAGGCATTTGTGATCTGATAGATGTGAAATTCACAATGCCTCAGAGATTTCTGCGTCACAGGTGGCTGTCTGTTCTGGATCTTAGTGATGACACACTGCGTCTATTTGACTGGCTTACTCTCCTATATTTTGAGTTTCTGCCCAAATCTGACAAAGCAGTGTACCATTCCATTCTGGTTGATATTTTAGTGAGCAAAAAGGCAACTGTCCAGGCAAGAGAAGAAATTATAAGACTGAGGAATGAACTTGGCAAAATTCACCTGACACCAGAAGCAAAGAAGAGAAAAGAAAGGATTGTGAAGAAGCTTTTTTTCGTCAGGAATGACACCCTTCTTCACCTGAAGTTCTTCTCCTCAACTCTTCCTTTGTTGAAGGAATTTGTGCTGCTTTTCCAGCGTCAGGACCCTCTCATTCATGTCCTCCATGATGAACAGCTGTCTCTTGTGCGGCAATTTCTATTGTGTTTCATGAGAGCAGAAGTCCTGAAGCCCCTGACTGCAGAAAAACTGTCATCACTGAAAGTGGATTTGTCTTCCAACCACCTGCCTCTGGATGATTTGTTTGTAGGAAAAGCTAAAGGTCTTCTGAGGATGATGAATGATAATAAGCAGTCATCATTCCGTGCAACCGTTTTGCAAACTTACATCTCCGGGGCAAAAGTTCTGCTTCAGAAGATTCCTCTGGGCAACCAGTTTCTTCAGTCTGCTGGTGGTCTTAATCCCAACTGTGAAGCTGATGTTGCAAGGAAAAAGCTCGAAGACCTTGCATCATTTGTGCCTCAGCTTGGTATTATAGCTGATGACAGTCACAATGGCAATGATGAAGCAGCTTACTGTCTTGAAGTCCGGAATTTTTTTGCGAGGGATGATCTACCACCATATCAGGAAGGTCAACGGGTTGATGACTGGTGGGCTAATGTCCTTCAAAAATACTCCAGTTCTTTGAAACTGCTACCCAAGGTAGTGAAGGCCACCCTTTCTTGTTTTCATGGACCAGTGGTGGAAAGTTCATTCAACCTGATGGGAGACATAGTGGATGAAAGGAGTGGGAGGACATCTTTGGAAACTTTTAATGCTTTTCAGACTGTCAAGTATGGTCTGAAATCCACAGGCAAAACTTCCCTCCAGTATTTTAGGCGTGCGAACATCAGAAGGGATCCTGTGAACTCAAAACTGGTCACAAACATTCAGAAAGCTAGGGAGATTTACCACCACATTTTGGAAGAAAGAAAAAGAAGAAAGAGAGAAAAAGTTTGAACTTTTCCAGAAGGAACACATTCGACAGGCTTCAAAGAGAAAAGCCATTGAACATTACAGACAGGAGGCAAAGAGAATGAGGTTTGGACACTACAAAAAGCAGGCTCTGCTCGTGAAGCAGATGGTGAGAAATCAGGCAAAAAGAAGTAGTCTTCATCTCATTCACATTGCTTGGACTGAAAATTGTACATTGGAAGAGACACATAACTTAAAATTTGTACATTAAAAGAGACACGAAACTTAAACTCATTTTGTACTGTATTCAGATAGATGTAAAAAGTAAAAGGAGTAACTAATGTAGAGGAGACAGATCATAAAAGAACTGAACAGACATAGTAAACAAAACTGGAACTCAAGACATGAAATAGACCACTACTGTGCTGTGCTGTGCTGTGTTGGTGGTGCTGGACATGATGACCAAAGTTGTGCAAAATGAGGGGTCACCTGTGTGTACACTGTGCATGTGCTTCACTGGCATAGTAAGTAAAACATTTACAATTTGATTTAATGTATGCCACCTAAAGCAATGTAGATATGTACTCATTTTTGCTGTGTGATTACTTGGGTTTAAAACCTCCTTTGGGTTGAAGGAATGACTGATAAAGTGATTCTAGGAGAGCTTATTTTATGGCAGAAATTGCTTAGTATGAAGAACTGAAATTAGTTCAAGGAGAGGCTTTTTTACAGGCTAGAATTGCTGAAAAACCTTCAGCTTCAGGGGGCGTTGCCCCCTGACCCCCACAAGGGGCTCTGCCCCTTGACCCCGCCAGGGGGCGTTGCCCCCTGGACCCCCAAAAATTTTCAGGGAAAAATGATTTTCTTCCAGTACCATGCCTGAATATAAGAGAGAGAGAGAGAGAGAGAGAGAGAGAGAGAGAGAGACAGAGAGAGACACACAGACAGAAGCGCGCGCGCGCGCGCTCACACACACACACACACACACACACACACACACACACACACACACACACACACAGAATATATATATAGAGAGAGAGAGAGAGAACACACACACACACACACACATTCAAACACGATATAGCCTGTGTCACTCCTTTGTTGCAAAGAAAAACGTAAGAAGCGATTTCGGGAAAAAGTTCTCTCTCTCTCTCTCTCTCTCTCTTCTCTCTCTCTCTCTCTCTCTCTCTCTCCTCTCTCTCTCTCTCTCTCTCTGCGTGTGTGTAGATGTGCATTTCTGATATAATTTGTCAAATGAATTCATGGCCATAAAACGCACCCGGATCTAACTGCGAAAACCTTCAAATAACTCTTTCCTCAAACCGAGGGGGAAAGTCGGCAAACTTGAAAAGCCCTGACAAGAACCATAATCATAGCGTAGGGAAGCCTACAATGATCTGAAAAACAATTTTACGTGGAATCGAAGGAAGCGTTTCTTCCTTGAATCAGAATTCAAACAACTATGAATAAGATAGCAATCCGAACAGAAGAGTTGGGTTATTCCGTGTTGAACAGGTTGAGTAATATGACATGGTACATACTGTTCCGGAATCTCCACAACAGCTTCCGCTTACCGTCGCTCACTCAACAGCATAGCACACGATTGTAAGGGTGCAGCACCTTCATTTCGAGCACAATATTCTATTGGGTGTAGCCCCTTCATTGTAAACAAAACATCCTATGGGGTGTAGCACATTATTAGTGCAAACAAAACATCCTACGGGGTGTAGCACATTTATTGCAAACAAAACATCCGACGGGGTGTAGCACATTTATTGCAAACAAAACATCCTACGGGGTGTAGCACATTTATTGCAAACAAAACATCCTACGGGGTGTAGCACCTTCATAGCAAAACAAAAGATCCTATGGGGTGTAGCGCCTTCGTTGCAAACAAAACATCGTATTGGGTGTAGCACTTTAATCGTAAACAAAACATCCTATGGTTGTAGCACCTTCATTGCAAACAAAATTCACAGGGTGTAGCACTTCCATTGCAAACAAAACAACCCACAGGATGTAGCACTTCCATTGCAAACAAAACAACTCACAGGGTGTAGCGCATTCATTGCAAACAAAACAACCCACAGGGTGTAGCGCATTCATTGCAAACAAAACAACCCACAGGGTGTAGTACATTCATTACAAACAACCCACAGGGTGTAGTACATTCATTGCAAACAACCCACAGGGTGTAGTACATTCATTGCAAACAAAACAACCCACAGGATGCAGTACATTCATTGCAAACAAAACAACCCACAGGATGTAGTACATTCATTGCAAACAACCCACAGGGTGTAGTACATTCATTGCAAACAAAACAACCCACAGGTGTAGTACATTCATTGCAAACAACCCACAGGTGTAGTACATTCATTGCAAACAACCCACAGGATGCAGTACATTCATTGCAAACAAAACAACCCACAGGGTGTAGTACATTCATTGCAAACAACCCACAGGGTGTAGTACATTCATTGCAAACAACCCACAGGATGCAGTACATTCATTGCAAACAAAACAACCACAGGGTGTAGCACTTTCATTGCAAACAAAACAACCCACAGGATGCAGTACATTCATTGCAAACAAAACAACCCACAGGGTGTAGTACATTCATTGCAAACAAAACAACCCACAGGATGTAGCACTTCCATTGCAAACAAAACAACCCACAGGGTGTAGCACTTTCATTGCAAACAAAACAACCCACAGGATGTAGCACTTCCATTGCAAACAAAACAACCCACAGGGTGTAGTACTTCCATTGCAAATAAAACAACCCACAGGGTATAGCACTTTCATTGCAAACAAAACAACCCACAGGGTATAGCACTTTCATTGCAAACAAAACAACCCACAGGGTGTAGTACATTCATTGCAAACAAAACCCACAGGATGCAGTACATTCATTGCAAACAAAACAACCCACAGGATTAGCGCATTCATTGCAAACAAAACATCGCAGAGGATGTAGCACTTCCATTGCAAAACAAAACATCTCACAGGATGTAGCGCGTTCATTGCAAACAAAAAAAAATCCTATGAGGTGTAGCACTTCCATTGCAAACAAAACATCCTACAGGATGTAGCACCTTCACTGCAGACAAAACATCCTGCTGGATATAGCACCTTCATTGTAAACGAGACAACCGATAACCTTTATTGTGAAACAAAACAGCCTACAAGATGTAGCACCTTCATTGCAAACCAAAGATCCTATGGGATGTAGCACCTTCGCGGCAAACGAGACATGCTATGGGTTGTAGCGCCACCACTGCATACAAAAGATACTACAGGGTGTGGCTCCTTCGCGGCTAAAAAAAAAAAAAAAAAAAAAAAACGTAAGCAGATAAGAGGGGGGGGGGGGGGGGGAGGTGGAGTTTTCAACTGTCACCGTGTATTTAGACGTTTGTGGTTGTGCCTCCACGATTGTCCTTCTCATCATCATCATCATCATTCTGTTCTTTCTTTATGATCTTATGAATTTATCACTAATCGGCCGTGCTAACCTGAACACAGTTCATTGTTGAGTTTATATTTGTTTGCATTATGCTTCGTTGTTGGCTATGACAGTGACGTAGATTCTAACAATAGCACCAGAGTTGGGTAAGTTTTTTTTCCCTTGTCGAGGGACTTGACTACAGTGTGAGACGCCGCCGAGTTTTTAGACTTGTTCCTGATAAACTTCATTTAAACTGAAAAGTTCAACAAGCTCTGGCAGTCTACTCCCCTCCTCCCTCCCTTCCCTCCTGCGTCTCACACTCCTCTCTCCCCCTCCACACACAAACACACACACACACACACACACACACACACACACACACACACACACACACCACACCCGCACGCCCGCGCGCGACACACACACACACACACACACACACACACACACACACACACACACACACACACACACGGTCATTTATTGTCTCCCTTTTCCTCCTCGTTGCTTCCCCCATCCCCCCCACCCCTCCCCATCTCTGTCTCTCTCGTTTTCTCTCTCTCTCTCTCTCTCTCTCTCTCTCTCTCTCTCTCTCTCCCTCTCTCTCTCTCTCTCTCCTCTCTCTTTTTTTTTTGTCTTCTCTGTCTCTGTCTTCTCTCTCTCTCTCTCTCTCTTTCTCCTCTCTTTGTTCTCTTCTTTCTCCCTCTCTCTCTTCTCTCTTTCTCTCTCTCTCTCTCTTCCCTCTCTCCTCTCTCTTCTCTCCCTCTCGTCTCCTCTCGCTCTCTCTCTCTCGTGCCTGCTTTTCCGTTCCTTCCGTTGTCTGCCAATTAACGTTCAAGAAGACGAAGAATGAAGGATGACGAGAAGGTGAAAGCTTGATGGGAGGGGAGACCGGGTGTGTGTGCGGTGTGTGTGTGTGTGTGTGTGTGTGTGTGTGTGTGTGTGTGTGTGTGTGTGTGTTGTTTGTTTGTGTGTGTGTGTGTGTTGTTGTTTGTGTGTGTGTGTGTGGTGTTTGTGTGTGTGCGCGTGCGCGCGCGTGCACGCGCGCGCGCGTGTGTGTGTGTGTGTGTGTGTGTCTGTGTGTGTGTGTGTCTGTGAGTGTGTGTTTGTGTGTGTATGTGTGTGTGTGTGTTTCTGTGGGTGGAGAGGGAGTGGGAGTGGGGGATGGCGGTGGAATATGGGAGATGCGTTGAGCTAGGGATCGACGTGCAAGGTGCAGGGGCGTGCTGAAAAGATCGTTACCGCTGTTACAGGTGACCAGCATGCCGCTGGGTCGTCGGGAGTCGGCTTTCTCCCGGGAGGTTCTGTCGGTTCGTTCTGTTTCCTCTGTGTGTGTGTGTGTGAGAGAGAGAGAGAGAGAGAGAGAGAGAGAGAGAGAGAGGGTGTATGTGCGTGTGTGTGTGTGTGTGGAGAGAGAGGAGAGAGAGAGAGAGAGAAGATGGCAGTGGAGACTGCCGTCAGAGTCTTTTTTCTTCTAGATTCTGTTGCTGCGCGATAGCTGCAAATGAGTTGACGGGGAGGGGGGGAGAGGTGTGTGTGTGTCGAGAGGGGGGGGGGGTAGTGGTGATTAGAGGGGAAGGGATGGTGTTGTGTGTGTGTGTGGTGTGTGTGTGTGTGTGTGTGTGTGTGTGTGTGTGAAGATTTAAGCCCATGAGAGTCAACATGTGTTGAGGGGTGGTGATAAAGTGTTGATTTAGTTTGCTGAATGGGATGATTGTTGTTAGCAGTTTTATCCATGCGATAAATTGACAATATTACAACAACAACTTCATCAACAACAAAAGTAATAATGATAATA
>CM065727.1:43817622-43835122 GCA_033310375.1 Conus canariensis
AGCGACCCGGCCTGTGTACCACGGTAGTTTGTACCTCCAGGGTACAGGGCTCGTTTGTCACACTCGCCGTTATCAGGCTGATCGGCAAGGGCCTCCTATGCACCGGGTCTCGGATATGTCCGGGGGTTGGCTGCTTGGGGGGGGAAATGGTGTGGTGTGTATCTGTGCGTGAAAGATGCCATCAGAACAAGCCATCGTGCCTGTGATATGTGAAGAGTATTATGGTATGACGTCCACACACATGAAAAAGAAAACAAACAAACAAACAACTAACAAAGAAAAAAAGCTAAATGCTAGAATGTGGGGTAGGTGAGTGGATCGGATGGTCAGATTGTCAGAGAGACAGGTAAAAGAATACCGGTAGATGAAATATAGAGAAAGGGGAAAACATTAGATGCACAGAGAATCGGTCTGTCTGTATACATATAGATAGATGGATAGATAAATAGACTGACAGATAGATAGATACATGGATAGATAGATGGAGACCGAGTCTTACCAACGAATCTCCCCCATGAGACTAAAGTCGACTCTAGGCAGACGTAATAATTGGTTCTACTCGCATGACGGAACTCAATGGCCCCAATATGCCGTCAGAGAAAGGGTTAACACTTAAACGCCCACTTCTTCACCTTCACCACTCCCACTTCCTATCCACCGCCAGGCCCACGTTAACCTGGCTGTCTTGGCTTTTTTTCAATTTTTCTTTTGTTTTTTTTTTTCATTTTTTGTTTTTTGTTGTACTGTTTTTTGTTTTGTCTTTGTTTTCGTTTTTTCTTTTCCCTCTCGGAATCCGTTATATGTCGTTTTTATGACGACAAATGGATTGTTTGCCCAGACTTGATTTCTCTCAGACTTATTTATTGTTCCTTATATGTACACACACACACATACACGCATGAACGTACACACACACACACACACACACACACACACACACACACACACACACACACACACACACACGTGTGTATGTGTACGTGCGTGCGCGAGCTTGTGTGTGTGTGTGTGTGTGTGTGTGTAGAGAGAGAGAGAGAGAGAGAGAGTTTTGCATATATTACGTTCCACACAGGTGCCTTTCAGGCCTGTCATTACGCAGTAAAGAAAGGTACTGCCGTAGAAAAGGAACAAACAGCAAAGGCAACTGTCTACGTGTTCTGCAGAATTTTTTTTTTTTTTTGCTGTCCCATCTTTTGTGCCACGTCAGTGGCATTGCACCCATGCCGCTCATTCCGACACCCCATCCACAGCCACAGCAGTCTAGCGGCAATCCACAGGGAGCAGTCAGTATCGAGTCGTCAAGAGGCAACCCACCGGAGGAGACACTGCACTGCTGCCGAGTCACTTCGGTGGTGTTCAGTGGCGCCTGTTCTGATCCAACATACGCAGGACACCACCTAATAAGCCCCATACTGACGACAATAATTTCTTAATCGCGGAACCGGCGTGAGTGAGCTCTCCCTCCGGAGGGCGCCACCACGCCTGTCCAACGACAGCCCCCATGGACTCGCCGATACCGGTGACCCCGACGGACCCAAACTAAGGCCACAAACGTGGAGAGGACATCGAAACTGAGGTCACCATGAGAGTAGGGCATGAAGGGCCACAGAGTTTGAGACTTTTTTATGCTGACCGATGAGAATGAGGATGATGAAGATGATGCTACGGATTTCCATTCCGGTCTGAGACTGCATAACAGGGCTATACTCTACTCTTCCTTTCATAATATATCCCGGCGTCAACCAGGCCCAAGAGATACAGACACCTGCAGTGTTGGTCAAGAAATTTGAGCAACACTCTCAGAGACGCATCCATTAAGTGGATGAAACTCGACTGTGTGGTCCCAGTCTTCCCAACTGAGCCCCTTGCAAACTGAACTCTGGGTAGGAGCCGGTCGGGGCAGAACATTCCCACATGACTCTGATGGGAATCGAAACCACGACCTCCCAGCCGGGAGTCCGCGACGCTAACCACTTCGCCACGGCGGCTGGCCGTGTTCTGCAGAATTTACAGCGCAGTACAAAATCATTTATACCCTTAAAGTCGATAAAAATTAGGCCAAGCTCAGAGAGACAGACACTCCCCTTCAATTATCACCCCTGGCTTACAAAAACAAAAACGAAAGACAAAGAAAGGAAATGATAATGGTGGGATAATGTAGATAGATAGATATAAGACCATAATTTTTTTATCATGGACACAGCAGAATCGACAGTTAGCGTCCACTGTCGACAGTGTCATAGTATCACCACGCAGTCGCCAGGCAAAACAAAAGAAATCAAGAATGATATAGATTGAAACAAGACAAAAAAGGTCAAAGATTTTCCAGAGTAATGATAGGGAAAAGGGTCAGAAAAGCAGAAAAACAGTGGACGACAGCAAGTGAAAATCGAAAATGAATAAAGGAGACAAAGAGAGACAGACAAAGACAAACGGAACACATGTGTAGGACAGAGGAAACGAAGAGATTTTGGAGGAAGTCAGTTTCAAAGAATGGCGGCCGTGTTATGTTCTCTCTCTCTCTCTCTCTTCTCTCTCTCTCTCTCTCTCTCTCTCTCTCTCTCTCTCTCTCTCTCATATGGTGTTACTCTTCTCTCTTTCCTTTCTCTATCTTTCCCCGCAAACCTCCTTTCTTTACCTCCCCTCCCCCACTTCTCTCCGTCTCTTTCCCTTTTGTTGCTCTAGTCTGCCCTGACAGCTGCAATACCATAACAGAAATCTATGTTCGTCTGCATTCAGTGCTTTTTCACCAGTACCTATCATGTTTCCAAGCCATTTGCCTTTTGCACCGTGCAGATTTCTTTTTTTCTGCTCTCGGACCGATGACAGGATAGGCACTGAACGTCCTCCCAGGTGCGCCTTAGGTATTCTGTACACGCGAGAGAGGGAAGAAAGAGTATTTGTGGTATTTGGTACATAGATTTCACGTGCATGTAGAAAATGGAATGCAGGAAGACACGATAACGGCCGCTGAAGACGGCTGATCTCTATCAGCACAGCATGGAACTACCATGCAAGGGATTCGAGACAGGGTGAGCACACTAAGGGCCTGCAAAAGATATCCGGCAATATCCTATGCTGTGGCTGCCTTTGCTAGTCCAGTATATCTGTGCAATTTGGGGATGAATTACACTTGAATCGGTCAGCTTTCAGAGGATACAAACGTGCACCAACTTGAATTAACGCGTTTTCTTAATTTATGAAAGGGATGAGTGTTGCCATTCTATTCCTGTTTTACACCTTGGAAACTATAAGATTAAGTATGCATTTCAACTTCAGAAGTTTTAGTTTGTTTGAAGGTGAACATCACTCTCAAGCAAACATTTAGGACCGAAACTTAACTAGAACACATGAATTCGAAACAAAAGGAAGAAGCAAACCTGATCCTAATCCTCGTCTGTAGTCAGTCGGTGACCTGTGCTCCCGGAAAACTCAATACGTGTATAGAGAAGAAACTGGGAAAATCGATACCATTATTCATTCGCATGTGGAAAAGCGAACACGAAATCTTTGTCGAATTTTCAGAGACGTGCTCATGATTTGTAAAAAAAATTTTTTTTTAAACCCATAAAGTCAGTAGCTAAGGGTGTTTTTTTTCTCAGCAGTCTCCAGATT
Organism: Conus canariensis; assembly: GCA_033310375.1. NCBI lineage: Eukaryota > Metazoa > Mollusca > Gastropoda > Neogastropoda > Conidae > Conus > Conus canariensis. Next base: position 43,821,238 of record CM065727.1, read on the forward strand.
TGTCTTGGTTGATGATTTTGCACGTGTTGTTGAAACAGTGAAGCAGTTGACACGATGAAGTTTTATGGGGAAGATGCTCGTAGTCCTAGTCTTAAGGGAAACTGAAGTGTTGGTCAGTTAAGTTCATGTTGTTTATAGCTCAGCTGACGGAAGAGGTCATAGGGCTGTCTTATGTCTCCATCGGAATGTCAAGAGTCTCACTTGATGTGCAGTTTAGTTCAATATCAATTCCACTTCAGAAATTATATCAATTTTCTTACCAATAACACGTGGTAAAGACACACAAAAAAACGTGTGCCACGACAGCGCCCTTCCTCCACCCTACCCCTTCCCTCCCCCAAGCGTTTTCGTATCACTCTGTCCAAGATGTTCTTGCATCTCGGTGATAAAACATGTATTTGAGTGATATGTCTTTTTTCAGTGCTTACGGTCACCTCAGTACAATGGGACATTGAACCGAACACTAGTCACACCCAACAGCAAATACCGTAGACAGTCCAAACGAAAACAGCCTTTTGAAGTCCACTTTGGACCAAAGCCTAAGTACCATTGAAGGATTTATCAGTCCCCGGACCTGCCCTAACCACGGCTGAGTGTGCTGTGGACCTAGGGTCATAAATGCCATCCATTTCTCCACGGCATCTTCTGTGAGCGTTGATCAAATGACCTGACCACCAGTACATGTTTTAAAGGCTATATCTGGGGCCTGGATGACGTCCGGACTTGTTATGATGGGGAAAATACAGGCAAGACACGCGGCTATGTTCTCTTTGGAGACGTAAAACAAAGTAGATCATATAGTCAATATGTTTATGCTTGCCTGTCATAAGATAAACAGATGAAAACATTATCGTCTCAGATTCTATGGGATTTCAAGACGTACTTTTAAAGTGACTTCAGATTCCATTGTTCCTCCGTCATGCCAGTGGTGAGGTAGTTTTGCAGATGCCGGCAGGTTCACTGTAGCCATCGTTTAATGGACGCAGTTAAACAGCTGTACCTGTAGACGCATTGTCAAACAATTAAAGGGTGGGTAAGCAAATGCGTGCGCATGCGCACATGCGTGCACACACAAACAAAACACACACACACACACACACACACACACCACACACACACACACACACACACACATATGCACAGAGGCGCGTGCGCGCATTGGCAGCGAGCATGTCTGTGTCGGTGTACAAGGGTTACATCTAATATGAACACATGCATTGGATCTCTGTAATATTGATTGTCGTTTGATTGTCACAAAAGGCGTACATAGGCTGTATAAACAGGTGCATCTCACCAGCCGGCGTGCCGAAGTGATTACTATCGTGGACACCCGGCTGGGAGGTCTTGGATTCAATTCCCATCAGAGCCATTTATTTGTGGGATTTTTTTCCGCCCCGCCGGCTCCTAACCAAAGCTGAGTTTGCTACAGGCTCATTTGGTAAGAGTGGGACCACACGATCGAGTTTCATCCATTTAATGGATGCGTCCCTGAGTGTGTTGCTCAAATTTCCTGACCAACGCTGCAGGTGTCTGTATCTCTCGGGGCTTGTTGATTTGGGGATGTGTTATGAAAGTAAGTGGTAAGAACAGCCCTGTGATGCAGTCTCAGACTGGAATGGAAGTCCGCAGCATCATTGTCATCCTCCTCATGGTATTCGATCAGCATTTGAAAAAAAAAATGTCTCAAATTCTGTGGCCATTCATGCCCTGCTCTCATCGTGACCTCAGTTTTGATATCAAGAACACGTCTGTGGCATTGGTTTGATTCCGTCGGGGTCACCGGTATCGGCAAATTCATGGGGCTGTCGTTGGACGGACATGGACATGGTGGCCGGAGGGACGGCTAACTCATGCCTACTCCGCTGCTAAGCAATTATTGTCTCCAACAGGGGGCTTGGTAGGTGCTATCCTGCATACGTTGGATCAGAACAGGCACCACTGAACACCACCGAAGCATCTCGGCAGCAGTGCAGTGCCTCCTACGACGGATCGCCTCTTGACGACTTGACGTTGGCTGCTCCCAGTGGATTGTTGGTGCCAAGGCAGCGGTGGGATGGGGCAGGTTGTGGCTGTGGACGAGGGATAGGAATGAGCAGCATGGGTGCAATGTCAGTGAGGTGGCGTAGAACACGAGATAAAAAACGTGCATCTCTCTCTCTCTCTCTCTCTCTCTCCTCTCTCTCTCTCTCTCTCTCTCTCTCTCTCTCCTCTCCTCACTCACACACACACACACACACACACACACACACACACACACACACACACACACACACACACACACAGTACCTTTTCCTTTCCTCACTCCACTCCTTACCCAGTTTACCCTTTCGCTATAGAAACTTCTCTTACACAGATACAAAGTGATGATACATAGGTCGTCAATGCTAGCACAATTCAGGGACGTTGTTGCCGCAGTCACGGGGGACCTCGTACCCTATACACAAGCCGACTGGTGTCGACAGCGACCCGGTCTGTGAACCACAGTAGTTTGTACCTCCCGGGTACAGGTCTCGTTTTTCACGCTCGGCATTATCAGGCTGATCGGCAAGGACTGCCTCCTTCTGGCTTGTGCCCTGAGTCTCGGGTGTCATGGGGTTCGCTGCTTTGGGGGGAAATGTGTGCGTGAAAGATACCATTAGAGCAAGCCGACACGCCAGCCATTTGTGAAGACAGTCTGTTACGACGTCCACATACAAGAAAAACAAACAGCTGACAGAGGAAAAAAAATTCAAATGTTGGGATGTAGGTGGGTGGATAGATCAGATGGTAAAATTTTCAGATAGAAGAATGCCCAAAGATGAAACAGATAGAAAAAGAAAACATTGAATGCACAGGACAATAGGGCTCTCTCTCCCTCCTTCCTGCCCCCCCCCCCCCTTTCTCTCCATATATATATATATATATATATATAGGAAGAGTATATACATACACATAGAGAAAGAGCACACACACACACGCACACACACACACACACACACACACACACACACACACACACACGCACACGCACACACACACGGTAAAGAGAAGTGATACCCTGAAAAAGAAGGAAAGAACTATTTGCACGATCTACACTATTTGTAACACGACACAGAACTATTGGTACCTGAAAAGCTGATAAAATTAGGCCATGCTGAGAGCGCCAGGCATTCCCCTTGATTTATCACATATGGTTTACAAACACAAGCTCGCTGTCTGTCTGTCTGTCTGTCTCTGTCTCTCTTTCTCGCCCCTATCTTTCCCTCGTATGTCTTTCCATACCAACCTCAATTCTTGCCCTCCACTCCCCCTACTTCTTTACCTGTCCCTTTCTTTTGTTCCTCTAGTCTGCCCTGACAACTGCAGTACCATCACAGAAGTCTAAGTTCGTCTGTCTCTGGTGCTCTTTTCTCCGGCTCCTATCATGTTTCCAAGCCATTCGCCGTTTGCACCATGCTGTTTTCATTTTCCACTGTCGGACCGATGACAGGATAGGCACTGAACATCCTCCCAGGTGCGCCTTAGATATTCTGTGCACGCGAGAGAGGGGAGAAGGGGGGTATTTGTGGTATTTCGTATAGAGATTTCATGTGCATGTAGAAAATGGAATCCAGGTAGACACGAAAACGATCGTTGAAGACGGCTGATTTCTATCAGTTTAGAGCTAACATGCATGGGATTTGAGATAGGGTAACCACACTAAGGTCATGTAAAAGAAAGCCAGTAATACTTTATACTGTGACTGTCTTTGCTTGCTCGGGTATAACCTGCACAGTTTGGGGCCGAACAGCACTAGAATCAGTCAACTTTCAGATAATACAGACTTGCAGCAGACTGAAATTAACACGTTTTCTTAATTTATGAAGGGGAAGAGTGTTTGCATACTATGCCATTTCTACACCTCGGAAACTATACGGTTAAATATGCATTTCTATAGCAGAACTGTTCGTACGTTTGAAGACGAACTTCGTTTCCCAGCGAACAGTTAGGACCGAGCCATAATGAAAACACTTAAATTCAAAACAAAAAGAAAGACATCACCTCGCAAACCTGATCCAGATGCTGTCTGTAGTCTGTCAGTGACCTGTCGCCCCCTGAAAACTCGACATGATCTGTGGAGAGAAAAAAAGGGAAATGGCTAATTATCTGCATAAGGAAAAGCGAACTCCAAAGCTTTGTTGAATTTTCAGAGACGTACTCATGATTTAAAAAAAAAAAGGGGGAAGTCAGTAGCCAAGACTTTTTTTTCAACTTTCTTCAGATTTTTCTGAGTTGATGTTTTTGTACGTATTGCTGAAAATGAAGCAGCTTGTGTGATTCAAGTATTACAGAAAAAGTCCCCGAAGTGGTTGCTTTAGGTGGATACTAAGATGCTCTTCGGTTTAGTTCTTGTTACTTATAGCCCAACCAACCTGAGCGGCCGTGAGGGTTGACCTGTGTTTGTCAAGGCCTGCTGGTCTCTCTTATGTTATAACGAAAATTTGAAGAGTCTCACTTGATTTGCAGTTCATTTCAATATCTGATTTCGATATTAGAATTCACGTCGGTTTTCTTACCAATAACACATACGCGGACATATTAAAAAGAGAGTTTTAAAAGCGTGTGCTATGTCGGCCTCCCATACCCAGTATTTTCTCATCACACTCTCCAAGATGATTTTTTTTTTGCATGTCAGTTAAAATATTTAAGTGAAGAAATACTTCTATTTTGGTGCTTACAATCACCCCAGTGCGACGGAACATTAAACGGAACTGCGAGCTATCCCCTACATCAAATCCAACATTAAACAGTCAAGTTAGAAACAGGCTTTTGTAGTCCACTAAGGAGCCACAGTCTGACCGAAAGTCTACGTACCACTGAAGGATTTACCAGTCCTCGGACCTGCCCTTACCGCGGCTCAGCGTGCTGTGGACCTAGATGTAGCCATCAGTACCGTCCATGTCACCACAGGTTCTTCTGCGGGCGTTGATCAAATGTCCTGACCACCGCTACATGTTTTATAGGCTGTTTTTTTCTGGAATAGTTGAAGTCTGGACTTGCTATGATCGGAAAATATAGGCTGGTTACGCGGTTGTGTTTATTTTTGGAGACGTAGATCAAAGGTGGATCTCACAACAATGATATGTTTACGTCTGTCAGCCACTGTAAGAAAAAGAGAACAAAGCATAATGGTCTCAGATTCTACGAGCTTTCAAAACGTTCTTTTAAGTGACTTCAGATTCCGTTCGTCCCCCTTCATGTCATTGATGAAGTGGCATTCCAGATATAGACAGATTCATTGTAGCCGTTGTTTGATGGACAAATCCAACTATGGATTGCAAAACAGATATACTATAGATATACTATAGATACAGATATATGCCACAGACATCCATATATATATGGATGCGTTTTAAATTATAATGGGTGGTTAAGCAAGCACCTGCCAGCAACACACACACACACACACACACACACACACACACACACACACACACACACACACACACACACACATTACACACACACACACAAACACAACACACACACACACACACACACACACACACACACACACACACACACACACACACACACACACTGAACGTGCGCAAGGGCACACATGTTCTCAGAGAGAATGTTAATGTCATGTGGACAAGTATTGCGTCTAACTGGAACAAAATTAATGCTTTGAATGTTTATTTCTGTAAGATTAATAGTCGTTTGATTGTCACGAAAGACATACATCTCCCCCCCCCCCCCCCCCCCCCCCCGACACACACATACACACACAGTACCCCAGTTTTATTCCACTCCTCCCTCCACTTTCCCAGCTAACTCCTCCAATAAAACACGTTTGTTTGCACGTGCGATAAGTGGTGATATATTGCTTATCAGTGCTGACAACAATGTTGGGACTAGCCGCGCCAATCACGGGGGACCCTGTACTCCATACACATCGTCACTGGTGTCGACAGTGACCCGGCCTGCGAACCACAGTAGTTTGTACCTCCCGGGTACAGGGCTCGTTTGTCACACTCACCATTTTCAGGCTGATCGGCGAAAGGCTTCTCCACCTACCTTGTGCCCCGAGTCTTGGGTGTCTGGGGATCCGCTGCTTTGGTGGGGGTGGGGGGGAATGGTGTGTTGCGTATGTGTGCTTGAAAGATGCCAATAGAGCAAGCCAATGTGCTTGTGATATGTGAAGACTATTTGTTATGATATCCACATGCAAGGAAACAAACGACTAACAAATGAAAATAAATTAAATGCAATGACACAGGCAGGTACGGTGGATCAGATAGTCAGATTGTCAGAGAGACAGGTATAAGAATGACAGTAGACAGTAAAACAAGACAGAAAAGAACAACAATGGACACACAGAGACGAAATAGGGCGAGAGGGGATATTTTTGGATATTTTTATACACACACACACACACACACACACACACACACACACACACACACACACACACACACACACACACACACGTGTGTGTGTGTGTGTGTGTGTGTGTGTGTGTGTGTGTGTGTGTGTGTGTGTGTGCAAGTAGAGAGAAAGAGAGAGGGGGGTGAGTGGGGGGCGAATCTTACCGACAAGTCTCACCCAGGAAACGAAAGTCGACACAGGGCAGACATACCTGGCAGACTTTGATAGGTGTAGTATACCATCTGAGAAAGGGTTCATATGAACACTTTAACACCCAATTCTTCACCACCGCCACTCCCACTTACTGCTACCCCAAGCCCCTCTAACCCTATTTTTTTTAATCATTTTTATTGTATTTATGGGTTTTTTTCCCCTTTCCTAATCTTTGATATTACATTTTATTATGTCAAATGTATTGTTTGTCTGCACTTGTTTACTTCAGACGCATTTATTGCCCCCCCCCCCCCCCCCCCCCCACACACACACACACATGTATGTGCACATATATACATACATACATACACATACACATATACGCACACGCACGCACGCACACACACACACACACACACACACACACACACACACACACACACACACAGATATATGTATGTATATATATATATATATATATACATATATATGTATGTGTATATATGTATGTATGCGCACATATATGTGTGTGTATGTGCGTGTGCGTGCGTGTCTGTATATATATATATATGTGTGGTGTGTGTGTGTGTGTGTGTAACAATAAATGCGTCTGAAGTAAACAAGTGCAGACAAACAATACATTTGACATAATAAAATGTAATATCAGAGATTAGGAAAGGGGGGAAAAAAAGCCATAAATACAATAAAAATGACAAGAGATAAGAGAGAGAGACAGTTCAGGTTTCACTTGTATTATATTCCACAAAGGTAACTCATAGCTCTGTCGCCACACAGTGAAGAAAGGTAATGCCATGAGAAAGGAGCGAACAACAAAGACAGCTGTCTACACGATCTACACTATTTATAGCGCATCACAAAATTATTGATACCCTTAGACCTGATAAAATGAGGTCATGCTGAGAGCGCCAGACATCCCCCTTCATTTGTCTCCCCTGGTTTACAAAAGCAAGTTGGAAAAAAAAAGGTGAAAGAAAGGAAATGATAATGGTGGTAAAAACAAAAAGGGGGGAAAGATCATGAACACACAACAGAATGGACTTCTAGCGTCTACTGTAGACAGTATCGTAGTCTACCAAAGCAGTCGCCAGACACAAAGCAAAGAAAGAAAAACCTGACATAATGTAAATTGCAACAAGAGGAAAAAAAGTTCAAGGATTTTCCAGAATGATGATAAGGGAAAGGGTTACAAAAGCAGAAAAACAGTGGTCGACAGTAAACGAAAATAAACATGAATAATGAACGAAAAGAAAAGAAAAAAAGAAATGAAAAACAAGTCAAACAGACATAGACTAACAGAACACATGTGTAAGATGGAAGAAACGAAGAGATTTTGGAGAAAGTTAGTTTCTAAGAATGGAAGCCATAGTATGTTCTGTCTGTCTGTCTGTCTCTCTCTCTCTCTCTCTCTCTCTCTCTCTCTCTCTCTCTCTCTCACACACACACACACACACACACACACACACTCCCTCTCTCTCTCTCTCTCTCGTGTCTCTTCTCTCTCTCTCTCTCTCTCTCTCTCTCTCTCTCTCTCTCTCTCTCTTGGTGTCACCCTTCTGTTATTCCTTCCTTTACCTTTCCCTGCAAATCTCCTTTCTTTCCCTCCTCTCCCCCTGCTTCTCTACCTCTCGTTGTGTTTTGTTTCTCTAATCTCCTCTGACAACTGAATACCATCACAAAAATATATGTTTGTCTGTCTCCATTGCTCTTTTCTCAAGCTCCTAGCATGTTTCCAAGCCATTTGCCTTTTGCACCATATTGTTTTCTACTGTTACCTGAACGTGCTGCTAGATGCACCTTAGATATTCTTTACACGCGAGAGAGGAGGAGAAAGAGTATTTGTGGTATTTGATGTGTAGATTTCATGTGCATGAAGAAAATGTAATGAAGGAAGACGAAAACGATTGCTGAAAGGAGATGATTTCTATAGTGGTGGATATAACATCTAGGGGATTGGAGACAGGGTATATACAAGCACACCAAGGGCCTGTAAAAGACATCCAGCGAGATGCTCCACTGTGGTTTTCTTTGCCTCCTGAGTATATCCTGCACTATTTAGAGACGAATTACACTAGACTCAGTCAGCTTTCAGATGACATGAACATGCAGCAGACTTGAATTAGTGCGTTTTCTTAATTCAGGAAAAGGAAGAAAGTCAGTATTCCCTGCCTTTTTTCTACATCTCAGAAACTATAAAGTTACAAGCGCATTTCTACTGCAGAACGATCAGTATGCTTGAATATGAACTTCGCTTCCCAGCGAAGAGTCGAGACTGTAAAACCCAGCACGAGATGTGTAGAGAAGAAACTAGGAAATGGATACGATTATTCGCGTGAGGAAAAGCGAAGTCGAAATCTATGTCGAATTTTCAGAGACGTACTCATGATTTGAAAAAAAAGAAGAAGAAAATCAATAGCTGATATTTTTTTCCACCGTCTTCAGATTTGTCTGGGTTAATGATTTTGCACGTATTGTTGAAACAGTGAAGCAGTCGACATAACGAAGTCTTATGGGGAAAGTGCTTGTCATTGTAAATTAAGCGGAAACTGAAGTATTGGTCAGTTAAGTTCATGTTGATTATAGTTCAGCTGACACAAGAGGCCATGAGGGCTGTGATGTGTTGGTCAAGGCCTCCCGGACTGTTGTATGTTTCCATCAGAATGTCAAGGGTCTCACTTGATTTGCAGTTCAGTCAATGATATGAATCCACAATAGAATTAATATCAGTTTTTTCAACAATAACATGTACGCGGGCATTAAAAAGACAGCTAAAAAAAGAAGTGTGTCACGACAGCCCCTTTTCTCTTCTTTACTTCCTTCCCTCTCCTAAGTATTTCCACATCACCCGGTCCTGTTTCTACTTACAGTCATTTCAGTGCAATGGGACAGCAAATACAATAAACAACAGTCCATATGAAAACAGCCTTTTGAAGTCCACTTTGGACCAAAGCCTAAGTACCACTGAGGAATTTACCAGTCCCCGGACCTCTCGAACCATGGCTGAGTATGCTGTGGGCCTAGATGGAGCCATAAATGTCATCTGTTTCTCCACAGCATCTTCTGTGGACATTGATCTAATGTCCTGACCACCACCATGTTTTAAAGCTATATCTGGGGCCTGGCTGACGCCAAGACTTGCTATGACGGGAAAATACAGGCTAGACACGCGGCTATGTTCCCTTCGGAGACGTCAAACAAAGTAGATCACACAATCAATGACATGTTTATGCAAAAATGGATGCAAACAATCGTTTCAGATTGTATTGGTTTCAAAAGACATTCTCCTAAATGACTTCAGATTCCATCGTTCCCCCTTCATGCCAGTAGTGAGGTAGTCTTTCAGGTGTAGGCAGTCATTGTAGCCATCGTTTGATGGACATAGTTGGATAGCAAAAACAGTTATACCTGATGATGCAAGCTCCGTGCAGGCAAAACACACACACACACACACACACACACACACACACACACACACACACACACACACACACACATCACTCACTCACTGACATCACACACACACACACACACCACACTCACTCACTCACTCACACACACTACACTCCTCTCTCCTCACTCATCTCTCTCTCCTCTCACTCCTCTCTCTCTCTCTCTCTCTCTCTCTCACACACACACACCATCTCTCTCTCTCTCTCTCTCTCTCTCTCTCTCATACACAACTCTCTCTCTCTCTCTCTCTCTCTCTCTCTCTCTCTCTCTCTCTCTCTCTCTCATACACAACTGTGCACACGCTTGCAGGGATTATGTTAATGACACATGTGAACACATGCTTTGGATGTTTATCTCTGTGACATTAATTGTTGTTTTGTCACAAAATGTATATATAAGATATATAAGTATGTGCAGCTCCCCCCCCCCCCCCCCCCATCCCATCCTCTCCTTCTGCACTCCGATCTCTTTCTATCACCACCCATTTTTTACCCCACCACACCCTTCTCTTGAAAAATACCATTTTTTACACAGACAGGAAGGGATGACATATTGCTCGTCAGTGTTGACAACAATGCGGGGACGTTGCCGTGCCAATCACGGGGGACCTCGTGCCCCATACACAACCTCACTGGTGTCGACAGCGACCCGGCCTGTGTACCACGGTAGTTTGTACCTCCAGGGTACAGGGCTCGTTTGTCACACTCGCCGTTATCAGGCTGATCGGCAAGGGCCTCTTTGCGCACCGGGTCTCGGATATCCGAGAGGGGGGGGGGGGGGGGAAGATGGTGTGGTGTGTATGTGTAAAAGATGCCATTAGAGCAAGCTGACATGCTTGTGGTATGTGAAGACTGTATGTTGTGACGTCCACACACTAGTAAAAACAAACAACTAACAAAGAGAAAATCCAAATGCTAGGACTCCAGTGTATTGGGTGGCTTGGATGGCGAGATTGTCAGAGAGACAGGTAAAAGAATGCCGGAAGGTGAAAAAGAGCAACATAGAAAAGAAAAGAGAAACAGACGCACAAAGACTAAATAGGGTGAAAGGTGTGCGCGTGCGTGCATGTGTGTGTGTGTGTGTGTGTGTGTGTGTGTGTGTGTGTGTGTGTGTGTGTGTGCGTGTTGTGTGTATGTGTGTGTAACAAATTAGCAGTGAGGAAAATAATTGCATGCTAACAATTCCTCCGTCGTCAAAACAATGGCTTGGCAAAGATTAAAAAAGAAAAAGGAAGAAAAAAGTGGAGGATTTGTGAGATAAAAAAATAGGAATACAAAATGTTTTAGGGTGTTTGGGGATATATATATATATATATATTTGGCGGGTTTTAATCCCGGCAGTGCCCGGACAAAATCACCCAGCAAAAGGGCATCAAGGAGTCATGACCTGGATGCGGCGCATCCCTCATAGCGTGTAAGAAGTTCAGGGCAGAAACACTTGTCAGGTGGTGGTGGTGGTGGAGGGGGGGGGGATGTCGAATCCCAGATAGGTAGACTTCCGCAACCATGCCGACTCTTATCGACAAGTCTCCGAGACGGAGACGAAAGTCGACTCTAGGCAGACGTAATAAAGAGACGTAACAATTGGTTCTGTTCACGTGACAGAACTCGACAGCCCCAGTAAGCCGTCAGAGAAATAGTTTATATTAACACTTAAACGCCGCGCCGACTTCTTCACCATCACCACTCCCACCTCTCCCACCACTACGCCCCGCTCACCCCGCCTGTTTTGATTCCTTTTCTTTTCTTTTCTTTTCCCTGTCCGGATCTTTGATGTGTCGTTTTTTTTAGGACAGATGAGTTGCTTGTCTGCATTTTTTTCTCTCTCCGACTTATTTGTTGTTCCATATATGCACACACACACACACACACACACACACACACACACACACACACACACACACACACACACACACCGCTCGCGCGTGCGGCAACCTCTGTGTGTGTGTGTGTAGGGGGGGGAGGGGTGGAGAGAGAGACTTGCACGTTCGTTTGATCTACACAGGTCCCTTTAAGGGCCGTCACCACACAGTGTAGAAAAGTGCTACCCCCCCAAAAAGAAGCAAAGACAACTGTCTATACGGTTCACGCTATTTGTATTACTATATAAACCGTTGATGCCTCAAGGCTGATAACACTGGGCTATTTTGAGAGTCCTGGCATCCCCCCATGATTTATCACCCCAGGTTTACAAAATACGTTCTCTCTCTCTCTCTCTCTCTCTCTCTCTCTCTCTCTCTCTCTCCCCCCTGCCTCTCCCCCCCCCCCCTCACTCTCCGTACAAAACTCCATTCTTGCCCTCTCCTTTTCCTACGTCCTAACCTGTCCTTCTCTTTTTCCCCCTAGTCTGTCCTGAGAATTGCAATACCGTCACAGAAATCTATGTTCGTCTGCCTTCAGTGCTTTTTTTTTTTTTTTTTTTTTTTTTGCACCAGTTCATATCACGTTTCCAAGCCATTTGCCTTTTGCACCGTGCTGTTTTCTTTTTCCACTGTCGGACCGATGACAGGATAGGCACTGAACGTCCTCCCAGGTGCGCCTTAGATATTCTGTACACTCGAGAGGGGGGGAGGGGGGGGAGAGAAAGAGTGTTTGTGGTATTTGGCATACGGATTTCACGTGCATGTAGAAAATGGAATGGAGGAAGGCACGCAAACGGCCGCTGAAGACAGTTGATTTCTTTCAGAATGGAGCAAACATGCTAGGGATTCAAGACAGGGTAAGCTCCATAAGGGATATCCGGCGATACGGTAGCTGTGACTGGCTTTGCTTATATTAATGTTTTTTTCTCACTTGATGAAAGGGAAAAGCGTCGGCATTCCTCGCCTTTTTTCCTTACGTGTTGGAGACTATAGGTCTACGTGCGTATTTCTACTGCAGGACGTTCAGTATGCTTGAAGATGAGATTGGCTTCCCAGCAAACAGGTCTAGAATACATGAATAAGAAAACAAAGGAAAGACATCACCTTGTACACCTGATCCAACCTCCTCCCCTCTCTCTCTCTCTCTCTCTCTCTCTCTGTCTCTGTCTTGTCTGTCTGTCTGTCTTCTCTCTCTCTCTCTCTCTCTCTCTCTCTCTCTCTCTCTCTCTCTCTCTCTTGTGATTGTCACAAAAGGCAAACATAGTCTATGTCTCTCTCTCTCTCCCTCGTTCTCTCTCTCTCTGTCTCTGTCTCTCACTCTCTCCCCACCTCTCTCTCTCTCTGTCTCTCTCCCCCTCCCTCCCTCCCTCCCTCCGCAAACATGGACGCATTCAGTCCCAGTTATACTACGGTGCGCCTGGAGTTAAAAGGCCAGGCCAAGACCCTCGGAACGGTTCAGTGTTATACATAAGCAGGATGTCAATACACTGGACCTATAACTTTACAAACCGGCCCTGAAAGTCAACGGAGACCCTCGTTGTTCTTCTGGGGTAAAGCGTCAGACTCTTGGTGAGTTTTCCTTTCGAGGTAGCCAGGTTGGAAGTGACTTTTATTTTCGGAGTTAACATCAGTGCGGGCTCCGGTCCTGTCCTGCTCCTTCGGATGAGACTTTAAAACAGAGGTCCCGTGTGTGAATGCATGCACGAAAAAGAACAATCTTGTACGTACGTTAAATCCCATTCCACTTTCCGGAGAAGAGTGGGCCATTTTGTGCCGGTGGGATGATGGTACGGCAACTTAAAGGTAACTAGTCTGGTGTCGTGTTTAGACATCTTCTCTGCAGACGGAATATGGCTACCTCAATGGTTGAGATACAAACACTGGTGAACTTGGGGAGCCGAAGAACAACGAGAGAGAGAGAGAGAGAGAGAGAGAGAGAGAGAGAGAGAGAGAAGAGAATGTGTGTACGATTATCAATGTTTGTTTATTATTGTCTTATGACAGGACTTTAAT
>CM065727.1:43842622-43867622 GCA_033310375.1 Conus canariensis
TGTACATGTATTGTTTAGTGTTCGCAGATAATGACATTGAAATATGTGTGCACATGTATTGTTTAGTGTTCGCAGATAATGACATTGAAATATGTGTGTACATGTATTACTTAGCGTTCCCAGATAATGACCTTGAAATATATGTGTGCATGTATTGTTTAGCGTTCGCAGATAATTTCATTGAAATATGTGTGTGCATGTATTGTTCAGCGTTCGCAGATAGTCATTCTGAAATTTGTGCGTACAAGTACTGTTTTGCGTTCTTGGATAATTACTTTGAAAGATGAGTATACAGGTATTGTTTTGCGCTCTCAGATAATTACACTGAAAGATACATGTACAGGTACGTTTTGCGTTCCCAGATAATCACTGTGAAAGGTGTGTTTTAGCGTTCCTTGATAATCACTCGAAAAGGTGTGCATACAGGTACAGTTTAACATTACTTGATAATCACACCGAAAGATGTTTGAACGAGTAGTATCAAGTGTTCCCGGATAACCGCACTGAAAGATGCTGGTACGGGTAGTTTTAGGTGTTCTGAATTTATTACACGGAAGGATGCTTGTATCTTTTAGTGCAGGCGTGTGCGTTTGGTTTTCTCTGTCTGTTTTGAGTGGTTCCGAGGCAACTCAAATTTAATTGGGAAGATCTTTGTCAGATTCTATGAGATTGTTTGTAAGATTGGTATCAACAAGTAAGGAGAGAGAAGGGGAGGGGTACGTTAAAAACTGACAAAAAGCTGAATGGAAAAAGGGAGATTGTAAGAATAGCATCAACAAGTAAGGGGAAGAGGGGGGGGTACGTTAAAAACTGACAAAAAGCTGAATGAAAAAAAGGTCTGTTGACATTATGCATCATCTGCGCAGGGAATAAGGTTAAAGGGCACAGGGCATGCGTTCTGCGCTCTGATACAGTTTTGTGTTTCACGTGCCATACCGGAGCTTCGCAGCCCTCTGTTCTCAGTCGCTGGCAGCAAGCTACAGGTTAATCAACCTAGTCCTTTGTGTAGTCCGTATCAAGGACCGCGGGACGTCCTCGCTCCACTGTGCATTGTACTGTGGTCTTGGTGGGAGTCATGGTGAGATGCATGTCCATGTCATGCGAGCTGTCGACTCTTGATCACCGTGAGGAGAGGGTCTTGCCTGTCGACATGTCTGCGTTGACTGGCCGCCTGACACAATGAGTTGTTGCATATTGTTTGTGTGAGAAACAGAAAATCAATCGGATATTTCTTCCCCCTCCCCACCCCTACCCCCTTCCCAACCAAACTACGAAGATTTTCACTGGAAATCGGATGTACGAGTCAAGCTCTTGTTTTCATAGAGAAGAACGATTATCAGTTGATGCTTATGCAGTTTTAATTGACCTTGATGAAATGACGGTCGTGGTGTGGCCCCTCGAGGTCGGCTGGGCTACTAAGCAACAGGATTTGATTCAGTTTGTGTTTAGTTTGGGACGCTGATAGACCCGATTTTCCAGACGACGGCGAGCCCTGCTGATCATTCTGTCAGCCACTGCACTCTGCTGTTCTGTACTGTATTGCCGCATATTGTAATGCCTGTTTTCGTGCATTGTATTGGACAGTAGCAAAGTATACAGCACCGAGCTGCACTTTATGTGGTGCAGTATGTTACTGCGCTGTTCTGCGATGTGCTGAACTGCTTTAATGATGAACCTGAACTGTGTGGTACCTACCTACGCGTACAGGACCATTATAGTGCCACACCTTCTCGTTTTCCGCTGTGCAGAACCAGGACAAGGACGCCGAGCTCTGGTTTGAAAAAGCCCGTGCTCTTGACCCCAACGATGGCACGATAGACCTCCATCACGGTCAGTATCAGCCCTGTCTGTCTGTCTGTCTGTCTCTGTCTCTCTCTCTCTCTCTCTCTCTCTCTCGCTCGGTGTGTGTCTGTGTGTGTGTGTCTGTGTGTGTCTGTGTGTGTCTGTGTTCCGCCCTCCTCATCAGTGTCCGTCTGTTCATGCACACATGTGTGCGTGTGCATAATTATTCCCTATAACAGTACCATACTTCTCATGCCAGGATGGCGTATGCACGAACATCTTGCACAGATGTACACACGGACATATGTCCCAGGTTGTGTTATTTGCCCCCCCCCCCCCCCACCGCCCCCTCACCCCCTTCCTCTTATTTCTATGATGTTGACATACCAGTAGCGACATAGAAACGACGTAACGGGACGCGACGATCTGTTACTGCAGTGGTGCTGTTGTTTTAACATGTTTTTTTTTATGCAAACAGAAGAATTACGCAAGCCCGAGTAATGTGAGCCTCAGTAGAAATACGTTCACACATACTGAGCACACATGCAAAATTTTGCCGATGTTGATCGCCGACGCGAACGTAGACAGCGCACACACATACTCGGTACTACCTGTCTATGCAGCCGTTGGTGGTGTAGCTGGTGTTGGGGTGGTGTTGCAGCCCAGTTGTTGGCGGCACGTGGCAAGCACCAGGAGGCAGCCGACATGTTCAGGACAGCCCTCAGCAAGGAGTCCAACGACTTCGACATCGTCTTTAACGCCGCTAGCGCTATGAGGTTGGTTCTGCCCTGGGTCAGAAGGGAGATTGCACTGCACGGCGTGGCATTGCGTTGTGTTGCATCGTTTTGTGTTGTATTGCCTTGTGTTGTGTTTGTGTTGTGTTGTATTGCTTTGTGTTGTGTTTGTGTTGTGTTGTATTGCTTTTGTTGTATTTGTGTTGTGTTGCATTGCATTGTATTGTATTGCATTGTGTTGTATCGTATTTTATTGTATAACCATGTCGTCTCAACGGATTTCTCTGTGAGAGATTCGGGATTTTCGATATAACCGTAGATATTACTAAAATGTATTGCCATGTCACCCACAGTACCATGTGACATATAGATTCACACACACACACACACACACACACACACACACACACACACACACACACACACGTATCCACGCACGCGAACACACACACACACACACACACACACACACACACACACACACACACACACACAGGGTAGGGGTAGACAGAGAGGGAGAAAGAGACAGACAGACAGACAGAAACCTTGTCCAGAGATATTCAGTCTGATGTGATCTTAGAGTTCTTAGAAGATAAAAAATCTATTTCATTTCTTCTAGGATTTCACGGGAAAGATTTTCAAGCAAGTTTTGCATGTTTTGAAAAATCTGTCGAGAGCGTGATATGGCCTTCACCGTCGGGTAGGCCATGAACAACATAAATTGAACGGACAGACAAGAGAGAGAGAGAGAGGGGGGGGGGGATGGAGAGAAAGAGAGAGGGAGAGAAAGAGAGAGAGATCTACTGTTTAGGCTATGTTTGTATTTACCTCCAATCGGAGTCAACTTTCCAGTACAATGTTGGCAGGGGTAACTCCTTTCTTGTCGTGGTTTCTTTGACGTGCGTAAGTGCATGTGTACACATGACCTTGGTTTACCTTCTCGTCCGAAAGAATGGTGTTCAAACCACCGGTACTGTGGGACAGGGGGAGGGTGGAGACTTCCTCGATGGGAGAATCGAACCCACGAGTCCGGGTTTCCTTTCGCTTCCTGTAGACGAGTGAATTATCCGTCGGGCCACTTTTTGCTTTGATGGGTTATTGATAACATCATGACCATTACACGTGGGCGTGGTGTGCGGAGCAGGTGTTTCCGGCCTCTGTGTGTGTGTGTGTGTGCGCGCGCGCGCGCACGCGTGCATAGTGTGTATTTGTATGTATGTTTTGTGTGTGCGTGCTTGTGTGCATACGCGCGCGCGTGTATGTGTTTATATATGTGTGTGTGGCATCAGCATACGAGAGATGTGAATGCAAACATTAAATGTACCGTAGGGACCCAAGATGATGTACTTTCAGGGCCACGATTTAACAGGGGAAAAAAAGCGTTGAGAAAACGAAAATAGCTCCCAACGATATTTGACAGGGGAGACAATTTCAACTTTCGTGAGTTACGCGAGCGGGTGTTGCATCCCTTCTGCGAAAGCGTTATTGCTTTAAATTGCTTTCATCATAGTACAGTCAGAAGAATCCATCTTACTCCCCAGCCCACCCACCCATCCACCTCCTCTGCGCGCGCTCGCTTGTGTGTGTGTGTGTGTGTGTGTGTGTGTGTGTGTGTGTGTGTGTGTGTGTGTGTGTGTGTGAGCGCAAGCGCGTTTGATGATCGGAAAAATATCAAAGTTCCAAATGTGCTTAGTTTTGTGTGTTCAGTGAGTGTTTATTCTTGTTCATAGATGTATTCCATTTCCATCATTCAATGTCGCCCACGAATTTAGTCTTGTAACAGCATTGCGGTTTTTTTGTATATGTATAGTAGGCAGTCCACCAATGTTTATGGTCGCCACTGTGTTCATTTCTCAGGCAAATCAACGACAAAGAAACGGCAGAGCAGCTGTACCGCCGAGCAGTTGAACTGAGACCCAAGGTGTGTATTCCAGTCCACGTCATTAATCTGAGTAATGTTTGACAATGCTAAATGTTTGACAGTGCTATCTTCTTCCATTTCTTCTTTCTCTGGTGTGTGTGTGTGTGTGTGTGTGTGCGTGTGTGTGTGTGTGTGTGTGTGTGCGTGTGTGTGTGTGTGTGAAATATATCATATATACAAAGAAGAAAATTCTCTGTGTGTGTGTGTGTGTGTGTGTGTGTGTGTGTGTGTGTGTGTGTGTTATGAAATCAGGGGACGTAGAATCAGCTGAACATTCAAAGTTCAGTTCAAATTCTTTTACGAGTACAGAAAGATCCGCCTCTGGACGACTCCAGACTCTTTCAAACGACTTAATAATACTGCAGCTTGCGACCGTGACTTCGGGGGACAGAGGAAGAGGGGCGTGTGCAGGACAAGAGAGTGGGTGGGAGGGGAATAAAAACTGCGAACAATGTTCTTGCTTAAAAGAATGTGTGACTTATATTGATGTATATGTATCTGAGTGTGCGTGTGTGTGTGTGTGTGTGTGTGTGTGTGTGTGTGTGTGTGTGTTTATTTAATTGTTTGTATATTTGTGGAAACTTTAGAATTCTTCATGGTACTTCAAAACAAGTACACTTACGGCAATACGAGAAAGGGTAGATGTCCGTAATTCGGAAGTTTGAAGCCAGTTTTCACTGGGCGAGCAGAAATAAATTTCTACCCATTCCCGATTCAGAAGTGTCTGTGTGAAGCATCTTTCCTGAATATACTGAGTGAAGTTCCAATAACAAAAGCAGTTTCATGATGCACATGTGTGTATGCGCGAGAGCGTCTCTGCATGAGTCCGTATGAGTGTCAAACGATTGAACACATATTCATATGACTGCCTTGTGTCAAAGGTTTGTTTGTGGTTTTTGTGTGGTTGTTTGGCTGTCCAGACTTTTTCTTTTTGCTTTGTTAATGCCCTCAGAAGTCGACATGAAGGACTGGCGCTCTGGCAGTTTAATGTAAAGTGCATCAAAGGCCACTAAGGCCTGTCCGTTGAGCACCCAGCGAAGCGTTTCACAGAAGATGGCCCAGCATTTATCCTTCAAGAAGGCTAATAGCGGTCTTTCGTGGGTTTTTTTTTTTTTTGTTGTTGTTGTTTTTGTTTTTTGTTTTTTTCAAAGAGACTGACACACTGTGTGTTCTTTAAGCGAGTTAGAGGTGCATGTCGAAAAATTGGTACAACGCCTAACCGTGAGGCAGGTTACAAATCACGTTAGCAGAGACTGACAGCGCGCCTATTAAAGGCCGTGTGGTGTTGATAATTCAACCAACTTTTAAGTTCGCGGACCTAGTTCGTTTAACTCGATATCTCGACGGTCTTGTCGGTGTTCCTAATTGCCGGATCTTTGGGTTCACGATCCAGGATGTTGAGGTTGGCGAACCTCGCCGAACCCTGGCTGGGCAGTGAAAAAAATTATCGCACCACATATTCTGCGAACGCTATGGGTTTGCGCAAAGGGAGGCAACCATATAAAAGCTTCCTATAGTGGAAATCAGTTTGTGCCAACTGACCATTGTCAGAATTGTTAGCCTGCGCTTGTTTTCCCCCACTACTTAATTGTTCAGCATTACATTGTCTGAAATCAGTTTGTGACTGAAAAACCTGAATTTCTGCTCTCGGTTCGTGAGTAAACATTTTTCATTCTTGACGGCTGTGGGAATAGACACATTAAATTTGGGACAAAGAGATAGCTAAAATCGACTTCACAGTCAGTTGAAAACAGTTCCGAATACAACAGGTCTCAGTCGACCACTAACGAGCAGCTTGTGTTGCCTCCCTTGAGATTAGATCGTTCACACTTCAATTAGGCCTAAATATTGGTTCTGAGTTCGTCGCAACTCGGCGAACTAGATCTTAGGTCGTGGACTTCCGTTAAGAGAGAAACAGTAGTTCGTCGTCAGCTGGCGAACGAGATTCACGAACTCATGGTTTCTTTCAGTAAAGAACGGCCTTGTATTTAGTGAACCACAAAGCACTTTACACGAGACTGACACAACACCTTGTTCTGTGAGTGCGCTACGGGGAAGCGTTCTAGCAGAGGGAAATGACAGTGGATGGTGGACTGTGTGGGCAGGTAGGGTAAGGTAATGTTGCTTACAGCCCAGCCGACCGCAAAGGGCCATATCAGGGCTGTCACCGCGTTGACTGTGTGGGCAGGAGGCCACGGCGCACATGAACCTGGGGGCCATGCTGCACATGAACAACAAGCTGGCGGAGGCCGAGAGCAGCTACCTGACGGCCCTGCAGCTGAAGCCCGACGACGCCATCACCAGGGACAACCTGCTGAAGCTGAGGAACCTCATGGCCTCCTCCTCCTCCGGCGGCAGCAGAACCGATGGCGACACCAAAAGATGAGGACGAGCTTCGTTGAGGGAAGGGGGGGGGGGAGTATGGGGGGTGGAGAGCGGGGGGGGGGGGATCGGGGGGAGGGTGGAGTACGAGAGGTTGTGCGTGGAAAGGGGAGAAATGGCCAAATTATGTCTCCACTCTCAGAGGGATTCTTCACGAGGACTTGTGCGTGTGTGTATGAGTTTGTTTATGTGTTGGGTGCGTGGTTTTTGTTTGTGTATGTATGAAGGTGGGGACAATAAAAAGTGAAGATTCGCCTTGAAGGGAGGATGGATGGGGTGGGGGAGGTACCTTAGCTAAATCTTTACTTTTTAGATATTCCATGGGACCTTCTGTGTGTGTGTGTGTGTGTGTGTGTGTTTTCGTGCGCGCGCGCCCGAAATCGCGCGCGTTCGTGAAGGGGAATAAGATTTGTCAAAGGGTGCAAATTTAGAAGGGAAGGGAGAGAAAATGAGATTTATTGTTTGTGCTGTGATTTGTTTTACCATGGGGCAAAATTTTTTGTTCTACAAATCGAATTGGAAACATGAGAAAAACGTTTACAAAGTCTCCGAACCTGTCTGAGTATCATGCTGAGCCTGTCTGTGCTGTCCCGTAGAGAAGATGTTTTGTGTGCACCCAATACAGAAATGCCGATGCACTGTGGGAGGCATGTTTTGTCCCTGACAGCAGTCTTCTAAGGACATTCAGACGTGTTGACAAAGATGTACCTTTTTTTCTCCAAAATCCTTTAAAAGCTGTCCTTGAGTTAGTCTCAGAAAATGGTGGGTGGTCTTTGACGGAAAATATTCAGACTGCCTATCGAATGTTGTACTGTTTTGAATATTTAACTATTTACTTTAATGTCTCGTATACTTTCACCACGTTTTTCATAATTGTATGCATTTTTTTTACGTATACTCTGCAAGGAATTTTGGTTAATATATAGGTTAAGTCTATGTTCTTAGTCTTTCCAAACCATATCAGGTGAGTGAAATGGACGTTCATGTATTTTATCAAAATGTGAACAATTCATCTCTGTTTATTTACTTTATGTAATAATCAGTTTCTTCATTTGTGTATGACATATATTTTGAGGCTCTTGGAAAGTAGCCCCTAATCAACGTTTTGACCATTACCAGATTTATCAAACATTGTTCCTGATTTGGTGACCTTTTTTAGATTGTCGTTTAAGCATGGTTTTATTTTGTTTCATATTTAAGACGTTAATACAGATGCCAACTTTGCGCTTGTTGATAAAAGTTAGCCAGTCACCGATTGACCTATGAACAGAAAAAGACATAGTAATACCGTTTTTTATCCAGAAAAAAAAAGTTATTGTTGAGTGAAGCCATGGGAACGAGTTTCTCAGTAAAGATACTGAATTCAGTTCGTGGGAAACACCAGTCCCAATCAGTTTGTCAGGTCACAGGAATCTTGTCATTTGAGCATCGCTCAATCCGCGTACGTCAGTCAGCATTTCCACTTGCTCTT
Source organism: Conus canariensis (assembly GCA_033310375.1). NCBI lineage: Eukaryota > Metazoa > Mollusca > Gastropoda > Neogastropoda > Conidae > Conus > Conus canariensis. Next base: position 43,850,913 of record CM065727.1, read on the forward strand.
CAGTTGATGCGGCCTTGAAGAAAACGATTTGAATCGATGACTTTTCGTTGAAAAGGGGGGCCAAACTAAACCCCAGCATTCTGCAAGCGGTATTACTGAATACTCCACGAGTAGTTAAAGAGTTTTCGGTACAGCCAAATCCCTGCCAAAACTGGTGGCTCCTACCCATGCGAAGCTCACTGCACCGTATTTTTATGGCCAAAGAATTTCGAGGCCTGGCACTGTCTTGTTTTTTTTCTTCTCCCTCCTGGTTTAAGAGAGTGAATCGCATTTTAGGTCAGTGTTTGTGTGCGTGACCATGTGATGTGTTATATTGTTGCTTAAATGTTGACAGAAAGTTATGCAGTGTTTACGTTAGTTACTTTTCTGCCGCCAAGACTGATACAAACGATCTGGGCCTTTGCCTTTTTCTAGTGATTGATGTTACTTGCTGAATCGCTGTCTCTGCCCTACCAGAAGAGACTGAAACATAGTTATATTGTAAGCTCTTCCTTTCTTTTGATGGAAAATGCTTTTTTTTTTTATAGATGAAGCTGAAACATGATCAGATGCCAATATTTCAATCAACTGTTGTTATACATGTATACACTAAGCAAGGTGCCGCATAATGCCAAAAGCTGGGCTGGATGCATGAGGTGTGTGTTTGATCTCGTGTGTGTGTGTGTGTGTGTGTGTGTGTGTGTGTGTGTGTGTGTGTGAGATATATATATATATATTGTGTGTGTGTGTGTGTGTGTGTGTGTGTGTGTGTGTGTGTGTGTGTGTGCACATCCTTTAAACATACCGATCGCCAATCAGGATTCTCCGTAAACTATGGATGGCTTTCCAACCAAAATACGTTGATCTGTTATGGTAAAATGGAAATATTGTATGGTCGATTTACATATCAGAGGTAGAGGAGCTCTTCTTGCTGGAAAACATGCGAATGAATATCGTTTTTAAAAACCATACCCGTTTAGACACGCATATTTGTTTTCAGCCGTTGATGAAAATAACATAACATGTACTTCATACCAGAAGGTAAAACACGATTCATGAAATTGTTAACGTTTTTTAAGTCTGCGGGGTTTCCATTTAAAAAGAGACTGCAAATAATTTTGCGAGAATGGACACTTTTTTTTTGTTTCAAAAGTATACAGGATTATATTTGTTGTCTCTATTCCGCGTTGCATGCTTATGGGGAAAAGCCACACTGTTTATAAATTTATTCAGTGTTTGCGTTTGTGGCACAGCTTTCATGTTTGTGAAATAGTGGTGTGTGTGTGTGTGTGTGTGTGTGTGTGTGTGTGTGTGTGTGTGTGTGTGGCCTGTCAGTCTGTCTGTCTATCTCTCTGTCAGTAATAACAATAACGAAACTGTTGTTGATGCCTGATGTTGATCTGTTTATGAACCAGACATCTGATCATGGTTGTGATCTCGACTCGTGTTTTGCTGAGCTAGACACATATCAGGGACTGTCCGAGGTGGGTGGAGCCTTGTGCCCATCATCGTTGGGGATTGATGTTGTGGGTTTATACGCTATCATCTTTTGGTCTTTCTGTAGAGCTTTTGCAGCGGCGCTGCTCGCGATCACCTTAAAGGAAACAGCTCGTGTGTGCATTGCCCAGCTGAGGACTCGTTTGGAAATGGTAGCTGATAATTTGTACGATTGCATGGGCGTCTGGACACCGTGATTGAAAGCAGTGAATTCTCGTTACATCATGTCGTAGTGGAATGCCAAACGTGCAGCAAGAAAGTTTTCTTGGAATCGACCAGACGCTGAAGAGCTGAACTGAAAGTAGTGCGAGCGCGGAAGGTAGCGGAAGAGAGAGAACAGAAGTTGGGTTCGAGGCCGCCACATGGAGCAAACAAACGACAACGTATTTCAAAACGAAACGATTGTCCGTCGTTCATTCCATTTGTTTTGGCGGTTTTGTAGCACAAGTTTTATTTTCAGATCTTAGAGATTCTCACATCCGTCAAGGTGATGTTATCACTAGCGTTTGATGGTTTGTTGTTTATCTGCCTGTTGGCAAGGTTTTGTTAAAACGGCAAGATCGATTTCAGTGAAACTTGACGGCAAAATGGAATGTCGCCCAAGGACGGGGCCATTTAATTTTGGTGCTGATCCACTTCGAAGGGCGGATCCAGGATCCGTTCCACCTTGCCAGAGGTCTGTGCTCTCCCCAGTCTTCTTTATGTTCTTTTTTCAGGAATGAACAAAAAAGAGGTGATTCTTTGGACAGGCTGCATGCGGGGCATTCCTCACGCGCCCATTCTTTATGGAAAGGCTAAAAGAAAAGGCGATTTAGTACATAATTGTGTGATAATTCGGTGTTTAGACATGTTCCCCAGAGTATTGTACTCCATATGACGCCATAATGACAACATCAGGGACAAATATTTCACTACCGTCTCTGAGTGAAGGCCTGTTCTGATTTCTACCACCAGAATTGAATTCATTTGTTGCTTTAAGAAAGTGTATAATTTTGTTTGATTTGGTTAAGAAAAACTTCCTTTTGGGGTCGGTCTTGTCTCATCAGAGGCCGATATACTTTTTTTAAAATTTGACATCTCAATGTTTTACGTAACCTTGTCTGTAAGTCTGCTTCCGGCCTCAGGTAGTCTTTGCCGTCGATAGAGCTATTCACAAAAAAATGAATTGACAGGATGCTGCTGTGGATCCCGCGGAGTAAATAGTGTCATACATACCAAAACAATCGGCATCTCCTCCCTTCTCCCCCCCCCCCCCCTCCTTCCCCACATCACAGCAATCCAGAATATCACCCTTCTGGACCCACCAACATGGATGACCCGCTTGATCAGACTATGGAGTAGACAAGATCGCATTTGTCGCCGAAGAACAAGTAGTAGCGTAGGAACAGGGAGGGAATGGGAGGGGAGCGAGGGGGCAATCCCCCCACCACCACCAGCCTTTCTTTTTGACTTCGTTTGGGGGACGGGAAGGGAGGGCACGTCTTTCAGCTCTCTTTGAATTTACAACTTCAGGGGGGAAAAAAACGCCAGAAAAAAGAAAGGAGTTGGAGGGGGGGAAAAAAGTAAATCGTACTGCCACTGCTGTCCCTGAATTTACCAAACATAAAAATAAAACGCCTACAAAAGAGAGGAGGAGGAGGGAGAGTGAGTGTGAAAGCAAAATCGTGCAGCATTCGTCGTTATCGACGCTTTTGAACTAGCGTTGTGCAATGAAAAATCAGTCACAGTAGACAAGCCAGTCTGAGTTAAATCTTGGATTTTGATGTTTTGTTACTAAGGTAGCAGTATTTCAGCTGGATTGAAGTAACTTGGCTTTGTTTTTGCATAAAATCTTTGATTTTGCCACTCCTCCCCTCCTCCTCTACCCTACCCTACCCCTCGCCAACCTCTCCCCACCATCACCCTGAATTTTCCATCTTCCTACGCCACTGAAACGTGAGGTATCCATAAAAGTTATGGCATGGTGGTGACAGCACACTTTTCGTTGTTTGTTTTTTTTTTTCCCTTAAAACGTGTGTAAACTTAATGATGCTCTGTGTGTGTGTGTGTGTGTGTGTGTGGCGCGCGCGCGCGCGCGAGGGCACGCGCGGTATGTGCTGACTGATATGATGTTTCATCTGGGCAAACCTTGAGTCACCTAAACATGACATACAGAAGTGAAGGGGTTATACCATTTAAGATATTGGAAACAAACGATGCCGATCAAATACAGTGTTGTTCATGCTGGAGTTTTTTCTTTTTTTTTTCTTTCTTTCTTTTTTTTTTTTCTTTTTTTGTTTCGTCACACGAGGTGTTTTTTTTTTTTTTTTCTTCCTCGTTCTGCCGATCTAGGAAATTATCTCTGATAACGTTTTATCGATATTCGAGACCATTTGTCTATGCCACGCACCCGCGTAATGCAATTTGTACATGCAAAAGTGTGTATGGATGTGTATTTTGACAGCACTGTCTTTAGTGTATAATGCTTTGGGGTTTTCAGTCGCATGTTACTCTCGAGGGCGAACTATTGTTTTACTGGCTGTAATGAATGTGTTCATTGGATTGTGGACAGCTATGCACCAGCTGTGTGCAGCAGCGCTCTTGTTTCTATTTAGAACTGGCGGGAGCATCCTTCACAGTATGGAGTCGTTTGCGCTTAAGCTGTTAAGCACAGCTTGTTGGTATGGATTTCTTTCCTAATGGCGTGTGCTTTATTACAGCTGTCTTAGGCTAAAAAAAAAAAGGGACTTGAAAGAAAGAACCGGCCCACGTGAAGAGGGGAATTAGGCCAACTGCTCAAATGTCTTGTCCAATACATGTGTTGTTGAATTGCAATTTTCTTTGAATTTTTCTTCATCGATTTGTCCAAAATACCAATGACTGCTTTAATCTGAATACAAAATACCAATGGCACCTTTTATCGCCTCCTCTCCTCTTATGGCCTGAAAACTTATGGTTCCATCACATTTACGTAGGAGAAGGTCTAGCTGTTTTTCCTTTGTTTTCGTTCTTGTTTGTAAAATAAAGAACAACATGATCAAGTGAAACGATTATTTTTTGTTGATACACGAGAGAGTCTAACAGTCCTTTTGATTTTGTTCTGTGTTTGCCAAGATATGATCAAGTGAAACTTGTTTGTTGTTAATATCAGAGAAAACATAGCTATTCTTTTGTGTTGTTAAAATCTAGCTATTCTTTTGTTTTTATTCCTTGTTTGCCGAGACATGATCAGGGGAATTATTTTTTGATACAGGAGAAAATCTAGCTATTCTTTTTTGTCGCTGTTCTTTTATTGCGAGAAACATGATCAAGTGAAACTTTTTTATACATGAGAAAATCTATTTCTTTTTTCCTCCAAAACATGATCAAGTGAAACAATTTTGTTTGTTGATATATGGGAAAATCTGGCTGGTTTGTTTGTTTGTTTGTTTTTTTCCGGGTCTTTGTTTGCAGAAAAAAAACCCATGATCAAGTGAAACATTTTTCTTTGTTGATACACGAGAAAATCTAGCTATTCCTATGATTTTGTTCGTTGTTTGTGAATAACATGATCAAGTGAAACAATTTTCTTTTATTGTTGACGTATGAAAAAAATCTAGCATTTATTCTGTTTTGCAAAAACATGATCAAGTGAAAAATTTTTTTGTTGTTGTTATCATTGTGATGCCGATGTGGTTTCATCGTTTCTTTTCGCTTTTTTCTTTTTGGAAGAGGGTGTGTTGTGTTGTGTGTGTGTGTTTAGTATTTAAGCTATTGTGCGAGGACACACCGTCTTTTGGAAACAGTGTACTAATGTAAATCTCCTTTCTTTTATACTTTTTTTTTCAGCTTTATGCTGTATCTTCCTTTCCGATTTCTTGTCCAATGAACTATGTTTTTGGGAAAAAAGGAAAGTAATTTTGTGTCAAGAAAATGGTGAAGTTTCTCCTGTCAGTTTGATGAACCCTTTGTACACAGAGGTGGCGCCTTTTGTTTGATCTGTTTTTCCAAGAATTTCCACTGTGGTGTTTTGTTGTGGATGAAGTATTATCATGCTTGGGAAGGGGGTTCAGTTATGTGGGAATCTGTACTGTGTGTGTGCGTGTGTGTGTTCGTTAATAGTCAATCGTGTTATTGTGTTGTGCATCTGCTCGAACGGACATAGACCAAATGATTTCCATTGAAACAGTTGTGAGAAACATTAGTGGGAGGAAAGGGGGGGGGGAGAGGGGTGGAGATTGGCTCAAAAAGAATTTTTTATTTTCTGGTGCTTGGGTACTTCAAAGACGCGTACTTACTATTTCATTTTCTGTTTGAAATGTGGTCTTTTGGAACTGCTCAGATATATTCCAAAACCGTGACCGATGGATCTTGGTGAACAGTTGTGTTCCTTCGCCAACCCAATTCGTCTCTCTCTCTCTCTCCTCTCTCTCTCTCTCCGCGCTATGTGTGTGTATTACTCTCCCCCCACCATAACACACGATGTTTCTGACGTAAATTCATAATCGGTTGATATTTTAGTCAGATGACCACCCAATATTTTAGAACGCAATATCCGTCTGTTCACCGTGTCACTGTCACCGTTGAGCCTTTTATGAATGACGACTCTGAACAATACGTTGCACACCAAACCTCCGTGTTTTTTTTTTGTCTGTCCGACTCTGTCTCTCTCTCTCTCTCTCTGGACAAGAGCTTACATTTAATCTCTCTCTCTCTCTCTCTCTCTCTCTCTCTCTCTCTCTCTTTTCTCCAGCTTTGGACCAAAGCTTACATTTAAATTCTCTAAGCTGTCCCGCTGTTTCCGCTTTGAGGATTTGGTGGGGAAGGGATGGGGGGGGGGGGGGGGGGGGAACGAACGAACGCTTTTACTGACCATGTGTTCCCGTGCATATCCGAGTACGATGCGAGTCTCCCTTCACATTAGTGTCTTTGACAGTTGTACATAATGATTATACAGATCTCTATGCGAATGTGATCGATGAACTCTGTTGTGGGAAAGTGTTGTGTGTAGAAGTAGTGGTAGCTGTTGTGCTCTGAAGTGCCTTGAAGAGAATCGTTGGTCCCGTGGGCATTTCTGGTGCATTTGTTCCGTTAGAAAGACAGATGCATTCGAAATGATAGGCCCAGCGGATGTCCGTCTGTGTGTCACACGTCCATATAGTTCCTGTGTCTCTGTGTGTGGTGTTCAGATTTTCGTACGTGTCTGTGAGAACTTTTCTGTCTCTGTGTTCTGTAGGCGAGTGTGTATGTACAGGCGGGGAGCTGAACGGAAAAGACTGGCGGGGTAGGGGGGGGGGGGGGGGGTGCAGATAGGAGCAGGTTAGATGGGGGTCAACGCCAGTGTTTATTTTTTGCAAGCAGGCTTTCTATCGACTTGAAGATTGTGGTCGCAGTTGTGATTATTCGTGCATCCTGATTCTGCAACAATGGTATTAGCCGTCGATGTGCAGGGGCGGAGATGGGCTTTGGGGGGCAATTTTTCTTTGACTTTACCTGGTTCGCATTTTAGACGGTGTAGAGGGTTAGTTTTATGGGGAAAATGCTTGAGTACCAAGTTCAGTTTCATTTCTGCCGCAAATTTATGTTCACGGATGCGCTTACATCGTCCCGCTTAACTTCCTTACTGCCCTTTCCTGCACCCCCACCCCCACCCGTCACCCCGCACCTGATTTCTTCCTGGCTACACGCCTGTCTTGTATTCACTTTTCTGGTTTGGTGGGATTTACCAACTAACGATGGGTAACACAGTAGCTGTTAGAGAAGGGTGTTGAATGGTGTCACAGAGGCGCTGTAGTGTGCGCATGGTCGCGTGTGTGGGCCTCAAGAGAAAAACATTCCACAATGCAATCTTTCCACTGTGTACATTTCTATGTCTGTGTGTGCACACGTTCACCGTGCGTCGTCTGTGCCTGGTTCTGTATCCATCTGTAGTACGTGTCCATGTATCAGTGTGTGCGTGTGCGTGTGTGTGCGTGTGTGTGTGTGTGTGTGTGTCAGTCCCGTGGCTTAACACCGAAGTTGATCTCCGCAAGAGAAGTTGGCTTATTGGAAGACAAAATAGGATGTGTGATATTCACATTTACGTTCTTTGTCTTGTTGTAATCTCAATCTCCCTCTCTCTCTCTCTCTCACTGTCTGTCTCTCTCTCTCTCTCTTCTGTCTGTCTGTCTCTCTCTCTCTCTCTCTCTCTCTCTCTCTCTCGTCTGGTTTTAAGAGAGCTCCATGTTCGGATATATCGTTTTTCTGTCCTGTCTTTCCCTCCTCTTACCACTCGTTGTGATAGTGATCTGTTTTGGAGAGTGATTTCTGTGTATCTCGGTAGTCGACCTGTGACCGTCATGATGAAGGATATGTTGTTGGAACTGTGGGGCGTTTTGCAATGATCCTATCCCCCGCCCACTGGGCCATTCTAATTTCGTTCTGTTCACTTCTCTTGTCCTTTGTCTTCTCTGCCACGTCTTCCAGCCTTGTTATTTGCATCTTCCAAAACATGCTTTTTAGTGTTCTTGAGTGTTTGATTGGTTGTTCAGCTTTTTTTGTGTTTTGTTTGTTGTTGTTTACTCCATCTAGGATTCTGGCTTTTTCTTTGGGTGCTTTTTTTTTTTTTGAGTCACCGAGTCTTTAATCCGTCGCTGCCCTTACCCGATTGATGGTGAAGATTGTAACGGCATCAGAAAATTCTCCTGGGCTCGTTTTTACCTTCTTGGAAGCAGCTGGAGTTATACGTCAGTGGTTGTAGTATTGCGTTTACGTGGAAATAGAGGAAAGGGCAAGGATTCAAACTGAGCCAATCGCTGACCTATGGCAATGCCACACGGACATCACCAAATAATATTTCGGGTCGAAATATGCTTGAACCACAGCGTTTCCTGTAATTCATGTCTGACTTACTGCAGCGAGAAATAGATGTCGAAACTATTTCGCCGGTAAACTCATTTCACCACGTGCTCTATAGTTTGGTGACTTGCAGTTCTGGCATTTCGCATTATTGCCTGGCTTGACAAACAAATAGCGGGCGAGAAGTGATAGGCCTGTTTCAAATTGTCAACGTGATAAAAGCTTTGTTTTGGATAGATTATTTTCCATTTGGACGGAAACTGTGAGGCGCAATATTGAAAACTGAGAGAAAAAGGCGCACGAATACAGACAAAAGCCAAGGGGGACGATTCCACTGATCAATGGAAACGTCGCCGGTGCTGCACACCGGGTCAAACGTGTGGCATATTGCCGTAAACATTTCACCGTGTGACTTTTGTAATTAAAAAAAAAAGGCTTCAAAATGGCCACAACGGGAAATAGTGTCAGCATCTTTAAAGGGAACTGGCATTTTATCAGAAACAGTGCCGTGTGACATTAGCCTTAGAACCTGATAACTTGGCAGAAGCAGATAGCGAGTACGCCCATAGTGCCCCTATCCGCTCTGGTGAGACGCTAAGTCAGCTGTTTGTTCAACTTGAGTTCCGACCCTGGACTTGTCAACCACGCCTTTCCCAGAACCAGCTGCAGGCTGCACACATGGCCGTCTCCAATAGACTGTGAAGACCTACAGGCGGGAGAACGTGAACACCCACGGGTGGGAGAACGTGAACACCCACGGATGGGATGACGTCCCAGGAGCTGAGGTCAGCCTGGTCCAGGACAGCGTCTGGACTTCCGGACGTGACGTAATAGGCCGTTGAACGAAGAAGAGGACTGATTTGGGAGAACTGGTTTGAATACTTCTCGAATGCGAGAAGCGAATTTTTTTTTTTTTTTCAGCTTTGAACAGAACGATTTTGGTAGATCGTTTAGATCGTTTTGGTTTCACAAAGATTAAACAAAAATCCACTAAACTTTGGTTTCACAAAGATTTTTTTTTTTAACTCTAACGATGCTTGATTCATTTTTTTAAACTCTGCTGATACAACTCGGTTCATTGTTTGCCTTAAACCCAATAATTTTACAGATTGGTTTAGAGCTCACCGAATATGGTTTATAGTTCACCGAATTTTTTCCAGATTCTTTTGATAGAGAATGGATGTTGGAAAAATATTGATATCAACTTAAAAAGAAAACAAATAGATATATGAATGAATCGAAATGCAGAGTTTTCCAGTGCCACCATCAAAAGTAAGAGAAAACTTGTGCCTGCTGAATCGCTGACTACTTCGGTTTCCCATAGCTTTCGGGCGGCGAGCTCACCACTCCTTAGGGCATTCCTAATCTTTTGGTGAAGTGGATACGATTTCATCTCTTACACTATCAATGACAAAGTATTGTCCAAGGTGTCAAGACAAACTCTCACCCCCCCCCCCCCCCCCCCCCCCGGCATGCTTCTTGCCTTTCACTCTCATTTTTGCCTCCCACTGAAACGTTGACGGCGCGTTCACATGTGCACCTGACAAACTAAAACAGTTCAATTCACGACCAAAACTGTGGAGGCGAGACCAGCACGATTCTTTGCGGTTGAGATGGAGAAAAGAACAGCTAACATGTGTAGATGCCGAAATACATATCCCCGGTGACAGACTGGTAGTCCGACGGTGCACATGCAGAGTGGATGGGGGGGGGGGGGTTGTTTTTTTATTCAAATTCTCGTCGCCATTTGAGGCGTGTTAGCTCAATTCGTTGGAATTCTTTCTCAATGTAAACGCATGCCAGTACTGTACGAACCAAGAAGCTGGACTATGACGTGTTGAAGCACAGTCGTGTCCTGTTCACAACTGTCAGATTTTCAGTCTACCGTTGTGTACGTTACTGCTTGTATCCAGTCAGGAAGAAAAACTCAAACCACACATCGTTCTTGTATATGAAAGACCTACGGCACAGGCTATTTTTCTCTATGATAACGTGGCATATCAAGCAGTGTCGATAAGTCATATAGTACGTTGAGCTCCCTGAAGGCAAGGCACGAAAGATGATGAAAGACCTGACAAAACTGAAAAAACAGAAAGATCACCCGAGTAGGTGACCGCCCATCGACTATGATAGATTCCTAGGTTGTAATGGGTCCAAACGGCAGAGGACATAGGGAAACAAGATCTGAAAAAAAAAAAACGTTAAGATCCTTATCACATAGCCGTCGACCCGGAAGAAATAACCGGAAACCCTTTGCAGTTTGGCGAACATGCATGAGGTGGAGTCTTGTCAAAGAGGCGTCCCTGTGTGCGGACTGGTCCACAGGAGTACCAATCTTTTGACGTAAAGTCGTGTCGCCTACCCATTGATCTTGTCACCATCACCCCTACCTGCCGGATGTCTTATCTGCTCATGTTTCATCTTCAGGACGGGAATCAATTCGCCTACTGCAATTTCTCGACGTAACAAATCAATGCTCAGTGAAAAAAGCGGTGTCTCAAACGTGTTCATAAACGCGCACTTTTCATCATCTCCATTTCTTGTTCCTTTTTTTTTTTTTTTTTTAGCGAAGTGATCACAGTGCTGGTGCTCTTCTATCCAGTGGTCAGTTTGAAGGTTATGTCCACCTGTTTCTTAGTGCGTTCGTATCGCCAAAGCTGGAATGCTTGTGGAAAAATGATAAATGATTATCATTCATGAATTACATGACGGGGCAGAGCTTTCAACGGATTTGAACCTTAAATATGGAGTTCCTCAAGTCCGAAAGCGGCAACGATCCTTTGTTTCCTTACATTTACAAGTTCAACATTTTTTCTACTTGAGATAATGCATGTTCAACTTACTTGTTTGAACACTCACTCCGTCTACAACGCCCCCCCCCCCCCTCCCCCCACCGCCTCAACACACACACACACACATACACACACACGCGCGCGCGCGCGCGCGAAAAGAACAAAAAAGTTTAGGCAAAACGAAACAAATCAACTTGTAGTAAAATGCTTTGGCAAAACGAAAGTAGACAAAACGAAGGACCCTGTCCCAAAGACACCACACCACATGGGCTTAGTCCAGAGGGCATACTGCGCAGGGGTTTGGCTAAACGTTTAACGAGTGAACTGGTTGGTCTCGCGCAAGAGAAAAACCACGATTCAAAAAAGTTGTATACGGCGGTCTGTCCGGCATTTACAGAAATGGACTTGTCCAACCTCTCGCGACGCACAAGCAGCTGGAGCTCTCAAGTTTTAATGAGAAAGACCAACACACGGGAGTGCGACAGTGGCACAGGGGCTGTCGGCCAGTCAGAAACAGTTTCAGTCTCTGAGCCGGACCCGATCGGAATGATTCGGGATTTGTTGTTGATTTCTGAAAGTAGTTTTATTTGTGGCGCACAAATCAAAACCAAAAACAGCACTGTGTGATGGGTTTCTGCAGTCTACTCCATAAAAACATGCAATTTGGCAACATCGAAAATTTGGATGGTTCATTACCGCGCGGAGGAGGGGAGGGGTGGGGATCTGAAATTATCCTTCATGTCTTTCCGTTTTTGGTTTCTCCTTATTCAATTTTTTTACAATATAGGCCTATTTCATTTTGCATCTGACTTAGCGATTGGCCGAGTACTTTATAAACTTTCTGGCGATTGGTTGGCATTTCCAGAGCCTTTTACATATTGGTTCATAGAATCCGCTAGCGTGACACCAAGTAGCTTCCTAGCTCATCCTACCAAAAAGAACACTTTCGTAAACAGGGTAAGTCGTTTTATCTATATACGGATGATCCGTACGCTGATGATCTGAGTCTGAAAACTTAAAATGAATAAATGAAAAAAATGAAAGAAGAAAGGGTGATTTGATCAGTGTTACGTTAGCAGTGGCCGTACTCTTCACGAAAGCGTGATGTTTCTTTTCCGTTCTCTCTGCCCGATTCCCTCCCTTAACCCCTACTCCTGCACGCCCGCAATCCCGTCGTCATCCCGAGAGTGAACGGGAATGGTGCCCGAGCAAGCATTTGACACATACAGCAAAATTAACGATAGAAAAACTAAACGTCAAATACGATTAAGTTGGGTGCAAGTTTTCTCTTACATAAATATGGACGGAAATCGCTGTTTACTATGGGTTGAAAACTTTGTGGGGTGAAGCTTGCGGCGTTCTATGTGGACTTATGGATTGTACTGTTGTTATGTATTGTTCATTGCTGTAATATTGTTATGTATTGTTCATTGCTGTAATAAAGTGACTATTGCATTGGAAAGTCAATGTGTATAACTAGATTTTATGTTGACGAATGAAGGAGAGAGAGAGGAGAGAGACAGTGTGTGTGCGTGTGCGTGTGTGTGTGTGTGTGTGTGTGTGTGAGCGCGCGCCGCGCGTGCATGTCTGTGTATGCTTGCGGGACCATGTATGTATGTCTGTGTGTGCGCGTGAGTGTAGACATGATTTTTTATGTGGAAAACAAGATACTTTTAGTTAAATGACATGGCATCTAAAATGACGCAGGGATCGGCAAACAGTGTGAAACAAACAAGGATAATTCTGTGCCCACACAACTCGAAACGAATGCTGCTTATCACACCAGTTCGCTCGAATCAAATGAAGACACGAGGCACTCGGAAGATGCAAGAGAAAATCCTAAAAAAAAAATGTTTCACACCTGCACATAGACCCTACATCTGACAAATACATATATGAAGAAAAACTGAAAAAATACATAAACAATATACAGCATTTCTGCAAGAGCTGAAGAAATGACGAAACACAAATCAACAAAATCAAGACTGGAATAGTCGTTTTCAAACTGAACAATAACATAACACGCATAGAACAGAAAAAGGTAACCTCGTGTTTGGCTTTTGGAAAGAACATCTTAAACAGACGGGGAGCGGCAAATAGTAAAAGACATCTTTCCTGTTGGTTGTTCACCGTTTATCGCTTTCATTCTTTCATTTTAGTGTTCTGCAGATAAAACCGAGGATGGGTTCGGATTCCAAACACCGAAGGAAACGCGCGATATGTAAAATTTACAATGACACTAAAAACAAAGAAAGGAAAGAAATGCGAACAGTTTCACCGTGTAGTTCAGCTCGTTCAGTTCAGCTTGTTCTTGCAACAATGTTGCAATCAGTTAACGCGCAGCTCAGAATAAGTATATGATGGTGATGCTTTACACACACACACACACACACACATACACGCGCGCGCGCGCACGGAGGCTTGCGCTCGCACATACACACACACCGAGTATAGAACAATGACGCTTCACACGCATACACGCGCGCGTTCCTTTTCATATTTAGTTTACATGTTTATTGTCTCAAGGCACGAATGTCGTTATATACAGGGCTGTAGAAAGAAACAGCGTGAACACATTTTCGTGTTTGTATTGCTTGTATCTGTTCTTACGAGTCGTCTCCTCAACTCATGAAAACGTGAACTACAGCATAAGAAAAACAGAGAAGTTTGTGCCAGTAAAACAACACTGGGAAAGAACGAAGAAAAAAGTGAACGCGGGTGAAAAGGGCAGAAAGATGAGGCCTTGAAGAAGAAAACAAACCCCCAAAATATCCATTTTTGTTCCTTTCCAACAAAACGAAAAAAGAAACATGATGCTGCATATATCCGAGTCTCGCATAAAGTAAAATTAACCAATTAACCCAAGGAAACTGCCGGTGGGAGTCGGGTAGGGAGAGGGTAAGCGAGGGGGGGGGGGGGGGGCGACGAATGTCGCACCAAACAAAAATCTCCGCTGCATCAATTAGCACTCCCAACCGATAAACCCACAGTCTCTGAAGCTACTCTCCCATCACATAAGGCCTACAAAGATAAACCTATTTACGTTGTTATAATGAGGTTTTAAAGGAAAAAAATAAAAACAGGAAAAGATCTGATATGATAATTCCGGTAATGCCTTGGAGAGAGAGAGAGAGAGAGATGTAAAAGAAAAAGAAAGGAACAAACGGTTCCCTATTAGACCGGGGATGGGGGCGGGGGCTGAACAATAAAGAACGGATAAGACTGATACATCCAGGAAGAAGAGAGGAGAGAGAGAGAGAGAGAGAGGAAAGATGCCTACAGACCTGCATGCAAGTGATGCTAAAAATGAATCCAAGACTCGTTTCTTATTTTCAGCGGAGTGAACGGAGTAAGGTCCTGACCGTTGTTTTGGATGCAGTTATAACTATCACGAAAAGCGATTGTCCAACTTCTGTGAACACTGCTGAAAGACGCCCTCTCTTCTCTGCCTGCAAAAAAAAAAAGCTGACTTTGAGCCCTACAATCAGACAGCATTGTCCAGTTTTCGTTAACCGCCTAAACTGTACTATTATTCCACTGTCGACGAATAAGAATGAAACGGAATCATGAAAGGAAGCAGACAGACCTTCGACCAAAAGCGTGAGAAAAGGCAGACGTTTGTGCAGACTGCCGTGCTGGCACACATGGCAGGACAGATACAAGCCTCATACGTTCATCTTTCTTAGGTCGGTTTCAAAGCAGTCAGCAAAATCCGATGGACGAAATAAAAAAAACAACAACATTTATTTCTTACATGTCAAGAAAAAACGTTTGTGTCCAAAATATCAGACCAATTTAGAAGGCTTAGTTCGTATCTTGTTCAGTCAGTGGCTACTCCGCTGTCGTTGCCTCACACTGAAGTTTCTGATATCCCCTACACTCGATGCTTTTGCTTTACAACAAAAAATTAGTTTTCACTTAGTAAAAAAAAATTAAACAAAACATTTTTCGTGACCACCTTACAACTACTGAAGTTTGCGACAGACCATTTTTTTGTGTTTTAATATCTGTAATTACTGGAAAACAGCAGGTCGAACCATTATGATTAAATAGTCCATTGAAGAAATGAAGAAACTCAACAAAGACAAACATGAGCGTGAAGGAAATGCTCATCATAGGAGTGAGAGTGCACAGCAGTCTGAGGAAAAGAAGATAGTTTACATGCCGGAGTTAAAATGCCAAGGAAAGACAAACAGATCTGCTTATATATGAAAGGTGAAAGCGCAAATCATTTCCTTCATGACCGAATTCTTTGAAAAAAAAATGTGCACGAGTAAACTGCCACGAAAACTCTGTACCAGTCATAGAACGACTTTACAAGTTATGATATGCCGAGGAACAAATCAAATGATTAGAGAGAACAAATATTTCTGACGTCTGGGCCTCGAACACAACCCTGATATTGTAGATTATAAACAGAGTAAACGTAATAGTACATTGGGTTGTTTAAACCGCCCGTTTCTCTTCAGCGCCCTCCGTTTCATTTACAAATATATGTGTGTCCGAGGTTCATGATCAGCCGAAATCTGTATTAGTGTAAGCCTTCTCGCGATTAGTAGAGTCCTCTTACGTTTGTCGGTTGACTTCCCTAGCCCTGTCGTGTGTGGGTGGTGGTCATCTTTGTGTGTGTGTGTGTGTGTGTGTGTGTTACATGTGTAAGTGTGTACGTACGGGGGGGGGGGGGGGAGAGGAGAGAGAGAGTTTTAAAAAACTGGGACGGACCCTTTTTGAGGGGTGAGTGGGACGGGGGGGGGGGGGGGGAGGAGCAGTGATAAGCTGCTTGATTTTCCGTGCCTAAAGCATCACTTTGTGATGCCGCTCATTCCGGCTCCCTCATATACAACCACACCTTGACTGCGGATGTCGATCATAGTGTAGACAACTGATTGCAGAGTGAGTCAATGTCAACCAGGGATTACACTGCGAGGCCTCTACGTTTGAAAACAAATGCCGAAATGCGGAAGGAATAGCTATTCGACTCCGTACACACCTCATGCTAGTTGCTGCAAGTACCACCGGCGAAAGTTGAACACAGAGAGAGAGAGAGAGAGACAGACAGACAGACAGACAGACAGACAGGGTGACAGACAGACAGAGAGAAGTTGAAATATTTTACACGGTACTGCTCCGTTGAAGACAAAACGCGAGTACCTGGTATGTTGTCTAGCAGTTTGCACTACTCATTTTAGAGACACACAAACTGATCACAAAGCCTTGAATGAGGTCAATTAAACAAAAGCTCGTTCAAGATCGAAGAAAAATGAGAATCAATACCTCTTCCCTCCCCATGCCCTAAAAAAACAATGTCAGATGTCATGTAAGTTTTGGTTTAATACAGACTCATGCAACAACAAAAAAGCGAACGGCACGGTTGGTAGAACTGATCTGAAGTTGTTAAAACTAGAAATAGGCAACAAAATGGCGTGGGTGAATTTTCTTTCTACTAAAGTTGATAATGGGGCAAACGGAAATGTAGGCTATTCTGTACATAAAGTTCGACCAAAATTAGGAAGTGGATGGTTGCATGATAATGACCGTTCCTGTGGGCACTTAGCAGTGATAGACGTCTCAAAAAGATTGTTTTCCTTAGAAGGCTTTCAGCGCATAGAGACGCATTTCCTTAGTGGACACTTTTTCTATGTTGATT
>CM065727.1:43872622-43947622 GCA_033310375.1 Conus canariensis
CTGCACTTTGTCGACGGGCGTGGAGATGGTTTCTTCAGGTAGTACGTCCCCGCTTCGACTGTCGAACATTTCTCCGTTGGTGTCTGTTTAAAAGAAAATCACACACATACACACACACGCACGTACGCACACACACACACTGTGGAGGAGGACATGATGAGCAATAGTATCAATCACTGCACTGCGATCTAACAAATACAAGAACATACACATTATTGTCCTTGAAGTCAAGACAGACATCATTTACAATCTCCAGAAGTGCTGTTTAATCGTTACTGAATTTCCTATGAGCATACTGGTAAGGATTTAAAAGGTGGCTTTTGTTGTAATGGCAAAGCAGTTGGGAGAGACAATCTTTTCAACGAGTTCGGAGAGAAATAAAAAAATTGAATACACGTTTATCATTTTAAAACTATACTGATCCACAGCAGTTTTCTATAACAGTGAACGTATTCTGTATTATCTCTAGTTTACAAGTGCTGGTTTGAAATCGGGACAGAAACATCCGAACAACAGGGAGTCGGTGATACTATGAGCAATGTTTGCAAGCACGATGTGACAGAGAAGCACATGAATGCAGCACAGGGAGAAGCCGAGGAATGCAGCACAGGGAGAAGCCGAGGAATGCAGCACAGGGAGAAGCCGAGGAATGCAGCACAGGGAGAAGCCGAGGAATGCAGCACAGGGAGAAGCCGAGGATGATAACATGGCGGAGCAAAAAGAAGGGCGGGGAGGAAACAGAAGAAGGAAGAGAAGGAGGAGGAAACGAAGGTAGAAGGAGACAGAAGACGAAAAGGAAGGTCAATGAAGACGCGCGAGAGGTGGACAGAGATAAGGAGGAGAACGAAGGAGATCAAAGGCGATGATGGAGGAGAAGTGGGACGGGAAGATGCGAGGAGGGCAATAATGAAAAAGGAGGAAAGGAATCAGGAAGAGGAAGGAGGACGATGATGAAGAAGGGGAAGAAGAAGGACAAGGAAGAAGGGGGAGGGCGCCAATGAAGTAGGGGGGGGGGGGGAGGGAGAACGAGGACAAGGACAGGTGAGGGATGAGAAAGACAGAAAGGACACGAATGAGTAGAAAGGACAACAGGAGGAGAAAGGAGGAAAAGGGACGGGGAAAGGATCAGGAAACAGACTGGAAAAAAACGAAGAAGAAAAACGAAAGAATGAAACAAACAAAACACAGGGAGAGAATAAGGAGCAACAGTAGAAGCTGGTTGAAGGGGTGATGAGAACAGAAAAGCAGGCAGAGTGAGAGGACGACATGGAGAGGAAGAGCTCTTGACCGCGATCTACGTCTGCTGACAAGTCGTCAGTGGAAAGACGTTTGGAGTTGTCATCGTAACAGAGACACTCACCCCTGTCCCCGGTGGGCAGAGAGCAGACGAACCATGGTGCCACCGCCAAAAGCCAGAACAGAAATCTCTGTAACAGAAACAAAGACAGTGGAAAGTGTTTGAATCTTTTAACTGCCGCCAGGCTCCGAACGGCGAGCGACAAAGCAGATTGAAACCTGCGCAAAAAAAAAAAAAAAAAAAAAATGGTAGAGTTGAAATGAAACAAACGAAGCGAGGCTAGCCTTTCTAAGATGGCGACGTTTGCACTCGAGAAGATGCTTGTTGATAACTATCGTGTGACAGGCAGGTTTTTTGTTTGTTTTTGTTTTTTGCAGAACCATGAGCAGTGATCCCCAACTCTTCGAGGAGTTACAAGAGGTGAGTCAGGAAGCAGAGGTCACCTCACTCCCCTCTCCCTCCCCTCCGTCCTCACCGTATTCAGGCACAATGACAGCTGTTTACCATGTACAGTACATATACCTACCTGCACACCAATGACGCCTGACAAGAACAACACACACGGTTTTTTGTTTGAGGTTTGTTGAACTCAGCCAACTGCGAGCTGACGTCATCTCAGGGCTACAACGCACAAAAGACAGGCTGAGTCTGACTCGCCCGCCCTTTGTGCCCACTCATAGTCTCTTTCATTCTTCCTCGCTACCACCCATGCATCATATATATAATATATATATATATATATATATATATTAGAAATGTGTGTGTGTTGTGTGTGTGTGTAATCCTACACTAACTTGCCAGATCAAGACTTGTCAGGTAGAGTTGTTTCCTTCGATATTATTGGTTTCTGTGATTTAGTCACGTGTCCTGAATTTTATTGAAAAATGTGTGTGTTTTTCTGATTGACTGGCCGACTTTCGTTTTTAGTTTGGCACACGCACACCCCCACACCTGTGACGAGTCACTTGACAACTTCATCAGATCAGTCCCAAGCAGCCACCCTCTTGTACAAATTGTACAAAAACAGGCACCATCCCCCCCCCCCCCCTTTTTTTTTTTCCCTCTATCTCCTGGGTCTCACACACAAATTTCTAATCTATGCCAACTCTTTTCCTCCTTCTCTCCCAGATGTAGCGAGTCAATACAAACAATTTTACGTCACGTCGCGACTACTCGTCATTCTCTCCCCACCTTACTTACCCTCTCAACCCACCCACCCCCCACCCCCCCCCCCCACCCCCACCCCCACCCAATTTGGTGGCATGACACAGTGAAAAATTGAATTTTTTCCATTTCTACACCATTTGAGTGTAATGGCCTATACTTACGGGTGACTTTGATAGTCGCATAGATTCCAAGAGAGAGAGAGAGAGAGAGAGAGAGAGAGAGAGAGAGAGAGAGAACGCCAAAGACTGAAGGTACAATATTTCTACCAAAGGCATCAAACCATTAATTCATGTATATAAAGACTTTACATACAGATTATATACAAAAAGGCATAGTAAAATGTCAAGGACATGCATAGATGAGCACATGAATATGTACACGGACATTTCCTTTCCCTATGATGATGATGATCATGAACATTAAATTCCCTTCTCCGTTCTCTTACAGAAAGACATCTGGAAATAGGTGGGTGGGGAGTCATCTTAGTCATGATCAGATTAACTCCCCCTCTGTTACAAAGTTATTCCATGGGAGTCAGAAAACGCGTGTACACATTAACTCCCAGGGGAGTTATTCTCAACTGTGAAAAACTGACCCCCCTTAGTGGGCAGGGAGTTAAACTTTCACACACCTAGATTAACTCCCGGGAGTTAATCTGGATATAGTACAGACTAACTCCCGGGGGGGGGGGGGGTCATTCTGTTACAGGGTGGGAGTTAAGTCTGATATATGTACAAAATGACTCCCCCTTAATGTTTTCAAGAATTTGTTGAGACTTGTACAAAAAAAGATTTTAGAACATTTTGAAGTTTTACTGAGTGGAGTTATTTTGACACAGGGTGGGAGTCATTCTAGTTTAACTCCCGGGGAGTTAAAATTTACATATGAACAGTTTAACTCCCTGGGAGTTAAACCATTCGGGGACTTAAAACTTTTCGTTACACCAGGATTCTGTAAATCAATAACTGAATCCAGAATAAAAAGAAACCAATTACACGAGAGATGGTCGGATCTGTGACCTTGTCAGACTCAGCCGATAGTCACAGGCCCTCGCAACATGGCAATGAAGAACGTTCGATCGTCGAACAGAAAATCGACCCTCGCATAGAGAGCCAACACTGTTTCAGCCAGTAGAAAGGGTACGAAAAGTGGCAGCGTTGTGATGCCAGCGGCTTAACTTTCCTATGGAGTAGCGGGTCACTGCTTTCCTAACTTCCGTAGCTGCTGGCTTTACTCAGTACGTGCGCCAGAACAGTGCGCCAGCAGGTGAATGGCCTATCGATTAATACCAATCGCGAGAGCGTCTGACCAATCGCATAGCCCAATACATATATCGATACACACATAAACATAGCCAGCAATGTTTTCTTTTCTTTTATGTGGCCACTACTTACTTGTTCAGTAAATAAAAGGGACATAAATGAAAAGCAAACAGTGTTAACAAAAATAAACGTTTTGCTTTTGCTTCAATATAATCCCTATCTCTGGAAATCGTGGAAATAAGTTGCAGAACAAATGATTTGCAGTTCTTTGACTGGCTTTGAAATCTGGACCTTGAGGGTTTATCCACGTATCATTGGGTTTGAAAAAGTTCCTATCTTGCTGACAAGTTTAAACGAAGGCAGTATGTGGATATCAACTCTGGACTTCTTCTCTCTCTCTCTCTCTCTCTCTCTCTCTCTCTCTCTCTCTCTCTCTCTTCTCCCCCCTACAGTATTAAAAGACTGAAAAACGTAACAGATAAAGTTTCGTCCTGGATTCTGCTTTTTCCCCCGTGAACAACCCATTGAATCTTCAGTTCAGACAAGATGTTAATAGTCTTTTAGGGACTAAAGACCAAAAAGGACTTTTTAAAATCACGTACCGATGTCACTTTTCTCCCCCTAAGCACCATAAATTATCACGTCCTTTAATTGGTGTTCATTCTGTGCGCAGTTCATATACTGAATTCAAATAACTTTGCTCCCCTTTTCCCACTCCCCGCCCTTCCAAATCAACATGACCTTCGCGCAAAGTCACACGAAAAGTACACACTGAAGAAACATCATTAATGCCCATTTCAGTTTCGGTTGTTCTCTATGTGTGTCGGCGTGTTTCCTAGTAAAGAGATGGAATGCATGAACAAATAACATAACACAATAAACAAAATAAAAACGTTAAAAAAAAAGGTAACGGTGTAGTGAGAATCAGTATACACTCATACACACTGAGAGAAGGATCTCACGCAGAGACAGAAACTACGAGAGAGAGAGAGAGAGAGAGAGGAGAGAGAGAGAGAGAGAGAGAGAGAGAGAGAGAGAGAGAGGGGTCACATTATCCCCCTTGAAACAACTGTTGAAGGCACCGCTCTTTCAGACGACAAGACAAACCGAGGTCACGAGCGCAGGACGCACTCGGCACCATGTAATTGATACCAAAACAATGAAGTTGCTCCGGGCAAAATTCTGCATGATATGATAAACAGTCCTATTTTGATGAGTATGGCCGCGCAAATTTCACACACAAAAATTTGTGATGACAATGTAGTTACAGGCCTACAATATACTATACGCTACAATACAATGCAAAAGAACACAATACAATGCAATATCTTATCCTCAAAAGTAAGTCAGTCAGCCACACGTCAGCGCGTTCCGGCTTACTGCGCACAGTAGCAAAAGTGATGAAGCTGTCTAAGTCTTGTTTTATAAACGCAACGAAATTTATTTTGAAAATATTTTTTCGAAGTTTATCGCATAATCATCAAAGTCTTGCACTGAAAAGACCAAATCAAATCATAAAGGAAGCGTCTAATTAAGTCTCAACTTACCCAGCATCCCACTAAGCAATCCAGTTTCCGCGATGACCGAGTCTAAATTCAGAACATTTTCACATTCATCGGCAGTATTCGTTGCAATTTGCGTGATATAAGTATAAAAATAATCAAAGAAGTTTTAAGTACATACGGAATTTTTTCTAAGTACGACAAAATTAGTTCCAGCGCAATGTCTAATTGTAGTTCTTTCCGTTGTGGAGCTTAGTCGAATAAAGCTACGGGATGCTCAGTACTGTCTACAAAGAAAAAAGATGGGGGGATAGATAATCCGAAGGCCATGTATGTAACGTGTTATATCAAAAAAGAAAAAAGACTGAAAAACACAAAACATTTAAGACAAAAAAAAGGAAAAGAAAATCTAGGTACAAATTCTCTTGGAGATTTGGACTAACGTCTTCTTTTGTTTTCTCGATATTTTTCGCCATAACTTTCCTACTTATGCCTGTTCCCAACTATCTGTACTGTCTGTCTGTCTGTCTGTCTCCCTCTCTCTCGATGCCTGTTCCCAACTATCAGTCTGTCTGTCCTGTCGTCTCGTCTGCTCTGCTGTCTCTCTCTCTCTCTCTCTCTCTCTCTCTCTCTCTCTCTCTGTATTTTTTTTCCTCACATCAAAATCTGAACACATTCCAAATCTCTCACAAAGAGATCGGGTGGGTTTGCGCGAACCATAAGATAAAAGGAATCTTGTCCACGAAGGCACCGTAAGGTACCATACACTTCAAGCATGTCTCTTCAGTAAGTGTTAATGAACCACACAGCGCACGTCTTAAACCTCGTTCTGAAGCGGTAACAAACGCGACACTTCCTTTGCAATACATGTCTTGCCATCATTTCTGTCGTCCAACTTACCATTCTGAAGCCGTGCCCACACTGCCACAGCTGCACGACTGTTGTGGCTGGTCTACCTTTATGACATGTGACTTCTGACCTGACGGTCACGATTGGTTAACCATGCACTGCGCACGATCGCCTCACGCCTCTGTTTCATCCATGCCCTCAAATTTGTCAAGCTGTGTTCGTCCTAAAGTGCCAAGCTGTGTTCGTCCACATTCACTCAGCATCTGAGTTCTAAACAAGCACTTCCTACCAATTGAAAGGAAGTTAACAGACTTCGGAAAGTCATGTAGCCCACCATTGGCATATCAATTTCGATAGAAGAGATAGAGACAGGAAAAACAAAGACAGTTTAAACCATCTGGTTACAAAGTTTACTTCTCTCCCTCTGAACTCCTCTCCATCTTCGATTTAAAAGAAAACTGTTGTCTTTTATGGGTAAAAGCTTTGATTTTTCAAATTATCCTCTGCCGCTACCTTTTACCTGTGCGCCAGAAATGGTAATGTCCTCTGACTGATACGAAGGGCTGTCAGAATGTCTTTATCTTTTTTGTTTCTTGTTAACTCTCTTTTCTCAAATGGTTCAGAATCAGCACCAACCAGAGACAGCACTGGAAGAGAGGGGGCTGGTGAAGAAGGGGAAGGGCTGAGGATGAATGGGGAGGAGGGGGGGGGGGCGGAGGGGAAATTTGAACGAAAGGGAGAGGGATGGGGCATCAGAAAAATAAACTCCAAAGTTCAGACCAAAGCTAGATTTTAAAAAATACATCGAATGAACACACCACCCTCCGGACTAAAAAATAAATCCAATAATTTCGACTGGCGGTGGTCTCTACTGAGACGATCCCCAGAAACCTTTGCATGTTGCTATGGATCGGTTGACCTCTACTTCACGGACTGCCCAACGATTCCCTGAAATTGTGAAAGAAAACCCCAGTTCATGCGGGCAGTACTTAGTGAACAGTATATAACAAACAATGACAGGAATTTTTCACTTCCATATAAACGAGATAAAAATCGCGTAGCTCCAAATCAATGATTGTCGCGGTACCTGTTCACCCAGAACACAAACAACAGCCATTTCAAATAGTGAATTAACTCTCTTTTGTGCCCATAGTGACAAAAGACGCTAACTCCAAGCCGAAGATGTTCGCGGTCCCTAAAATCCCTCTGGAAACATGCAGACAAGAAGCACATAGCTTAAGCAGATAAACTTCTGCCCACCCGCGCTAGGTGGATAGATACAGCGGGCAACTTCCGGTCGAGGGTTATGTGCTTTCAACAGACGATGTTTGGAAATATTTGTGACATCGGGGCAAACAAAACTGTTTTTAAGCATGCGCGCGATACACAGCCACACACACACACACACACACACACACACACACACACACACACACTCACTCACCACTCACAGTCTAATATCACATTTTATTGGAGTAAAAAAGATGTTAAATGAAAGTACTACTACTACTACTACTACTATACACACACACACACACACACACACACACACACACACACACACACACACACACACAAGCCACGCACGCACACCACTCACACAACAAGGGCTTCACGCACCACGCACGCACGCACACACACACCCCACACACACACACACACACGCCGCATATGCACGAGCGAAGTTCTTGTACATTAAAATCAAAAACAGCAGTTTACCGAACACTAAGTCTTCTATTGTCTACCATACGAAGACTTACTACTTGTTTGAAAACTTTGAAGTGTGTGTGTGTGTGTGTGTGTGTGTGTGTGTGTGTGTGTGTGTGTGTGTGTGTGTGTGTGGCGGGGAGTGTGCGTGTGGGAGGAGGGAGAGACGTATAAGTGGGCGGCGGAGATGGGGGAGGCGCGAGATTTTTTCGTTGACATGACACAAAACGTTTTACATGAAGGCATTGTTCGCCGATCGCGACACGTACATTTGGCCTAAGTGTAGATTTCAGGAATGCAACCTTTACCCTGAACGTATTAGAACGTGGTTGAGTATCGTCACATCTCTTAACATGCACTTTCAATCCACTGGAATAATAAAGGGAATGCAACCTTTACCCTGAACGTTATTAGAACGTGGTTGAGTATTCGTCACATCTCTTAACATGCACTTTCAATCTCATTGGAATAATAAAGGCAATAATAAAGGCAAGTCATTTGATGTCCATAGATTTATTACAGTGAAAACTAATCTGTTATATCAGTGTATGTGTGGATATGTGTTTGTGTGTTTGCGTGTGTATGCATGCGTGCGTGGGTGTGTATGTGTGTGCTGTGTGGGTGTGTGTGCGTGTGTGTGGTGTGTGTGTGTGTGTGTGTGTGTGTGTGTGTGTGTGTGTGTCGTGTGTGTGTGTGTCTGTGTCAGTACAACACTATGTTAATCTGACAGTAAATGGTTTCAGTCAGTCAGTGTGTGTGTGTGTGTGAGTGACAGAGAGAGAGAGAGCGCACGTGTGTACTTACATATGCCTGTGCTCAGGTAAGTCAGCTTTGAGGTAGGGTCCGGGTGGTCTACCAGACTGAACACAGCATGGTTTGACTGAGAGGTGTGCGCACGTGCACACCCAGTGAGCTGGCGACAGACAGGAAGACAACAGCCGCGAACAACGGGGTTGGATAGATATGACAGGCTATCACTTCTTAGTCAGACAGGACATGAACGAAAAGACAGACATGCAGAGAAAGAGAAATGGACTAAACATAGCGACCACCAAAGACACACACACACACACACACACACACACACATACACACACACACACACGCACGCACGCACGCACGCACGCACGCAATTACGCACTTACGCACTTACATAAACGCGCACCAAGCGCCCACACGCGCCCGCACGCTACTATGCATACACGCACGCTCGCCCCCCCCCCCCCCCCCCCACACACATACACACGCACACACACACGGCGCGCACGCGTACAACCACGCACACATGCATAATGTGAGTCCACATACTCTAATACACATAAAACACATCAATTCCATATGGCCACATGCGTAGCAATACACGGGAGAACAGCGATCATAACAGCATGGAACAGGCCGATGACAGATTACCAGTGAAAGTCAGACAACTTGTGGGTGTGTGTGGTCGAGGTGTTGGGTTGTGGGTGAAGGAGGGGAGTGGGAGGGGGAATTAGGAGAGGCCCTGCTCTACGTCCAAAATTAGACGTCGAACCATCCTGACATGACATATCTATGTCTTAGGTTACCGTCTGGGTAGTAGGCCTTAGGGGATTGTAAGGTTTTTTTTTTCAAGTCACATGTAATCAATGCTTTCCAGCTGAATCTTCGAGGTATTGTTTCTGTCTCACATTCTAACAGAGAGAGAGAGAGAGAGAGAGAGAGAGAGAGAGCGAGAGCGAAAGCGAGAGAGATGCAAGCACACACACACACACCCCACACACACACACACACACACACACACACGTATACGCGAGAACAAAGAGAGACTGACAGACAGATGCCCCTTCTCCCCCCCCCCCCCCCCCTCCCACTCCCATTCCCACACTTCAGAAAAAACATACCTTTGGGCTATCTATCACCAAATACAGACTCGCTGACAACACGCAGGAAACTAAAAGACAACAACAACAAAAGTTAACCCTTTACCAGCCTTTGCACGGGGGACAGGCCACGATGACAGACACGCACTCCGCGACTGTTTCCGTTTGAGCTTCGTTGACACCACTCCTGTCGTCGGACTGGGCATGCGTCAGCAAAATGTGACTCGCCGGTCTGGGCCTTGGCACGCAGCTTGTCACGTGCATCGAAACTGAGCATTTTCAACTCGCTGAAAGTATGTTATTTTGTTTGTTTGCTTGTTTATAGCCCTGCCAACCGCAGAAGGCCGTACCAGTGTTGTCGATTGTGTATGCGGCAAACTGAATATGGTCATCTTGGGTCACAGGGAACGGCTTTTTTTTTTTTTTTAGGAACAGAAAAATAGGGGAAAATGTTGCGTACAGATTGAGTCGACATTTCACGCCCGCGCACCCCCCCCCCCCCCTCTCTCTCTCTCTCTCTCTCTCTGTGTGTGTGTGTGTTTCGTGAATCCAGTCTATGTATACGGTAGTCAGACTGTCTGCACAAAAGTACGTGTGTGCGCTGTACGCATCTACACACACCCACGCGCGCACGCACAAGCACAAACACGCATTACCCGCGAAATGAGCGAGTATATCGAACAGTGAAACAATATACTAAAATAATGCGACTGTATTCACTTGATATTTTCCGTTGTTTTTAGAAGACCAATTTCTATCTGGAAAAAAAGCTGGAACCACGTAAGTAATACAGGTACAGACCCTGTTTAAGTCTGCAACAATGCTAAATATAAACGTCCTGGAAATCATGTCACGCCCTGCATACACGCTCACTCTTCCCTATTACCCCCACACATGTGCATCCACGCCCCCCCCCTCCCCCCCCCCCCAAGTTACCCACATCAAGCCTTTCATCAAGCCATGTCATGCCCTTCATCCGCGCCCCTTGGCCACAGTACACCCATCATGTCACGCCCTTCTTCCGCGCCCCCTCTGCCCCAAATAAGTCACCCACATCAAGCCCTTCATCCGCGCCCCCTCTGCCCCAAATAAGTCACCCACATCAAGCCCTTCATCCGCGCCCCCTCTGCCCAATACGAACTCAATGTCACGCCCTTCAACCGCACTATCTTTTCCCCAATACACTCACCATGTCACGTCCTTCATCTGTGTTCCCTTTGTCCCAGTGCACCCACCCACGTCACGCCCTTCATCCGCGCCCTCTTTGCCCCAATACGCCCACCATGTCATATCCTCTATCCACCTCCTCTGCCCGAATATACCCATCACGTCACAACTTCCATTCGCGCCCCTTCTGCCAAACACGCCCACCATGTCAATTCCACCCTCGTCACGTCCTTCATCTGCCCCCTCTGCGCCAATACACCCGTCCACGTCATGCCCTTTGTCTTCCCCTCTGCGCCAATACACCCGTCCACGTCATGCCCTTCGTCTTCCCCCTCTGCGCCAATGCACCCGTCCACGTCATGCCCTTTGTCTTCCCCCTCTGCGCCAATACACCCGTCCACGTCATGCCCTTTGTCTTCCCTCTGCGCCAATACATCCGTCCACGTCATGCCCTTTGTCTTCCCCCCTCAGCGCCAATACACCCGTCCACGTCATGCCCTTCGTCATGCCCTTCGTCTTCCCCCCTCTGCGCCAATACACCCGTCCACGTCATCCCTTTGTCTTCCCCCTCTGCGCCAATACACCCGTCCACGTCATCCCTTTGTCTTCCCCCTCTGCGCCAATACACCCGTCCACGTCATGTCCTTTGTCTTCCCCCTCTGCGCCAATACACCCGTCCACTCATGTCCTTCGTCTTCCCCCTCTGCGCCAATACACCCGTCCACGTCATGCCCTTTGTCTTCCCCCTCTGCGCCAATACACCCGTCCACGTCATGCCCTTCGTCTTCCCCGTCTGCGCCAATACACCCTTTGTCTTTCCCCTCTGCTACAATGCACCCGTCCACGTCACGCCATTCAACTGCGCCTCTCTGCCCAATATACTCACCCACGTCATGCCATTCATCCGCCCCTTCTGCCCCAACAAGCCATCCACGTCACGACCTTTCTTCCCCCCCCCCCCCCCCCCCCCCCCTGTCATTATGTCCAGCTACGTCACGCCCTTCATCTGCCCCTTCTGCCCAAATACGCCAACCCATGTGATGCCCTTCATCCACGCCTTCTCTTCCCAAGCACAT
The DNA here is from genome assembly GCA_033310375.1 of Conus canariensis. Taxonomy (NCBI): domain Eukaryota; kingdom Metazoa; phylum Mollusca; class Gastropoda; order Neogastropoda; family Conidae; genus Conus; species Conus canariensis. The sequence goes on from CM065727.1 coordinate 43,884,509, forward strand.
TCACCCGTTCCAAACCCTGTGTCGACGCCCCCCATATGCCTACGTATGTCTGGCCCTGAAATCATCTGTTCCTCTCCACGACCCCCCCCCCCCCCCTTTCCCCCCCCCCCCCCCCCCCCCCCCCCACATGTCATGTCCTATATCCTCACTCATGTCACGTCCTGAAATCGTGTATACCCATCTATGTCATGCACTGCATCCTCAGTATCCTACCCACATCTATACAATGCCCTAAAATCCGCGCTCCATGGACACAAATCCACGTCATGCCCAGAAATCAGCCTCCCTCACCCTTCTGCTACTCCACCCATGTCAGGCACTGAAAACCTCATCCACCAGAGTCCAACCATATCACGCCCTGAAACTGACTCACCCTCTCCTCTTTCCTGTACCCCAACCTGTATCATGATCTTAAATCCGCGTCCCCCACCCCCACCCTTGTGAAGCTCCCAAACCCGTACTCCCTGAACTCCCACCAATGTCACATCCTGCATCTGCGTCTCTTGTATCTCCACCCATGTTACGCCCTACATTATGATGCCCCCCCCCCCCCCCCCCCATCCCCACATTCATGTCATGCCCTGTATTTGCACTAGCCTCCCCCCCCCCCCCCATTCCCTTACCCATGTCACGTCCTTCATTCGTGTCCTCCATACCCCAGCCAATGTCATACGCTACATCCCTGTCCTCCATACCCCAACCAATGTCATACGCTACATCCCTGTCCTCCATACCCCAACCAATGTCATACGTTACATCCGTGTCCTCCATACCCCAACCAATGTCATACGCTACATCCGTGTCCTCCATACCCCAACCAATGTCATACGCTACATCCCTGTCCTCCATACCCCAACCAATGTCATACGCTACATCCCTGTCCTCCATACCCCAACCAATGTCATACGCTACATCCCTGTCCTCCATACCCCAACCAATGTCATACGCTGCTTCCGTGTCCTCCATACCCCAACCAATGTCATACGCTACATCCGTGTCCTCCATACCCCAACCAATGTCATACGCTGCTTCCGTGTCCTCCATACCCCAACCAATGTCATACGCTACATCCCTGTCCTCCATACCCCAACCAATGTCATACGCTGCTTCCGTGTCCTCCATACCCCAACCAATGTCATACGCTACATCCGTGTCCTCCATTCCCCAACCAATGTCATACGCTGCATCCCTGTCCTCCATACCCCAACCAATGTCATACGCTACAACCGTGTCCTCCATACCCCAACCAATGTCATACGCTACATCCCTGTCCTCCATACCCCAACCAATGTCATACGCTGCTTCCGTGTCCTCCATACCCCAACCAATGTCATACGCTACATCCGTGTCCTCCATACCCCAACCAATGTCATACGCTACATCCCTGTCCTCCATACCCCAACCAATGTCATACGTTACATCCCTGTTCTCCATACCCCAACCAATGTCATACGCTACATCCCTGTCCTCCATACCCCAACCAATGTCATACGCTACATCCCTGTCCTCCATACCCCAACCAATGTCATACGCTGCTTCCGTGTCCTCCATACCCCAACCAATGTCATACGCTACATCCCTGTCCTCCATACCCCAACCAATGTCATACGTTACATCCGTGTCCTCCATACCCCAACCAATGTCATACGCTACATCCGTGTCCTCCATACCCCAACCAATGTCATACGCTGCTTCCGTGTCCTCCATACCCCAACCAATGTCATACGTTACATCCGTGTCCTCCATAACCCAACCAATGTCATACGCTACACCATGTCCTCCATACCCGCCACCATATCGTCACTCTACCCGCGACCCCCTCACCCCCCATCCACGTCACACCCTGCACCCACGACGCAGTGCCCATGGTATACTCTGCATCCACGCCCCCTGAACCCCCACACATCACAACCTGCATACGCTCCTCCCGACCCCCCTCTCGCGTATGCCCATATGTGTCCTGCCACACATACGTGCCTCTCCTCCCCCCCCCCCCCCCACACACACACACACACACACACACACACACACACACACACACACACACACACACAGAGGGTCGCCCAACAATATAACATCAGGAATACGTGCTCCGCCCTCCTCCTGTACACCAACCCATGTCAGGCCCTGCATACATGCTCCCTTCTTACAATTACGTCTACCCATGTGCATCCACGCCCCCCTCCCTCCTCCCCCTTATGCCCATCCATTTCACCCACTGCAGTTGTTCACTCTCCCTCCAGTTCGCCCACCCATGTCACGCCCTGCATCTGCTCCTACCCTACCCGCCCACCCATATCACACCCTGCATCTGCGCCCCCTCTGCCTCAGTTCGCCCACCCATGTCACGCCTTGCATCCCCACCCCTCTGCCCCAATACACCCACCATCTCACGCCCCTCATCCCCACCCCTCTGCCCCAATACACCCACCATCTCACACCCTTCATCCGCGCCCCCTCTGCCCCAATGCACCACCATCTCACGCCCTTCATCCGCGCCCTCTCTGCCCCAATACACCCATCATCTCACGCCCTTCATCCGCGCCCTCTCAGCCCCAAAACATCCACCATCTCACGCCCTTCATCCGCGCCCCCTCTGCCCCAATACACCTGCCATCTCACGCCCTTCATCCGCGCCCCCTCTGCCCCAATACACCCACCATCTCACGCCCTTCGTCCGCGCCCCCTCTGCCCCAATACACCCATCATCTCACGCCCCTCATCCGCGCCCCCTCTGCCCCAATACACCCACCATCTCACGCCCTTCGTCCGCGCCCCTCTGCCCCAATACACCCACCATCTCACGCCTTCATCCGCGCCCCCTCTGCCCCAATACACCCATCTCACGCCTTCGTCCGCGCCCCCTCTGCCCCAATACACCCACCAACTCACGTCCTTCATCCGCACCCCCTCTGCCCCAATACACCCACCATCTCACGCCCTTCATCCCCACCCGTCTGCCCCAATACACCCACAATCTCACGCCCTTCATCCGTGCCCCCTCTGCCCCAATGCACCCACCATCTCACGCCCTTCATCCGCGCCCCCTCTGCCCCAATACACCCACCATCTCATGCCCTCATCGCGTCCCCTCTGCCCAATACACCCGCCATCTCACGCCCCTCATCCGCGCCCCCTCTGCCCCAATACACCCACCATCTCACGCCCTTCGTCCGCGCCCCCTCTGCCCAATACACACCACCAACTCACGCCCTTCATCCGCGCCCCCTCTGCCCCAATACACCCATCATGTTATGCCCTTCATCCGCGCCCCTCTGCCCCAATACACCATCATGTCATGCCCTTCATCCACACCCCGTCTTCCCAATGCACCCACCATCTCACGCCCTTCATCCGCGCCCCTCTGCCCCAATACACCACAAAGACGAGCGCGCCTGCATGGACACACGCACACACAAACATACACAAGTGCGCGCGCGCACACACACAAAGACACACACATATACAACCAAGCGCGCGCGCGCGCACACACACACACACACACACACACACACCACACACCGCGAGCGGATACACAAAGCACACACGAACGCACGCGCACATATACACACGTAAGCGCAAGCACGCGCTCGCGCACGCAACATATACATTTTATTATATACAACTATACGCGCGCGCATGCACCAATATATACATATACAACCATGCGTGCTCTCATGCAAAACGTACATATCACACACACACACACACACACACACACACACACACACACACACACACCACACACACACACAAACGCGCGCGCACACATAAACACGCACGCGCACCCATACACGCACGCGCGCGCCCGCACACACATACATGTAGATAGATAGATAGACAGATAGATAGATAGACAGACAGACATATAGACATACAATCATGCGCACGCGCACGCGCACGTATACATATTCAATCATGCACGCGCGCACGCAAAAAGTACGTATTACACACACACGCACGCGCGCGCGGAAGCTAGAACAGAATCTTCAACAGCTCACTGGCACTTCACCGCTTGTTCTTTGCTCGAATTTGCATCATGACTTTGAATTGACTGGATTTCATCAGGAAGTTAAAAAAAAAAAAAAAAAAGATACTGCCTATCTGTTTTTTCTTCGGGCTTTTTATCTTATGGACATCGACCTTCTTTTCTTATCCGCCTGACGTACTACGACTATATTTTGTTTGTTTGTTTTTCTAGAGGCTTTTTAAAACGATCTTCTGGCATTTTTTCAACAACTAATAAAACAAAATATCAACAATACTTTTACGCGAAAAGAAAAACGTCAAACGGTTTTTAAATTCGTTGTATGTAATGAAAAAAAAAATTGGTTTTTGATAAACAGATGTAGTCCCATCATTCTCTCTTCATCTTTTGATATCGGATGTGACTCGACCATGAAATGTTCTCCGAGAATGCCTTACAAACGCCTGAGCTTTGTCAAAAGATCTTTTGACAACAATGCTTCCAAATTTCATAGGATACAAAGGGAGTTTATAATTATTCTTTGATTTCTTTAGTTTTTCCACGCATTGTGCACATTTTTGGATTCAGGCATCTCAGGATGACGAAAATCCGAAAATAAAAAATAGTGGTTTTAGCACCAATTCTGTTGCTATGATTTGAGGTGAAAATGATGAATGACGAGAGAAAAAAAACGTGAAAATGATTTTTTTTTTAAAGAAAAAAGAAAATGACGGTAGATGAGCATGAAAATGAAGAATGACTGATGACAGAAGAACATGAAAATGACTGGCGGGAGAAGAATAAGGAAACAATGAGTGACTGACTGGAGAAGAACGTGAAAAGAAATGAATGATCGGAGAAGTTTTTTAGAATAACAAGTGACTGACTAGGTGGAGAACACGAAAATTATGAATGGCCGACTGGAGAAGAACCCCCCAAACAACGAATGACTGACAGAGAAACGTGAAAGCGATGAATGGCTGAAGTCAGAGGAACGTAAAAACGATGACTGACTGACTGGAGGAGAATGTCATCACAATACATGACTGACGGGAATAGAGCGTGAGAATAATGAATGATGAACGAGACGTGAAGACAATGTGAGAATGATTTTTTAAAAAAGGGAAAATGATGAATAAACGACGGGAAAAGGAGAGAAATATGAACGTGGGATGGGAGAAAAACGAAAAAATGATGAAAATTATTTCAGACGAGAAAATAAGAATGTAAGAAGAACAATTAATGGACGGGATAAAAACGGAACGTAAGAATAGTGAAGGGAGTGTGAAGGGTGAAAACGTGAATGATGAATAAAAGACAACTGTAAATGAGAGGTGGGATGAGGTGACATAATATCCATGAAGGAGAGGCGAAAAGGGGTATGTGAAAATGACGCACGGTGGACAGAACAGTAGCAGGAGACTGACAGAAGGGATCAGGAGAGGAAAAAGTCAAGAGCAGCATGAGAATTACAAATTACATTAAACAGAACCGCGTGAGAATGATCCAGTGATGGACAAATTGGGGGAAAGTAAAACGAGAGAACAATACATTTGTCACGAGGTGAAATGAAAAGGAGAAAAGGATTAACAGGAACGGGACAAGAAGAGAACAAGAGAGAGAAGACCGTCGAGAGATGGACTACATAAAAGATATTGTCAGAATGATTCAATAAAGGAAGAAACAGATGAAGTGATGACAAAAAATGATGAATGATAGACGCAGTGAGGACAGAAAATCTCAAAATTGACGAGATCAATAGAAAAGAACATGAAAATAATTATTAATGGACCGGTGAAGAACGTGAGAAATTTCAGTGATGGATAAGACTAGATGCAGCGAATGACAGGTGTAATTAGAAGAGTGAGAAGACGTTGACGGAAGGAATGATTCATGAAGAACAAGAACAGAACGTAAATATGAAGAAGGAAGGAAAGAAGTAAGGAATATGACTAACGGACAAAGTCATAACAAGAAACCGTGAAAGTTGTGACTGACTGTCAAGAACGAGAATATGATGAATGATCGACGAGACTAGAACATGATAATTATGAACGGATTGAGAAAAGACCATGAGAAATGACGAAGGAGGCATAACAGGGGAAGGAAAATAAATCAATAATTGACAGAAGAAAAACTAAAGAATGGTTAGAGACAAGAGAGAAGGAGAACGCAGGAACAATGACAGGTAGATGGAGAAGAACGTGAAAATGATGAAAAATAAATGAGAGACTTGCGTGAGAATGATGAAGGGCAGTTCGGATGCAAAGGCAAAAAAACTGAGGATGGCGCATATGGCCTGATTGGAACATAACAGGCAACGCGAAACTGATACAAGGATGGACAAAATGAGCACATGAGGTGACTAATGATCGAGATGCTTAAAGCGTCAGAATCATAAATTAGGGGTGGGATGAAGAGAGAAAGTGATATCTATGAACGGGAGGTGAAAAAAAAAGAATGTCCGAATAATAAATGATGTTTGAAAGGTGACGGACAGCTTTGTGGACGGGGACATAACGTGAGAACGGTGAAGGACGGGATGAGAAGGAAAAGAACAGAGGAGTGTGAGACCGATGGACTGATGAACACTGGACAGCGTTGGAATGATTCAGTGATGGCCAGAATGAAACAAAGGAAACAAGGGAGTCACGAGTGTTTGCATACAGAGAGAAGGAGAAGGTGAGAGTGATAAACGGCAAACTGGATGAGAAAATGGAGATAAGAGGGAAGAACGTGGAAATCATGGAGTACATAAAAAAAATCGGACCTTGTCAGAGTAATCCAATGATGAATGAGAAGGGAACAAGAGAATAACGAATGCTGACGAACTTAAAGAAGAGAAAGTGGCAACGGTGAATGACGAACGTGATGAAGAGGACGATGCAAAAATGTTGAACGCTGGACGGAGGGAAACGTGAAAATGATGGATGTTGTACTTTGGGGAAAGTTGTGAATAATGAATAGCGGACAGGGGAAACGTGAAAACAAAGCATTTTGGAGATTTGGGGGGGGGGGGGGGAGAGAGAGAGAGAGAGAGAGAATGATGAATGTTGAACGGGGAAAACGTAAGAATAATGTTTGACCAGGGAAAACGCAAGAGCAATGAATGTTTGACTGGGAAAGGGTGAAAATAATGAATGTTGGAAGGGGAAAAGCGTGAACATGATAAATGTTAGATGGAGGAAACGTGAAAATGAAGCATTTTGGATTGTCAGAAAACGTGAGAACGATGAATGTTGGACGGGGAAAATGTAAGAATAATGAATGTAGGACAGGGGAAAACGTGAACATGATGAATGTTAGACTGGGGTAACATGTGGAAATAATGAATTTTGAGTGGGGGCAAGCGTGAGAATAATGAATGTCAGACAGGGGAAAACTTGAAAATGATTAACGTTGAACTGGGAAAATGTGTTTAAAAAAAATGAATGTTGGAGTGAGGGTAATGTGAAAATGATGAATGTTTGAACAGAGTGAAAACGCGATAAATGTTGAACAGGAAGCGGGAGGGGTAGGGGTGGGGGGGGGGGGCTGGGGGGGGGGGGGGGGGTCGGTGAATAATGCTGGACTGAGGGAAAACGTAAGAATGATGAAAATCGAACTACAGAAAAGGTGAGAAGGATGAATAATGGAATGTGGTAACACAGGCGAATGGTAAATGTTGAACAGGAAGTGTGTGTGTGTGTGTGTGTGTGTGTGTGTGTGTGTGTGTGTGTGTGTGTGTGTGTGTGTGTGTGTAGGAGGGGGGGGGGGGGGAGGGATTGAAAATGACAAACATTGGACTTGGAGGGGGGGGGGGGGGGGCGTGAAAATGACCTGTGCTGGACTGGCGGGAGGAGGTGAGAACAATAATCATTGAACTGGGGTGAAACGTGAAAAATAAGAAATGTTGGACTGGGGGAAAAGGCGAGTATGGCGAATGTTGGATCAGGGGGACTGAAGGGCGGGGGAGGGGGGGTGGAGACGCAAGAACGGTGAATGCTGGACGGGAGAAGACTGTGAGAATGATGAATATTGGACTAGCGAGGAAGAGAAGAACGCAGGAAAAATGTGTAATAAACGGAAGGGTGGTGCGACACCAATGAACGACAGAGGGATGAGGAAAGCGAAGGAGAGAGAAGAACGTGAGAATGATGGCCTTAATAAAAACAGGACAGCGACAGAGTAGTACTGGGCACAATCAGCACAGAAAGACGAAATGAGAGGACGGGAACGTGTTATTAATGAATGGTTGACACGAAGAAACGAAAAGAACATAAAAATGCCGAGTGCCGAGAATGATAAGAGACGGAACGATAACTGGAGAACGTGAGAAGGATGAATGATAAACGAATGAAGAAAAGGAGAACTAAGATCAGTTGTGAGAAGACAATAACATGACACTGAGGACAGATGCGCTGGAGCATGAATGATTGATGGAAGAAAAAGATAAGAATGATAAATGACGAGCAGGACGGGAAGGAAAGAACTGGTTGGGGGTGAATATGGTACGTTCATCTTACTGTTCAGTACCCGCCGAAAGAAAAGTAAAGGAGCAGCAACGGACGTGACTGTATGATAAGCACGAAGCAATGCAGATGGAAAAGTCTGCTGTGTATAAAAGGAACTTTTCGTAGCAGAGGAGAACGAAAAGGAGAGAGGAAGGGGAAGACTGCAGGACTTCAAAGGTTGGAGATGTACCGGGAAAAGACTAACATGACATAAGAGAACGTGGAATATGGAAACAGGAATAATGTACAACAGGTGGTATGGACAGTAATGGAAGGGCTGAAGAATGAAAGAGGGGGGGAGATACTGAAGGGCTTTAGGTTCAAATCTGTGAAATATCAAAAGGCAATTGCAGTGGGAAAGCGAGATACAGCCACTGGATGGAGATGGAGACTGGTGGTGGCGTGTCCAATCCTTTCAGCATGTCCACAACATCTTTGTACGATAAAGTGAAGGGTCTCTGGAGAACATCAAGGAGTGAACGTGAAAAGTAAGGAGTAGAGAGAAAACTGGACTGAAAAGTACAATACCCTGGTGTGAAAGAATGCACGTAAGAAGCACAGGAATGGAGTTATAAGCGGTATTAATCTAACTTGATATATTTTAAGTGTATCAGACGTAAACCTCATCAGAGCCGTAAACATTTATTAAAAAAAAAAAAAAAAGTAACAAAATTAATAAGCGAAAAGTTAAAAATCGAGTCACCATACCATACCGAGACTGAGAACACACGTGAATCAAAATAAGAAAAAAGACCAAGATTTCTGTAATCAACGTGGTTCAGCATAGTTGCATCAGGAATCTCACCCCCACCCTGTCTTATCAATACCCATACCCACCCTGTTAAAGAGTATGCTCAGGGTAAAGCACCCAAGCCGTTGTAAGACCGGTTTACATACGCCTGGAACTTCATGTACTGATGTTCTAATGGTATTGCTGTGGCGTTGCATAGACCCTCTCTCTTCCCTCTCTTCCCCTCCATCCCCCACCCTCCTCTGACCGGACTTCCTGCTGCGGTTATCCTATCTGCCCTACCACCTTGGCGAGTTCGACACCCGACCTGAACATGACCTTACACCGAACCTGTCCCGGGTGTCACTTCTCTGCACACGGTCTACACTGAATCAGCTTTAATACTAGTTTGACGGATGCGCAAGAAATCTCAGCCACGAAATATTGCTGGATACTACAACCGTTATCGCGAACGAAATTGCAGGAATGAAAAACTGTTGAATACTAAAAGCGGTATCACAAGCACAGTGTTTCACGGAAGGGCAACGAAATGTACACTGAGCTGCACCTTGGTTACACTCAGAAAGAGTGAACAGCACAAAGCCTGGAGAACTCAGAAACAAAGGCTAACTCAACGAAGTGCAGACGCTTGGTCACTGAGAAAAGAAAAGGAAAACGTACGCTGCTGACGACCTGCAGACTGAAAACGGTGGATCAGGGAGGCACGTATATGGCAGCCTGCCTGTTGACCGATGGTACAGGGAACTCAACGAAGTCACCCTGACGCAAAAATGTCACGCAAGAAGCAGTGAACACAGCACGTGGACCGTAGAACGGAGAGATCGGTCAGGACAAGTGCGTGCGTGCGTGCGTGCGTGCGTGTGTGCGTGTGTGTGAGCACGCGCGCATATGCATGTATCATAATGTTAGGGTTTTTTTTTTTTTTTTTTTTTTTTTTTTGGGGGGGGGGGGGGGGGTTTAAGCGTCTTTCACAAACGTTCAACAGCAGCTCCAGACATCATCGGGACTGTAGATGGCTGGATACAAACGACGGAAGGTCTTATCAGACCGTGCTTGTCCGGATCTGTGATGGAAAAACACCAAAGTCTTGGCATACCGGCTCCGCAATCACCAAGGGAAGAATGTCAGTTATTCGAGGAGAGAAAAATTACTCCAAGCTGAAAGCATTATGAGAAACAAAACTGAAATGGCAGTATCAGATATGGGCACGGACAATGTCTGCTACAGTACAGTTCGAGCAGACCACAGGGAGCATTTCCAGGGCTGTCAACACGTAGGCCTACCAAAAACCAGCAAACAAAACGCAAACAAATTAACAAGCAAAACACAAGCAAACGGAAAAAAAAACAAAGCCAAGAAGTCACTCCCGTCAAGGGAAAACTTATAATTACATACGGTTTACAGGAACACTTCTTCATAGTATCAACTTCCATGCTGCAGTCCTTCACTCGGATAAAACTAAGCCACGTTAAGGGCACCAACCGCTCTGATCATTTCACTCAGATTTTTCTTTAAATACCGACAAAAAAAAATCCTCTTGAGAAAATTCCAATGCAACAAAATTACATCCAAACGTTTGATTAGTGAACAGCATCGAAGAATGGACACAAGTGCCTGTTCCAGTGGTTAAACTTTCACTACCTACTCACCAGATTACTAGAAAGAACTTGCATCTTACCAAGTTTTTCAAGAAAAAAAAAGATGCTTTCCCTAGCACAGGAAGATAACAGAACCACAAATACTACAGCGGTCGGTAACAGTACAGAGAATAAAAAATTGAAAAGAAAGCAAAGAGAGTGACACAAAAGAAATTACTAGCACCGGATTTCTGGAAAACAGGGATACTATTTACACAGAACGATCCCCCCCCCCCCCCCACTCCCCGCCCCTACCTTCCTGCATTCGTATGGGGCGAATTTTAAAACGTATGCAGAGTTAAACTCATATTACAGAACAGGCCACAGAGGCAGAAAAAAAGACAGTGAAGAAACGGAGACCCCAAAAAAAAATTCTTTTAAAGCGAAAGAAAAAGAAAATTGCGAGCGCTATATTGCAAGAAGATTGAAACAGTTTATCTAGAAGAGCTACCCCTACCCCTACCCCACCCCTTCTTTTGGCATGGAGTTTCCACTGTACAAGGTGAGTTCTAGGTGAGAGATGTGCTGAAGAGTGGCTCACAGGATGACCAGTTTGACCCGAGGTGAAAGCAAACACATTAAAGGTACGGTCAAGCAGGTTTAGAAAAGTATCATCCAGAAACTCCTTGTGGAAGAACTGTGTTCACATGTTGGCAACATTGGAACGTTGTTCAGGATACCCGGAGAATGTAAGCTTGTGCAGAAACGAGTTTCCTGGGACCTCAAATGTCCTTTCCTCTAGGATGTTGTGAACTTCCGCTTCACTCACAGAAAGAAAGGAAGTGGGGGTGCCATCAGTGAATAAGGAGCCATGAAGGCACTGAGGGAAAAAGAGGGTGGGGGGGGGGGGAAGACGTTCAGAAGGAATTAAATGGGCTCTTAGATAATGAGAGATAAAGCAGGTAAACAACAGGTAGGACAAGGACGAAAGACCAAAGACGTTCGACATGACAGAACAAAGTGATCAGGAAGAAATGATATAACGTGTAGATTTAGAAATACGACGTGAGAGAACTATAAAATAGGCATTCTGGCTCACCCACCTCCGCCAGCTCCAACCGGCTGAAGCCGGTTTCGCTGTTGCTCCGCCGGCTTACCCAGAATGCCTATTTTATAGTTCTCTAATAGTAAACACTTTACAAACATACATAATGTGTAGGATTATCTGTTTTATAGTTCTCTGTCACTGGACCGTTAAGAAGTAAACAAACAAAACAATGGGGACTTGGTTAACCATGCCTTTATTCTTAGGAGGGCTATTTGTCAACCAAGTTGGGATTTCATTCTATTGTGAGGAATGACTGGCTATTGAAAGCTATCTGAATAGGGAGTGTCTGAAAAGGGGTGGGATGTGTGTTCACACAAGCGTAGAATCGTGGCACGTTGTTGAAGATTATTCTAAGCAGCCACCAAGTGCACTTATTCTCAAGAATTCTAGGATTCTAAAAATAGTACCGCTCACGCGTGAACGGTTGGTCTTCCAGACAAGCCAGCTCCGTCAGATAGGATTCTAAAAATAGTACCGCTCACGCGTGAACGGTCTCAGCAATCGAGATATCACCCTCAGTTTACGGGAATAGGAAGGTGAGATTCTAATATCAACCAATCTTCCCATTTTTGTCTTGAGTAATCTAGCAATTCTTGATGAACGGTTTGTGATTCAAGAAGTTCTATCTCAGAAGAGATACTGTCTTGCGACATAACACAACACTGAAAACACGACTGCACTGCACACCCGCAAATGACAAGACAGCTAGGTTCAGTTGCTAACAACACAAGTGCTGGGCGGAAATGTCGTCACTGTTACTAATCAGCTGATTCTATCTAGTCTTGTGATTGGGGGAAGGTAAGAAACATGTTTTGATATGTTTGGAAATTTAGCCGCCTAAATTTATACAATGACGTCTAACGCCTGTACTGAACGACGCCGTCTAAATTTATACAATGCTGCGTGGCGGCCCGACGCCCTTATGTGTAACTCGACACGAACCCGGAAACAGTGCGGCGCTTCGACTCGGCTATTGTGCAGTTGAGTAAGCCGGGGCCAGACATGTCTGACCTAGATACTACATAAAGGCAGAAGGGAGTTGTCTCCCCGGAAAAGAATGTAACAATTAATTGTGAAAAAAAATCGTCATTAAGTTGTTCTAGGTTCTTATTCAAGTCGGCATCACGTTCTTATTCAAGTTCTTATTTAAGTTTTTATTCAAGTTCTTAACAAGTCAACATCAAGTTTTTAACAAGTCATCATCAAGTTCTTAACAAGTTCTTATTCAAGTACTTATTCAAGTTCTTATTCAAGTTCTTAACAAGTCGTCATGAAGTCGTCATTAAGTTCTTATTAAGTCGTCATTAAGTTTTTATCAAGTCGTCATCAAGTTCTTATCAAGTTCTTATTTAAGTTTTTATCAAGTCGTCATCAAGTCGTTATCAAGTTCTTATTCAAGTCACTTATAATTATTTATTAAGTTCTTGAAATATTACTGCATATCAAATGGATCAAAATGATCTTTTGTTGTTGGCGGTTCTGGTATTCTTTTTTGTTCAGATTTTGTATTTAGTGGCTGTGATTTTTTGGGCTGCTTTCGTTTTTGCTGTCTTTCTTTATATGTTTTATAAACGTAATAACCACCCCCACCAACAGCAATGACGCCAAAAATGCTAACTCTTTTAATCCAAATAATCCATGATGATGTTGCGGGACTTGAAACAACTTGTTCTTGTTGTGGCTCTGGCACAACTGGTGTTTTTTCATTATGAGTTATATTCTGTGATTGCAACATTAATTTTTTTTGTTTGTTCCACTCTGCTAATTTTTTTCCTGCTGCAACACGCCCAGGATGAGGAGGCTTTTTACTGGTCACTTTCTCCATCAATGTTTTCTGCTGATTTTCTGGCTCGGTCATTTTGAAGGGAAACAAAATCTATATGATTAAAAGTAATTAATCCCATGATTAATGGCGATAACAATGTTCCAAATCTGTAATATAGATCACATCCTAGAGACTCTAATGACTTTGTTAAAACGGGATCCTGTGTTAAATCATACATAAAATCTTGTTCAGAATCAATGGGAGCAAATCTACTAACTAGTTTAGTGTACAAACTAAGAACCGTTTGCCCAACACTTTTTACCATTCTTGACCCCAGTTGCGCTTCATACCTGTTGTGATACTTTACAATGTCTTGTGGCGACATCTGTTGTATCTGTTCTATGCTGAATTCATTTCCAAGGTACTGTTTTGTTTTTCCACATGCTGCTAAAGAATACAGCCTTTCCTTTTGGCGCATAATAGCTTGGTCATCAACTTGATCATTTGTAAGTTCAGGAAGTAAATCATCGCAGTTCATGTTTTATTAATGAATAAATATTATTTTATTTTTTAAAAATGAGCACCGAAAAAACTATTACTAACCTTGTATACCATTCTGCTGTTATTGGAGGCCTAAGTGTAGGATACACAATGCTTGGTAAAAGCCTGTTAAAAATAAAACCAGCAGATCTTGGCAAGCTAGATTTTGAAGACTCAGCAAAGTTGATTGCTGTCATTACAGCTTCGTTTGCTACGAAAGATTTTCTAGTTAAGCAAGGAATAATTCCAGAAAATATAAATATGTAAAAAAAATACATTTATAAAAATGGCTTCACTCGTAATGATGATTGGTGGCGCTGTGGTTAATGCGCTTGCTTTTAGCGGAAGTAATTACGCATTTAGTAAACTACAAAATAACAATGAGAGAAAAAGACATAACAGAGCTATGGAGCAACTAGCTGCTGCACAAGACACCTATGAAAAGCAAAGAATGGAGCAGTTAGATTTTATTAACGACAGACTTAAACAACAGGGACATGCAGCTTACACATTTAAAGATGTTGACCAGGCAATAAAAGAATATTTTCTAGTAACAGGCAAACAAGTTAAAACATTGCCCCACCAAAATTTAGCGACTTTTATCAACCATCAGAAAAACAAAAGATGCAAGAAATATTGTTTATTGCCTTTGGCATGACCGCTGTGTATTTTGTTGCACATAATATTGGCTGAATAAAAAATGAACAAGATCTATTATTCACCAAAAGGATATTGGAAGGGAATAACAGCAATTAAAAAGCTAAGCCAAGCAGCTGGAGTCAGTGAACAAACAGCAAAAGAATGGTTATCTAAACAAGCGATTTGGCAAATTTATCTACCAGCGCCTAAACAAATACAGAGACCACACTTTGTGAATATAACACCAAACGACACCCATCAAATGGACCTTCTATATTTACCCCATGATACGATTAGACGAAAAAGATTTAAGTACGCACTTACAGTCATTGACATAGCTTCAAGATACAAAGATGCGGAACCATTAACACAAAAGAGTGCTTCTGCTGTTGCTGTCGCTATACAGCTGATATACCAACGAGGCCCTTTAACTTATCCTCGCATGATTCAAGTCGATGATGGAAAAGAATTTAAAGGTCAAGTAAATCAATTATTGTTAAAACATAGAGTTACCATTAAAAGAGGCATTCCGGGTGTTCACAGATCACAGGGTTTGGTTGAAAACTTTAACAAACAGTTATCTGAAAGACTTTTCTCCTACCAGTATCACAGAGAGCTGATTGACAATTCTCGCAACACAGAATGGGTTAGAAGGCTGCCCTCAGTTTTGCGCGCAATGAATAATGAAGAATTTAAAGGTTTAAAACCAGTACAAGCAATCAGAAAACAAACAATAAATGTTGTTGAAGGAGAGTCTTCATCAAGCAAACTATTACCATTTGGTTTGAAAGTAAGGTACCTTTATTCGCCGGGAGAAGCAGAAGGGGACACTCGCATCAGGGCAACAGATCCAGTTTGGAGTGTTGATCCATATGAGATAAAAAAAATTGTGAAAATGAATCCACCCGTGTATTATTTACGAGAAACTGACACAACAAAACGACCAGCCCCTCAAAGATCTTTTGTGAAGGAAGAACTGCAGATAATCCCACCAGACACAGTTCCGCTTTAACTGATTTACGTAAATATATTTGAGTTAAAATGGAAGCTCAAAAAAAATTATTTGCGTATAGATTTATTATTAAAACAATGATAAAGAATAAACTACCCATTGATCCTAATTTATATGAAAAAATCAAAAATCTTGAAAAAATCAAAAATCTTGAAACAACAACCACAAATAATCCAGCTATACTGGATAAAGAAATTACTGAGTATCTAATTGCGCTTGACCAAATGTCCTCCAGTGCCCAATTGCATATGAATACTCTGGATTAACAAATACTCGTTTAGTGTTTGTTCTATCTAATGACTTCTTTGTTACAACAGTTGTGTTAATCTCATGTAGATTAGATCGCAGCTTGTAATTGTCATGATGAAAAGTTTTATTGCCAAACAATGCTTCTTTGTAATTGTCATGTGATATGTTTGACTGCACAACACTGCGAGATATTCCCTTTGCTTTTTTAACAACTTTTTTTTGGCTTGAAAGACTGTACATTTTCGACCTCAAACCAACAAACTCCTTGATCACCTCTCCAGATAATTCATCCTTCATCTTACCTAAAACCTTTTTGTTAACAGTTGAATGCAAAGGTGAATCTTTAGGGTAATCAGATGTGTCGTACCATCCGGCATGCCCTTTTGCTACTTCTAATTCCATGTCTTTGTAAAAATCTTCAGTAGGGATGTCGATTACAAAGGAATCTGTATCTGTGTACAGAACTCTGGACTCAGGATACAAGGGTTTAAAGTAGTCATAAAGAAATTCTAACATCAAAAGCTTCGACAGCTCTAAAACAGTAAACCCAATAAAAACGGGCTTATCCAATTTGACTTTCTTTTTTTCATCATTATGCCAAAAAGCTGATCATGAAATCTTCTGAAGTCCTGATAATTAGGTTTTGAAGTCAACTTAATTGCAACGTTTTCTCTGGTGACCAATCTAACATCTTTACGCTTGTGCGGATTCTCCATAGTCTTTCCAAAACAGCTGTTGTTCATCAACTTGAAAAAGTCTTTTTCTGAAGCATCTGCGGATTTAGTTCTGAGATCAGTGTTCTTCATTATGTATGGTTTCATGAACTGTTCTTGATCAAAAGCAATTATACGATGAACAGCTGTCAACTTCAAACCATGTCTTAAATAAAATTGAAGAAGTCTGTAATGACAGACATAATTTTTTTTGTCACGAAGATTAGGCACAAGTTTAGGTGGTTCTGTCATTGACACTTTTAGACTTTCTGCCGCTAATGGATAGTCATTATGGTAATCATGAAGTTCATGAGGATATTCTAAATCAACTTCTAGAATGAGACCTCTTTTACGATCAGCTTCTAGAGTAGGTAGCCATTTTAAAAACTTTTGAATGTCTTTGAGTCCTGTGTACATTTTAAAGTTGCGTAATGGAAGTGATTGCGCCATTGCCCATCCATACAGATTGTTTGCATCTAAATACATGAGATAGTTAGACCTTTTACTTGGATCATAGTCGTCCAAGTATTTGTTGTTTGCTTTACAGTAATGGTGCGACGCCATACTGATTCCCCCACGCAATCCGTTTTCAATCATCTGAAGCATTGGCAGGTCAGACAATAAATCAATTTGTACTCCAGTAAATTTTAAGAAAGCGTCCCAGCTCATCCCAGGCGCAGAAATGTAATGCGCGGGATCCAGGCTGTAATGTTTCATGCAGGTCTTTCTGTAATTTTCAAAGACGTCCGCCAACAAACAGGTATCCGCCATTAAATAGGAATCATGATAGTCTCCCATCGTTTTACACTCTAACTTCTGCCACGCATCTTGAGCATGCTGGTAATCAGAATCACTGATGTCCTTTACTCTAAGACTAGAAAAGAACGCGCCTTTAGGCGGAAGTGTATCTTCGTCAAACCTTTCCCAACTGTTCATGTACTCATAAGGGTAAACGCCCTTTCTAACAAGAGTTGGGTCAAAATATTCTTCTGTTATTGGGCAGGACTTTAAGGACATAGCCAGTGACTCTAATGAACCCATCATGTGTTGCATTGAGTCGTAGAAAGACATGTTATTTAAAGTGAAACACATGTACTTTTCTGATGACTGTGCAATGCATGACACCCTGAAGTCGCTGGTTACTGCTTGCATTATAAGGTGAGAGTCGTAACCTCGCAAGTTGTGAAAGAATATAGGCAGCTTCCATGTCTTTGGTTCAAACTTTAGTTGAAGATTGCATTTGTTATGTGCTGCTCCTCTAAACTTTCCACTAATGTGATCATGGTCTCTTACTGTTGGATTCTCTGCGGTGGCAACCAAGGCCGCCCCACAAATCCAACAGTGAGTGGCTGAGTCATACTGTTGTTGGTCTTCAGGCGTCATTATGATTTCAGATAAGTTTAGATTATTAGAACAGGCATTACGCACTTGCTGCATGCGTTTTAAGAAGTATTTTGCAGCATTTGGTCCTCTGTATAATTCTGGCTTTGAATGGGCGCCATCCGACCTAACAATGATGAAGGCAAATGAGCAAATCTGATGATTACTCATTAAGACTGTTTTAGGAAGTTTCTGTGGGGTTGGTCCTTCATAAGGAACAATGAGTGATTCGAAGTCTGCGTAAACAACATATGGACTAGTTTGCAACCGTTTCCAGTTCTTAAAACTAACTTTACTGCCTTCTCCGGGCGTAATTAGTTCTGTATCACAGTCAACTGGGCTAATACAATGTTTTACATGTTCGCTCGCAGCTTGAACGGACGGAATTCTTGTTAAACATTTTCTACAAAATTCTTGTTTGCTATGTTGTTTTGTAGTATGCACTAGTAATCTACTCATTGTGCGTATTAGAGTGTAGTGCAACCCATTAAGGCTTTGCATTAGGAGTAAGTCTACATGACTCCTGGTTGGTTCGCCTATTGTTGGACTGTTCTTTGACACTCTAATTGGCAGAAGGTTGGTTTCTTCAGACCATGTGTAGACATTAACAGTTATTGATGGATTTTGTTTTTCAAACTGATCAATTTTGTCTACAGCCATAGGAAATTCAAGGCCGTTAAAGTTAAGATTATTGGCCCACTGTAAATAGTTAGATACTCTCTCTGCATTTTTGGCAACGTGATGCAGCCTAGCAAGAACGCACCACATAAAACATTTGTCGTCTGAATTCTTTATGTTCAGAACTGCTCTCTTTGCAACTAATGTTGGTGGCAGTGGAATGTAAGACTTGCCTACAATTGGCTCATACTTAGCCTGTCTTAATCTGATGTCTAGGACTTCACCCTCTGACCAACCAGAGCCTCTCATTTTAGCTGCTTCAGAGGCTTCATTAAACTGTGTAAGAAGTTGATCTGCCCAACCGGGTGTTAAGTCATTATGAGAAAGAATAGTCTGCTGTTTAGTTGAGACCCAGACTTCTAGATTTTCTTCGTTTATGTAGAAAGAAACTCGTGGAGAGCGTGGCAGCAGAGAGTCCTCAGAAGAGAAGCCCCCTTCAAGCAAGTGTTTCGGCCCTTATCTCCTGACACTCTAGGGGGGTTGGGCCACACCCGGTTCATGACTCCGGATGTCCCTCTGCTGCCCCTTTTTTTTTTCCCATCTTGGGACGAGCCATGGCTGGGATTCGAACCCATGACCCTCTGGACATGCTCATTTTCCACTTAATGACTCGCGCTTTAACCACTGAGCCACAGGGACACCTGATATTTGTAGGGAAATTAAGCCTTATGAAGTTCACTTTTGTTCCTCCTTGACCAGATCCAGCTTGAACACCTCTCTGCCGCTTCTGCCATTGCTTTCAGGGCTCTGGTTTTTTCCTTCCCTGCAACTGAGAGCTGTTTCATGAGGCTGTATGCAGACGTTCCTACAAACCCCCTAGCTCCAATTTCTGCAGTGAGGACTTTGACCTGATAGCCTTCTCTCCTCAGGCTGTTTGCCAGATCAGCATACTTTTCAGTCTTGTAGATTTGAGCTGCCTCCATTCTGTTCTCATATGGCACCGTGAGCTCGATCATGATCAGCTGCTTGGTTGACTTAGAGTGGACTACTATGTCTGGTCTCATGCCACTCTTGCTGATGATCTCTGGGTGACTCTTCCATTCTGGGAGGTCTGCAGTGCACTCCCAGTCATCTGCCCCGTCCAGCAGACTCTGCCTGCATGTTTCGAGTGGCACTGTTGTTCTTGGCCATGATTTGCTGCCTCCTGCCGTGAAGAATGTTGCGGGTGCTTTTGGAGTCCTGATTTTCCCTTTTGTGGTGTTGGTACTAGCCCAGACTACTTGTACAATTTCTTTGAGCACTTGGTTGTGCCTCCATGTGTACCTTCCTTGAGCCAGGGCTACTTTACATGAGCTTAGGACATGCTCCACTGTTTGTTTTTCATGGCAGAGGGGGCATGCAGGATCGTCTGTTTTCCCCCACTTCACCAGGTTTGCATTTGAGGGCAGAAGGTCATATGCAGATCTGAGAATGAAGCTGATCCTGAGAGGGGCCATGTGCCAAATGTCATTCCAAGTAAGACTTCTTTGGAGTGCATTCTCCCACGTTGTCCATTGCCCTTGCTGGCTCTGCTGGACTGCTTTTTGGAGTCTTTTTTGGTCTTCTTCTTTTCTCATCTCCTGAATCATCATGTCTCTTTTGGCTTTTCCTTTGGCCTTTGACCACCATTCAGTTTTGGTCACCCCCAGTCCCTGTCTGTTGGTCTGTGTGTGTCCTGTTATTTCTCTGATCTTGAGACTTTCTTTTGCAGAATCCATCGCCTCTTGAACTTTCCATTTTCTGCCTGTCTTCAGCTGGGGCTTAATTGCTTCTACCACCTTGTCTCCTGAGTCCTCCAGCATGCTTTGAAGTCTGATCTTCCCTGCTTTGTATTCCTCCAGGATGGATTTCAGGGGTAGTTTCAGCTTTGCTTGTTATATAGTCGATTAAAACAACTAACCTTACTTTAACTGGAGGGTTTATTGTTAGTTTACTTGGAACTTGAGAAATAGCATGTTCAACGCTTGCCTGTACCTTTGTTGGATCAATAACTTCTAAAACGACCTCATTTAAAGCTTTTGACAAACGCTCTTCCTCGAGCATTGCTTCAAACAATTCATCTGAACCTTCATATATCTTATCCATGTTGAGCTTCTTTTCTAACTCAAAATATTTATTTAAATCAAAAAAATAAAAGTTAATCAGAATCAATATCAACGGTCTTTTTGTGCTTGGACTCATAAACTAAAGTATAAACGCCCTTTGGGGTTGTTAATGTGAGCTGTTTAGAACAGAGTTTAATGTTTCGTTTACTTTTTTTAAACATTCCTTTTTTATCTGGTCGGTGTCTGGCTGTTGAGAAAAAGTTGCCCTTGCCTTTCTTTGAAGATCAAACTTTTGTCTTTTGTAGTCCTCAAAATCAGCCTGTAGGCGACTAAATTCTTCATCCGTGATGTTTGAGTCAGCAAGTGCTTTATTTATTGTCAGTTTGAAGGAACTAAGTTTAGCTGTTATTAGTTGAACCATAGCTGTGTGCTTTTGGAGTTTAGCTTTTATTTTTTTGCTGACAGCACTTACAGCCAATGAACACAGGCCAAGAGTTAAAGACAAACCACCTAGAGGCAAAGCTACCGGTGCACCTACGCCTGTTGCTAAGAGACCTACACTTGTTCCTGCTGATAGAGCACTAGCGGTCGATGCTCCAGTATTAACATATGTAACAGCATTAAAGACAGCAGAATACCTTCGTTTGGTTTTGCTGTATTTTGAAAGGTCCTGCTCTAGTTTTTGTTGCATTTGTGTAATGTTGGTTAATCTGAAAGTTTTTATGTCTACAGCAGCAGAGTTCTCTTCTTTGGGCACTTTTGGATAAGTCGTAACAGACATGCTTTTTTAAAATAAAAATAATTTAGTATTGGATATCTTTCAATCTGTTATCTTGAATATTCAGCTGCGCATCATATATTAAAAACAAATGTACATTAAGTGGTTTATCACTCTCTTTTTCTTTATCAATTTGAATGTTTATTACGTCTTTAACTGTTCTCCCACTCCCATGCAACTGATTATCTTCTGTTGACCTTAGATCAATCCATAAACCGTATTTCGTTGTTAAATATTCATCAAGTCTAACACTGTGAAGGTGTAGATCTTTAGACACAAGGTCTACTGTTGGACTTCTACACCTCCCGCCTCCAAACAATTTTCTTATTTCATCAAAATGATGATAAGGTTTAAGCCCGCTACCGTAGACTTGGTTAGGACTACCCTCAATTGAACATTGTACTTTCGTTATTTTAGGATTAATAAATTTTTCACTTTGTCTTTTGAATGGTTCTTCATCTTCACACAGCAATAAAATACCTTTAAGGGATCTTGCTGCGGCGCTAAAACTAAAGTTCCATATTGTGTCTGCCCTGCTTTTAGGATATTTTGAATGATGAATCACTCTTTCGTAATATATTGCTAATTTTGACTGATATTGTTGCTCAATCAGCCTTGCTAAGTTAGGGTTGCTAACAATGTCAAACTCTAACGAGATGTCGAAAATGCTGTACTTGGAATCAGTGTCTGTCGATCTAATGACACGTTTGTATTCATTAAAAGTTAGTTCATATGACAATCTGTCTTTTAATGCTCCTTGAAAGTATGGCGCATGCGCTTTTAACAACTCAAAATCCAAGGGTATGGAAAATCGATTTCCAAACGCATAACTTACAGCTTCATACTTGTTACCGTCTTTAGCATCTTCGGCGTCTATTCTGTGTTTTAGTGCTTCGTTATTTTCGATTCCTTGAAACGCAAGATCGGCCCTTTCATACTCGGTTAGCCATAGATCACAATAGATTAAAAATATGTCTGCATTGTGTAAAGAAAATATTTCTTGCCCCTCAAGTTTTATAGAAATTTTCTTAACGATTGCCCGTCCCAGATTCTGAACTACTGTCCTATTTACGTCTGTTGCTGATTCGAGTTCTATTTTGAAAGTAAGACGTGCAGATCCCGGCACAATCACTTCATCTGCTCCTAGGTCTGGAAATTTAACAGTAAGAATTTGATCTGAATCAATAGTAGATGGATTATTTGGAACAATAATATTCTGTTTATTTCCCTTCACGCCAAAGGGCTCTTTCAGTCTTCTATGCGGGTCAAGAATTGAGCCATATGCTTGTGACATTTTTTTTATAAAACAAAAATAAAAAAGTTAATTATTTAAAAAACATGGCAGGCATTGAAGATGGAGATTATGATGTTTTTGATCCTGGAGACGACATGAGTGAAATGTCCCCTTTGACACATCCATTGCGCTCATTGCGACATGAATTAACAGAAAGTAAGGTCAAATCATTTTATCAAAGTTTAGGCCAAGAACCTCCCGAATTTATAGACCCTAATGATTTTGAAACAAAAGATGACCATTTGTTTGTGAAAAACGAGCAAGGACAACTTGTTCAGCTTACAACTAAACCAGACCCATCAAAGTTTTTAGCAAAGACTACAATTAGACAAAGGCTCAGTGTGAGCGATCAAAATCGCCTTGGCATTGCTAAACCGCGAAGATTAGACAGTGAGGCAGTTGCTAAACTTCAAAACACACTACAAGAACTCCCAACAGATAACCAAATACAAAACATACCCCTTAAAGATTTAAGCCCAACAGCAGACGAAATAATAGAAACCAGTTTTTCAGAAGAAACAGTATTAAAAACTATGCACGATCCGCCGCTACCTATGAGAGAAATAACGGCCCTTGATCATGCTTTGAAAAGCATCAGAGGCGAATTAACAAACAATTTAGCAAAACTGAGTGAACTAGATGAGCATATAAAAAGAGAAAAAGAAAAACTAGTTGAGGCTGATGACCACAACTTAGGACCTGGTGTTAAAGAAAGAATAACACAAAGACTAAAAGATCTTGAACAAGAGAGATCAGCAAGACTAGAAGTGCTGTCTACTAACCGAGAACAATTACGAACTCAAGTGAGCAGAATAAGAGAAACTATCCAAAGAATTTTATATGAAGACACGACGCTAGCAGAACGAATAAAAACACTGTTTAGAGAGCAAGGTGTCACATTAGCGAGCGTTATAACAGCCTTAGGATTTGCAATAAGTACACTGGTGTTGGCTATTACAGGCGGCGGTGGTGGGGGAGCAGTGCCACCAGGACCACCATCAGATAAATCATGGGTAAAAAAACAACTCGATCACCTTGCAAGTTTATTAAAAAATTAGCCAGTAAAGCAATAGACTCTTTACCTGGTATAATAGGAGGGATCGTTAGCTGGCTTTTGTCTGCCGCAAGTAAAGTAGTTGGCTTTATGGCTGAGCACTTATGGACATTAGTTGTCTTAATAGTTGGGTTACTTTATAGTAAGATAAAGACCAAGTAATCCTAGGGCAGTTAATCCAATAACAAGTGCCGTCTTTTCATATTCATGGTCATTATTTCTTGGGGCCACAGGGATTGAATGGGGGGGTTTGGGGGGCTCGGGGATTGGTGGGGCTTCTTTTTTTATTGCTATTGCTGGCTTAGAATTTATGTCGTTTTTTTCCGACCTTCTCTTCTTTACCAGCCACAAGGATTTCATTATTATAGTTTATTATTGTTCCTATCTGAAGTCTGAGGTCAGAAGGCAGCATGTATAAACCAGTGCCAACAGCAAAGTCTACTTTCGATCTTGCGTATTGCAAAACATTTTGGTACCTTTTAATACTTGAAGGCAAATCAATTGCAGAATTAATAGAGTCCTCTAAATTTGCTAAATATTGTTTTTGGGCGTCAAAGCCAGTAGAAGGATCAATTATGTTCGATCTCGTTTGTGCTTGCGAACCTAGCAAACACCAAACATAAGTACGAATGGAGTCGTTTATTCGTTCTATTCCCGCTTTTGTTAGACCCTTAGAAGTATCCAAAATAAATGTTGTCCATGCTGTTTTATGCTCTTGCTCTATGGACCCGAGGTGAACAGTTGTGCCTGAAGAAAAAGATGTGTAAGGAGGATTCCAATCATAGTTATACTTTCTGTGCACGCCCCAATAATAAAGGGTGCCTAAACCATGATTAAGATCCAACTTTTGTCTAAAGTCTGTCTTTGGGTCAATATCAAATTCGTTACAGATCCTTTCAAAAGCCTTGTAATCTATTCTGTTGCTGAATGGATTAAACGTTTTGTCATTTGGTAATGGCGCTTGCAGTTCAGACAAAATACGTCTGAAGGTGTAATAAAAATGAAATCTATACACTGACCTCACCAAAGGATCAGGATGATTTAAATGATCAGCATACGACACTCCACACCCAGTTGATGCACAAAACACAGCAAAGTTTAACTGGTTCTGATAAAACTGCATCGGATGACTGAACCACACTTTCGGGATGTAGTCGTTTTTGATAGGAGGGTTAAGATAACGATCCAATGGAGTACTAACCTTTACTTGAAAGGCGTCAGTCTGAGTCACAGAAATGTTGAGGGTATCAGTTGTTATATCTTTAGGACTGTAGTGCGGTCCAACAGAATATTTTGCATTAGTATATTTGAATGCACTCATTTTTAAATTTGTTTTAAAAATGTTTGTAACAATAACAACTCAAGACAGTCCTTCGTTTTTAGAATATGCTATTGATAATAACTGCGGAACCCAAAGGGTCGCACTCCATGAAATATTCTACAAAGTCGTATGGTTTAATATAAGTCAATCCAAGAGGAATAATGAGATTCGAAAACTTGATGACGGAGGAAACTTAATTAGCCAGTTAACCATACCTGATGGTTATTACGGGTTTTGCTCACTAAAAGAAGCAATGAGTAACTTCGACATTACTCTCAAACTTAACAATGCAAATCTAAAAACAATGTTAACATTCAAACCTGAAAAAGAAGTAGTCCATTACTTTTTTGATGTAGAGCTAGCTAAAATGTTAGGCTTTAAAATCAATTATGTCTATCATAAATTTAGAGTTGCACCAGACGAAACTACTTTTGAGGGAGAATATCCGCTCGATCTTGCCTTATATCCATTACTCTATGTACATTTGGATGAGCTGAGCACTGATGAAAACTTATATGATGGAAGGCCCTCAACTGTTTTAAGAGCTCTTCCATCAGGGAAAGCTGCATATTGCGATTATGAAATTATACGATTCCCTAATTTACAGTTTAAAAGATTAGCTTGTGGGAGGGTCAGATCATTTAATATAAAGATCACAGATAAAACAGGGAAAGTCGTGAAATGTGATAACCTGCACATTGTTTTAGAAATAAAATAATACGTTGTTTTAAAAAATGTCACGTGGACCAGACGATTCGGGGGTCACATTAGCGCCTGAGAGGTGTGTAACTTTAGAATTAAAAGACCTTGCAGACGTTGAGGACTTTGAACAAAACGGTGAGATAGGCACTTTGTATGGTTTTGAGTACACTAAAGATGGTTATTATAAGCGCAAAGAGGTTGACGACAACAAAAGGTTTCCTAAACTAGAACAACTACGCAATCTAGAAGCAAATAATACAGGTCAGTATGAATATAAAATAGTTCGAAAAACTGACAACAAATGGCACTTAGAACCATATTTAGAATGGGACATAAAATTTGAATTCTTAAGCCCATTTACATTTTTTGACCGTCAAAAAAGTTTCAGAAAAGCATTGAACTCTGGCCCTTTACATGTAAGTCTTATGCCAGAGGACAACAGTCGGAAAGAGATCGAAATAAAGCCGTTTGGGGACAAACAGTACATCCTCCACAGAAGAGAATCGGTTTTAAAGAAAGCTTCTACAAAATTACAGTTCATTCCACGCACAAAATTAGGAGACACGTTCACAATGATATTTAAAATTTCTGTCTTAAAAGATGAGGCAAGAAATGGAGCTGTGGGTGTCAGTGACAATCTTATGAAAGGAATTCTTATTAGCTGGCAAAACTTAGACGTTGACAAACTTAAAGTTACTGTCGTCGTTCTTTACAATGGCGAGGATATTAAGGTCATAACAACAAGCAACAAAATTGATATTAGTTTAAATAGAAACGATCTTACAGAACTGAACTGGATTAATCTTACACATTTGGGCCTTATAGAGTTTTATTATACTGAACAAGTTTTGACAGAGAGTATGATAAAAACAATAACTGGTGTAAATTAAATTCTGTTTTAAAACTATGGAGCAAACGACTTTGGTGTCAATGCCGATGTTAAACTTTATGATAAAAACCCCTCATTGTTCATTGATTTGTGGACAGACTGGTTGTGGAAAAACAATATTTGTCCTCGACCTATTACAAACAGTTTATCGTTATAATTTTGATCATATAGTAATTTTCTGCCCAACACTTAAATGGAACAAAGCATATCACGACAGAAGGTTTATATGGACAGATGATGACATATATTTAGTTGATCCTAGCAATAAACTGAGTGAGTGTTTAGAACATTTCTTTAGACAGTTTGAAGGAACTCAGACACTATTTATTATAGATGACTGTTCGGCAGAAAGAGACATAGTTAAAAAGAGAAACACTTTATCAAAACTGGCTTTCAGTGGAAGACATGCTGGGATAAGTGTGTGGATTCTATGTCAAAAATATAATTCAGTTTTAAAAGACTTTAGAGAGCAATTAAAGACAGTGGTTTTATTTCACATGAAAGACAGAGACGCATTTGATGAATGTATGAAAGAAAATGATGTTATTGAAGACGATCAAGAAAAACGAAGGATTAAGCAAAAACTTAAGTCTCAAAAGTTTTCTAAATTAGTGTTAAAAACAGATAATCCTACACATTATGTATGTTTGTAAAGTGTTTACTATTAGAGAACTATAAAATAGGCATTCTGGGTAAGCCGCCGGAGCAGCAGCGAAACCGGCTTTAGCCGGTTGGAGCTGGCGGAGGTGGGTGAGCCAGAATGCCTATTTTATAGTTCTCTACGTGTAAGACTTGAAAAATACCTCGCTTTGTGAAAAAAATCGACAATTCTGTTAACTCGCTTACAGCACAGCTGCTTGCAGATTTACTTATCGCTATTGCCTCTTGTGTTGCCCGCGCGATCTCTACATCTGTGTGTGTGTGTGTGTGTGTGTGTGTGTGTGTGTGTGTGTGTGTGTGTGTGTGTGTGTGTGCGTACGTGCGCGCGTGTGTGTGTGTGTGTGTGTGTCTGTGGAGTAGGGGGTCAAGATGATGTGTGTGTGTGTGTGTGTGTGTGTGTGTGTGTGTGTGTGTGTGTGTGTGTGTGTGCGTACGTGCGCGCGTGTGTGTGTGTGTGTGTGTGTGTGTGTGTGTCTGTGGAGTAGGGGGTCAAGATGATGTGTGTGTGTGTGTGTGTGTGTGTGTGTGTGTGTGTGTGTGTGTGTGTGTGCGTACGTGCGCGCGTGTGTGTGTGTGTGTGTGTGTCTGTGGAGTAGGGGGTCAAGATGATGTGTGTGTGTGTGTGTGTGTGTGTGTGTCTGTGGAGTAGGGGGTCAAGATGATGTGTGTGTGTGTGTGTGTGTCTGTGGAGTAGGGAGTCAAGATGATGTGTGTGTGTGTGTGTGTGTGTCTGTGGAGTAGGGGGTCAAGATGATGTGTGTGTGTGTGTGTGTGTGTGTGTGTGTGTGTGTGTCTGTGGAGTAGGGGGTCAAGATGATGTGTGTGTGTGTGTGTGTGTGTCTGTGGAGTAGGGGGTCAAGATGATGTGTGTGTGTGTGTGTGTGTGTCTGTGGAGTAGGGGGTCAAGATGATGTGTGTGTGTGTGTGTGTGTGTCTGTGGAGTAGGGGGTCAAGATGATGTGTGTGTGTGTGTGTGTGTCTGTGGAGTAGGGGGTCAAGGTGATGTGTGTGTGTGTGTGTGTGTGTGTGTGTGTCTGTGGAGTAGGGGGTCAAGATGATGTGTGTGTGTGTGTGTGTGTGTGTGGAGTAGGGGGTCAAGATGATGTGTGTGTGTGTGTGTGTGTGTGTGGAGTAGGGGGTCAAGATGATGTGTGTGTGTGTGTCTGTGGAGTAGGGGGTCAAGATGATGTGTGTGTGTGTGTGTGTCTGTGGAGTAGGGGGTCAAGATGATGTGTGTGTGTGTGTGTGTGTGTGTGTGTCTGTGGAGTAGGGGGTCAAGATGATGTGTGTGTGTGTGTGTGTGTGTGTGGAGTAGGGGGTCAAGATGATGTGTGTGTGTGTGTGTGTGTGTGTCTGTGGAGTAGGGGGTCAAGATGATGTGTGTGTGTGTGTGTGTGTCTGTGGAGTAGGGGGTCAAGATGATGTGTGTGTGTCTGTGTGTGTGTGTGTCTGTGGAGTAGGGGGTCAAGATGATGTGTGTGTGTGTCTGTGGAGTAGGGGGTCAAGATGATGTGTGTGTGTGTGTGTGTCTGTGGAGTAGGGGGTCAAGATGATGTGTGTGTGTGTCTGTGGAGTAGGGGGTCAAGATGATGTGTGTGTGTGTGTGTGTGTGTGTCTGTGGAGTAGGGGGTCAAGATGATGTATGTGTGTGTGTCTGTGGAGTAGGGGGTCAAGATGATGTGTGTGTGTGTGTGTGTGTGTGTGTCTGTGGAGTAGGGGTCAAGATGATGTGTGTGTGTGTGTGGTGTGTGTTGTGTGTGTCTGTGGAGTAGGGGGTCAAGATGATGTGTGTTGTGTGTGTGTGTGTCTGTGGAGTAGGGGGTCAAGATGATGTGTGTGTGTGTGGTGTGTCTGTGGAGTAGGGGGTCAAGATGATGTGTGTGTGTGTGTGTGTGTCTGTGGAGTAGGGGGTCAAGATGATGTGTGTGTGTGTGTGTGTGTGTCTGTGGAGTAGGGGGTCAAGATGATGTGTGTGTGGTGTGTGTCTGTGGAGTAGGGGGTCAAGATGATGTGTGTGTGTGTGTGTGTGTCTGTGGAGTAGGGGGTCAAGATGATGTGTGTGTGTGTGTCTGTGGAGTAGGGGGTCAAGATGATGTGTGTGTGTGTGTCTGTGGAGTAGGGGGTCAAGATGATGTGTGTGTGTGTGTGTGTGTCTGTGGAGTAGGGGGTCAAGATGATGTGTGTGTGTGTGTGTGTTTGTGTCTGTGGAGTAGGGGTCAAGATGATGTGTGTGTGTGTGTGTGTCTGTGGAGTAGGGGGTCAAGATGATGTGTGTGTGTGGGGGGGGGGGGGCACGAAAAGAAAAGCAAGCCACTCGACATCCCCCGTTTCTGGAAAGGCAAGGCGGGTGGATGGGGAAGAGGGTGGGGTGGACAGTTAAGGAAGTTGCAGCAAGGGGTGGGGCAAAGGTGTTGGCAGACGCCTCCAATGAAATATCGTCACAAATAACTGTATGGTTCTTAATCACATCGGCAAATAGCGCTATTGACACAAGTTTGCTCTATTATCATTATCATTATCATTGTCATTATCATCAATATGATAAGACTCACTATTGATGTTATCAGCAGCAGCAGCAGTAATAGTAACAGTAGTAGTCGTATTTTCTTATAGTTACTTTTGTCATCCGACCATTACCCCTCTGACGCCATCTTGTCTGATTTGTTTTGGGTTTTTTTTCTTGCAACAGTTAAAAAGAATGTGCTGAGGAAGAGTAGTGTTCACTTTTTGATTCAGAAAATACGAACCCGACGGTTCAATCAGATATTGGACACACGGTTGTGAGATCGCGTTGACGAGGATTTCGTAGTCTGATGGAAATAATGCAACACCGATCAAGAAGTTCTGAAATTACGACCTGCACTCTACACACTTTTACACCTTGAAAGAAACTTTCGAATCCAATTATCTCTCATCCCAACCGACACCCCCCCCCCCCCTCCCGCACCACCTCCTCTATCCTCGGTGAACGCGAAAAATCATTTGTCGCCAATACCGACCTTTTCTCAAGTAGCGGGCGAGGACAACAGCTCAGACGAAATGCTAAGCAACAGTGTTTTGGCCACTCGTGTATAAAGAGGTCAAGGTGTTCAAATTTAGAACAACTGAAGCAGGGACTGGGAAGGGGGTTAGAGGTGGAGGGGGATGGGTAAAGAGGGAGCCGCTTTCCAGCTAAATTTATTAGTGTCATACACAGAAAGTGAAGTGGAGCGTGAAAGCAAGCTCGCGGAGAAAAGAAATGTTTTACTTTGATTCACCGTCGGCAATGCAGGCCCAGCGTTTCCATCACACTATATACTGTCCCCTTTGTCATTCACTGAAATAAGACACAGGTCTTTTGACTTCATATCGTGTTATGCAATGCGCAGTGATTCACTGCTATGGGACAACCTGCAGTTTATCCTTATGTATGCGATCTTCAGGTATCCACCATCATGAAAATGTATTAGCCTATAGCTTTAACCCCACAGGCAATACGGATTCACCTTTGTACACACAGGCCTACAGCTTTATCTTGGTATATAAAATCACAAATAATTCAGCGTTGCAATACACGGGCCTGTAGCTGTTCTACTGTATGCGGGCCAGTGCGGCTTACCAGAGTTCTCATTAATTCACTGATGCAATATAGAGGCTGAAAGTCTGATTGCAGTTTACGCAATTATAATGTGTGGGATTCATGAACGCCCAATCCCCATCCCTCTCCTCCCTCACTCGGTAAAATTGAACGTGAAAATTCTATTGACACGGTTTGGAAACTTAACAGCATAGTGGACTCACCGTACAAGTAACATCTGATATTAAAAGATTCCGAAAAGCTGTGAAAAGTGCGCGCGCGCGCGCGCGCGCGTGTGTGTGTGTGTGTGTGTGTGTGTGTGTGTGTGTGTGTGTGTGTGTGTGTGTGTGTGTGGTGCCCGCGCGCGCGCGCGTGCGAGTATTTACACGAGCGTGTATTCATATATGTGCTCATATATGTGTGAACGCGAGCGCGCCGCCGCGCGCGCGCGCGTGTGTGTGTGTGTGTGTGTGTGTGTGTGTGTGTGTGTGTGTGTGTGTGGTGTGTGAAAGTACGTGCTTTGGTGTGTGTGTGTGTGTGTGTGTGTGTGTGTGGTGTGGTGTGTGTGCGCGCTCGTATATGTGTGTGTGTGCGCGCGCGTGTGTGGTGTGTGTGTGTGTGTGTGTGTGTGTGTGTGTGTGTGTGTGTGTGTTATCGTGTGTGTGTTATCGTGTGTGTGTGTGTGTGCGTGTGCGTTTGTGTGTGTGTTGTGTGTGTGTGTGTGCGGCGCGCGCGCGCGCGAGTGTGTGCGTGCGTGTGTGCGTTTGTGTGTATGTATGAGCGCGCGCGCACGCGCGCTTGTGCGTGCATGTATGTGTGTGTGTGCGTGCGTATGTATGTTTTTGTGTGTGTGTGCCTATGTGTGTGTGTGTGTGTGTGTGTGTGTGTGTGTGTGTGTGGTGTCTGTCTGTCTGTCCGTGTCTGTGCATGTGTGTGCATGCGCGCGCGTGCGAGACGGGAAGGGAGAGGATGGTGGAGGGAGGAAGGGGGGTGTGGGGTGAATGGAAGGGGAGGGAGGGGAGAAAGATGGGGAAAGTTAGTCTGCATGACTGTGGCAGCGCATAAATACACTCTGTACAGCTGTGTATGAAGAACCTTAAGTGTGTGTGTTGTTCTTCAGTTTAACGCCCTTCCACTAAAAGTGATTCAGACAAATGTGTGTGTGTGTGTGTGATGTGTGTGTGTGTGTGTGTGTGTGTGTGTGGTGTGTGTGTGTGTGTGTTGTTGTTGTTGTTGTTCTTCAGTTTAACGCCCTTCCACTAAAAGTGATTCAGACAAATGTGTGTGTGTGTGTGTGTGTTGTTGTTGTTGTTCTTCAGTTTAACGCCCTTCCACTAAAAGTGATTCAGACAAATGTGTGTGTGTGTGTGTTGTTGTTGTTCTTCAGTTTAACGCCCTTCCACTAAAAGTGATTCAGACAAATGTGTGTGTGTGTGTGTGTGTGTGTGTGTGTGTGTGTGTGTGTGTGTGTGTGTGTGTGTTGTTTTCTTCAGTTTAACGCCCTTCCACTAAAAGTGATTCAGACAAATGTTGTGTGTGTGTGTGTGTTGTTGTTGTTCTTCAGTTTAACGCCCTTCCACTAAAAGTGATTCAGACAAATGTGTGTGTGTGTGGTGTGTGTGTGTGTGTGTGTGTGTGTGTGTGTGTGTGTGTGTGTGTTGTTGTTGTTGTTCTTCAGTTTAACGCCCTTCCACTAAAAGTGATTCAGACAAATGTGTGTGTGTGTGTGTGTGTGTGTGTGTGTGTGTGTGTGTGTTGTTGTTGTTGTTCTTCATTTTAACGCCCTTCCACTAAAAGTGATTCAGACAAATGTGTGTGTGGTTGTGTGTTGTTGTTGTTCTTCAGTTTAAACGCCTTCCACTAAAAGTGATTCAGACAAATGTGTGTGTGTGTGTGTGTGTGGTGTGTGTGTGTGTGTGTGTGTGTGTGTTGTTGTTGTTGTGTTGTTCTTCAGTTTAACGCCTTCCACTAAAAGTGATTCAGACAAATGTGTGTGTGTGTGTGTGTGTGTGTTGTGTGTGTAGTGTGTGTGTGTGTGTGTGTGTGTGGTGAGGGTATAAGTGTGTGCGTGCATGCGTGTGTGTGTGTGTGTGTGTGTGTGTGTGCGCGCGCGCCAACGCGCGCGCGCGCGTGTGTGTGTGTGTGTGTGCGTGTGTGTGAACGAATGTGTGGAAAAATGCGTGTGCATATGTGTGTGTGCGTGCGTGAATATGTGTGTGTGCGTGTGTGTGCGTGTGTGTGTGTGTGTGTGTGTGTGTGTGTGTGTGTAATATGAGTGCGCATATGTGTGTGCGCGTGCGTGAATGCGTGTGTGCTTATGTGTACATGTGTGCGATTGTGTATGCTTGTGTATGAGCGTATAGGCGCGCCCATGTGTATGCGTGCATGCAAGCAAGCGCGCGTGTGTGTGTGTGTGTTACGTTTGTGTGCGTGCGTGCGCATACGCGTGCTTGTGTGTGTATGTGTGCACGCGTGTGTGGGTGCATGTGTGTGTGTTGAGAGAGAGAGAGAGAGAGAGAGAGAGAGAGAGAGAGAATGAGAATGTGTGTGTGTTGTGTGTGTGTGTGTGTGTGTGAGAGAGAGAGAGAGAGAATGAGTGAATGTGTGTGTGTGTGTGTGTGTGTGTGTGTGTGTGTGTGTGAAAGAGAGAGAGAATGAGTGAATGTGTGTGTGTGTGTGTGTGTGTGTGTGTGTGTGTGTGTGTGTGTGTGTGTGTGTGCGTGTGTGTGTGTGTGTGTACGTGCGTGTGGATACGTGCGTGAATGAGTGTGCGTGCGTGTGCAAGCGTGCGTGTGTGTATATGAGCGTGTGCGCGCGCGCGTGTGTGTGTTTGTGTGTATGGGGGGGGGGGTGGGGGGAGCTGTGTGTGTGTGTGTGTGTGTGTGTGTGGTGTGTGTGTGTGTGTGTGTGTGTGTGTGTGTGCGTGTGCGTGGGTGGATGCGCGCGCACGTGCGCATGTATGTCTGTGTCGACGTTCATGCACTCACAGATTCTATTTCAGACTCACCAGACTTTCTCCTCGATTATTCTCCGATCCACCTTCAACACCCTCATCCCCCCTTTGAGACAGATTCCAACAAAACAACCCCCCTCCCCCACGCCCCCTTGACAGACGACCCCCGAACCCCGGCACCAGACAGATCGCCCCAAGGCTGATCAAACGGCAGCGGTCCCGCCGACCCGCCCTCGCCGGGCTCTTTGGCATCCCCCTCCTCTCGGGACCAACACAGGGTGCCAGCTCTCCAAGGTTCTAGATGTCCGTGACTCGACCTGAGCTTCGATGGTCATCGTATTTATGTTATCATATGGTTACTAGCCTTGTCAACGTAGCAGGGCATTCACGAGTCATTAGGCGTATTTAATACCATCTGACTGCGCCATTGGCCCAGTTATCTGTGGAGTTTTTTCCCCCTTAATTCGATTAACTTTTTATAGTCCACACGACAGAGCATTCACGAGTCATTAGGCGTATTTAATACCATCTGACTGCGCCATTGGCCCAGTTATCTGTGGATTTTTTTCCCCCTTAATTCGATTAACTTTTTATAGTCCACATGACAGGGCATTCACGAGTCATTAGGCGTTTTTAATACTATCTGACTGCGCCATTGGCCCAGTTATCTGTGGAGTTTTGTTCCCCTTAATTCGATTAATTAACTTTTTATAGTTCACACGACAGGGCATTCACGAGTCATTAGGCTTATTTAATACCATCTGACTGCGCCATTGGCCCAGTTAACTGTGTAATCCCATCCCCCTAACCCCTCCCCCCCTCCCCCCCCCCCCCTCGATCTTTTAGGCCAACTAACCGAGCATTCGCGAGTCATTTGGCGTATTTAATACCATCTGACTGCGCTACTGGCCCAGCTAGCTGTGAAGACAACCCCCACCCCCACCTCCACCCACCTTTTCTCAGATGATGATAACATTTTTCAGTCCAGCTAACAAAGCATTCACGAGTCATTAGGCGTATTTAATACCATCTGACTGCGCCATTGGCCCTGTTAGCTGTGGAGTCACCCCCCCCCCCCCCCCCTCCCCGTAATTCGATGATTAATTAGCTTTTTATAGTCCACATAACTGGGCATTCACGAGTCATTAGGCGTATTTAATACCATCTGACTGCGCCATTGGCCCTGTTAGCTGTGGAGTCCCCCCCCCCCCCCCCCCCCCCCCCCCCCCACATATTCGATGATTAATTAGCTTTTTATAGTTCAAATAACTGGGCATTCACGAGTCATTAGGCGTATTTAATACCATCTGACTGCGCCATTGGCCCTCTTAGCCGTGGACTTTTGTTTCCCTTAATTTGTGATTAATTAACTTTTTTTAGTTCACAAAACCGGGCATTCACGAGTCATTAGGCGTATTTAATACCATCTGACTGCGCCATTGGCCTAGTTAGTTGTGGTGTTTTTTTCCCCTAAGTTAAATGATATTAATCTTTTTCTAATCCATATAATAGAGCATTCACGAGTCATTTGGCGTATTTAATACCATCTGACTGCGCCATTGGCCCAATTAGCTGTTTAAGCCCTACTTTCCCCTTACCCCCTCTTAACTTTCTTCTAGTCCGCCTAACCGTGCATTCACGAGTCATTAGGCGTATTTAATACCATCTGACTGCGCTACTGGCCCAGTTAGGGTGGAGCCTCCCCTCCCCCTCCTCCCCCCATCGCATTTTTATTCGACGATAACATTAACTTTCTTAGTCCACATAACAGGGCACTGACGAGCCTTTAGGCGTGTTTAATACCATCTGACTGCGTCACTGGCCCTGTGAGCTGAGGACGATTTTTTTGTTTGTTTGGTTGTTTGTTTAGCACCTGTGGCCTACGACATTCTTTGTTGGATGGAGGATCACTTATCTCTAGAACCAGGGAGATGGCACCCTCTGCTGACCCCAGTCTAAAGTCGAAAGAGGGGGCCATTTAGGAGGGAGGGTGCTTGGAACCACCGTCTGATGACGTTGGGGGTGATCCCGGTGCCCGAGGCTCGGGCGGACGTCCGTCAAAGGGGGGGAGGGGGGGGGGGTTGATTGTTGGAACTTGTCTCAAAGGGCAGGAAGTCGGGTTTGAAGACGGATCGCGAGAATAAGTGAGGAAAAGTCCGTGACGGGGCTGAAATAGAATTTCTGTCCGTCCGTCCGTCCCCGTCCGTCCGTCCGTCCGTCCATCCGTCTCTCTCTCTCTCTCTCTCTCTCTCTCTCTCCTCTCTCCTCTCTCCTCTCTCTCTCCCCGTCTGTCGCTGTCTCCCCCCCCCCTCTCTCTCTCCCCCCCCCTGTCTGTCGCTGTCTCCCCCCCCCCTCCCTCTCTCTACCCCCCCCCCCCCGTCTGTCGCTGTCTGCCCCCCCCCCCCCTCTCTCTCCACCCCCCTGTCTGTCGCTGTCTGCCCCCCCTCTCTCTCCCCCCCCCCTCTGTCGCTGTCTGCCCTCCCCCCCACTCTCTCTCTCTCACTCCCCCCCCCCCCCCCGTCTGTCGCTGTCTGCTCCCCCCCCCCCACTCTCTCTCTGTCTCGCTCCTCGTCTGCTGTCTGTCTGTCTCTCTCTCTCTCTCTCTCTCTCTCTCTCTCTCAGTGCACGCGCGCGTACGTGTGTGTGTGTGTGTGTGTGTGTGTGTGTGTGCGTGTGTGTGAATGTGCGTGTGTGCGTGTGCGTGTGGTGTGTGTGTGTGTGTGTGTGTGCGTGCGCGCGCGTGTGTGTGTGTGTGTGTGTGCGTGTGTGTGTGTGTGTCCCCGTCCGTCCGTTTCTATCTCTGCATATTCGTGTGTGCGTGCGTGCATGCGTGCGTGCGTGCGTGCTTGCGTTTATGTATGTGTGCGTGTGTGTATGTAAACGCTCACAAATCACCTGTCCGATTAAAACGATTACTACTGAGAGAATTCTTTTAAGATGTCTAAGAGCTTTAAAGTTACAACAGCCTTTCTGCATTCGATGGTGAGCGCTATAAATGCAAACAAGAAAGGTGGAGAAGAGGGTGGCATTTTCCTCTCTTTGTGAGCTCAACTTGACACTAAACATACGTTTTGTCTCATCCGTCCCTGACTCTTGTTCAACTGACGAAAGTGTTCAGTGGGTTCGTGTGCGTACTTGTTTATTTATTTACCGTGTGCTAAGTGAAATGATATCGTAAGCGGCACTGGGAGGGTGTTCTGTGCCTTTTTTGTGCGGGGCACGTCACACTGCTTGATCGTTTGTTTCTAATCTCCTGTCCTCTCTTCTGAGTTTATTCCTCACTGACAGCACTAAATCTTACAACGTTTGCAACAACCAATTTCTCATGACCTATGTCTCATGTTATAGATAAGCGTACTGACATGTCAGAATTCTCAACACCTCATTTTAAATGCCATATCATACCAAATATACTCAAGCTTTGTTTTTTTTAGATGTCAGTACAACCATGAGTTAATCTGACAATAAATTGGTTTCAGTCAGTCAGTCATACTCAAGCTTGTCAGAACATAGTCACTATTTAATTCCCCTAAACTCGTTTAAAATTTCATTGAACATGAAGCACGTTGAAGTTTGTAAGACTGTAGGTCCATTTCCATCTTCCTCCACCCCCCCCCCCCCCTCCCCTCTCCACGTACCTCCCCCCCCCCCCCCCCCCCCCCAGCCCCCCGACCTAGTTTTAAATGTTATTCCATATCAATCACTCGGTCCTTGTCGATAATGCAGTCACTGTTTCATACTCGATCTCATTTGAAATGACCTTTCCTATCTACCGTTCTGAAACTTTCAACGCTGTAACAATAAGCAAAACACTGCCTTAGGATCAAACGGAACAACCATTGAAAAGGCAGCATATACCTACCAGAACGTAGTCACAACCTAACTTTACTAACCTCCCTTCAAACCTCATTTCATGTCAACCATATTAAACCCTGTCAGAATCGAATTTGAAACTCTTCAAACGAACAGAAAGGGTTCAAATTATTTGTGAAATCGACCGTACTTGAGACTGTGTGGAATCCAAAGCGTTTGCATATGTCTGTTTACACTGCTGGCCAACTCATTCCATTCGCCATACCTGCTTTAAATATTGTGAAAAAAAAAGCAGGCTAAACATGCTTCCCAATTAGCGCGATGTTATAAAGAGGAGGAAGAGGGCAGGAGAAGGAGAGAGCGGGGCGGGGTGGGGGTTGGAAGCGAGAAGAGGATCAGTTTAAAGGGGAAAAAAAGGTGGATTCCACCGTGAATCATGGCACTGACCGACATGAAGAAAAAAGAAAGGATTTGAAATTACAACAATGGCAGTAATTACTACCAACATTATACCTATCGCTTACAATGAGTGCTGCTATTTCTAGTAATGCTATTGCTGGTGGTGCCACTACTCTTACTACTACTACTACTATTACTACTACTACTACTACTATTACTACTACTACTACTGTCGCCACCGCACCTGCTGCTGCTGCTGCTATGACCAGTACATCACGGTAGTCACGACAAAGTGATATAACCAAGTTTTGTCAACGATGGCGCTGAGCACGTACATTTCAAATGCACACGCATGCACAAGCGTTCACACACACACACACACACACACACACACACACACACACACACACACACACACATTCCATGCCCAACAGTCAGAGAAGACGTAAACTGAATAAAAGGGCGATGGGTAAAGGTCAGAACGCTTCTTCGAGGAAACAATTTTCGGAAAGCAGTAACCCTTGTGGTTACAGATGGAGGGACCCTAGTACGAAAAGAAAACGTTGGCCGTAGGATTTAGGCCTAAAAGAAGGAAATGTGTGCACGTGGATGTCAGAAAGAAAAACGTTGGCCGCGTGGTTTTGGCCTAAAAGTAGGAAGCCCGTGATATGGATGTCAGCAGCAGAACGAAGATGAAGAGGTGTGGACAGACTGAAGGGTTCAGAGAGACGCTGGGGCCTGGTCTTCAAATGGCTTAAACCACAGAAGAGAGAGATTGAAATGTATCCTTTGTTCAACACCGATCAGCGAAGGGGAACAAATGGGACAGGGGCAACACAAGCATGGTATGAGCATCCGAAAACATATCGTGCAGCAGTTTTTTTATTTTATTGAGCTAGATCCTCAGGACTAGAAAAGATCTTCCATTATCTGGTGTACATTGGACAAAGGAGTGCATAACAATAGAGACAGGCAGCTTCTCCATTTAGACAGGAACGGAAGGAACCAAGTCTTCTGTGCTCGACGTGGAAGGCGCGACTAATGCAAGGGAAGAGTTGTTGAAACTCACTGAGACAATCTAAGTTTTGTTTTGTCTTGTTTATATGCTAAAGAACGTGCGATGTATGAAAGAAAGAAAAAAAGAAACAAAAAAGAGAGACCGGAAAGAATTGGAGGGAGGGGGCGGGGGGGGGGGGGGTAGACATTTCTAAAACCGATGCGGGAGACAGGAAGTGAAAGAGTTATGGCTGTCATGAGAAGCTGCTATGTAACACAAGGAGGAGGTAAAAAGACGATCGTTTCACACGAGCTTCCGAAGTTTATGATCATTGATAAGTGCAATGAGTATGTGCATTTTATAGGTCCTTCAACATTCCATCCCATATCGCACATACAGTATGGCCAGATGAGACGAGAACAACAACAGTATGCTTTAACACTTAGCGCAAAAAGGGGAGAGGGGCATGGGGAGGACACAAACCAAAAAGAGAGAAAAAAAAAATACAATTCGACTTCGGGGGAAGGCAAACAAAATACACCTTGTGAAAGAAAGAAACTGAGCGTGCATGAAATCTGCACGAAATGATCGCAGATCGGCAGGAATGAGAAATAGAGAAGCTGCCCCGCTTTCCATCCCCTAGTGCCCCCGGCTGACTGCCAAAATATTTCATACTTCCGTATTACAATGACTGTCACGACTTATGATCCTGATGATCTCAATCAGCAATAATTCAATTAAAAACATCAACCGATAAACAAAAACCAAAGGCACAGAATGTCGAAAGCAGACTGGAAAAAATAACCGAAACCGCTGTCCAAATCATCCAAACCCAAAAACAAAGGGAGAGAGAAAGCAATCGTTAGGCCAATGTTGAAATTCATGTTTTCTTTAGGCAATATCCAATGGCTGACGCACTTACCATGGCTTAGTTTTATCTCCTAAGGTATCAATCGTCCACCTTGTATAACATGCATTGGTTTACATGACTATATGTGCGTATGTTTTTTTTACTCTCTCTCTCTCTCTCTCTCTCTCTCTCTCTCTCTCTCTCTCTCTTTGACAGTGTGTGTGCGTGTGTGTGTGTGTGTGTGTGTTTGTGTGCGTGTTCCTCTGTGCGTGTGTGTGTGTGTGTGTGTGTGTGTGTGTGTGTGTGTGTGTGTGTGTGTGTGTGTGCGCGCGCGCTGTGCGTGTGCGTGTGAGTGTGCGCGTGTGTGTATGTATGTGCATGTGTGTGTGTGTGTGTGTGTGTGTGTGTGTGTGTGTGTGTGTGTGTGTGTGTGTGTGCTTACAGAACTTCTTGTCCTATGCATGTTGACAGCGCTGAAATGGCTCGAGGTGGTCCGCTGGCCAACAGCAAAATGACACGGACTGTATCAGCATCACAGACTGGCCTACAGCAAAATGACAGTGACTGTATCAACATCACAGACACCTGATCAACAACAAAATGCCAGTGACTGAATCAGCATCAAGGACACCTGATCTGGGGTTTACTTCTCAAGCTATTCCAAAGTTCATGACAGTGACTGAATCAACATCACAGACAGCTGATCTGGGGTTGTAGTCACTGAATCAACATCACAGACAGCTGATCTGGGGTTTACTTCTCAAGCTATTCCAAGGTTCTAAGCTGACGGGGAAAACGGATGCTCTTACAGAGAGGACATGTTGCTGGTGCCAGGTGTGCAATAGTATTTTACACCTTACGGAGTAAGTAACATCATGCCAGACGTGCACCGGGTAACCTACACTTTACGGCGAAAGTAACATAACGCGAGACGTGCATCGGTTATCCTACACTTGACGGCGAAATTAACAGTGTTAGGGGTGCACCGGGTATCCAACACTTTACGGCGAAAGCAACATAATGTCAGGCGTGCATCGGGTATGCAACACGTTACAGAGAAAGTTACAATGCCAGGTATGCCCCGGATATCCTACACCTTGTGACGAAAGTGACAGTGCCAGGCGTGGATCCTACACCTTATGGAGAAAGTGACAGTGCCAGGCGTGGATCCTACACCTTGTGACGAAAGTGACAGTGCCAGGCGTGGATCCTACACCTTGTGACGTAAGTGACAGTGCCAGGCGTGGATCCTTCACCTTGTGACGAAAGTGACAGTGCCAGGCGTGGATCCTTCACCTTGTGACGAAAGTGACAGTGCCAGGCGTGGATCCTACACTTATGGAGAAAGTGACAGTGCCAGGCGTGGATCCTACACCTTATGGAGAAAGTGACAGTGCCAGGCGTGGATCCTACACCTTGTGACGTAAGTGACAGTGCCAGGCGTGGATCCTACACCTTGTGACGAAAGTGACAGTGCCAGGCGTGGATCCTACAACTTGTGACGAAAGTGACAGTGCCAGGCGTGGATCCTACACCTTGTGACGTAAGTGACAGTGCCAGGCGTGGATCCTACACCTTGTGACGAAAGTGACAGTGCCAGGCGTGGATCCTACACCTTGTGACGGAAGTGACAGTGCCAGGCGTGGACTGGGTATTCTACACCTTACGGCGGAAGTAACATGATGCCACGTGCGCACGGATATCCTGCACATCACGGATTAAGTGACATGTTGCAAGGAGTGCACGGATATCCTACTTCTTCCGGCGAAAGTATCCTGGATGCCATCTTACACACTTTACGGAGAAAGACACAAGGTGCAGGGTGTGTACCGACAGTCTGCATGTTACGCAGAAAGTAACATAAAATAACATAGTGCCAGGTATGAAAGGATATCCTACACCTGAAAATATCCCACAACCAAAGTAACATGGTGCCAGATGTGAACGGATATCTTACACCGAAATTAACATGATGCCAGACATGAACGGATATCCTATACCGACAATAACAAGGTGCTAGTTATGAACGGATATCCTACACCGAAAATAACAGGCGTGGACTGGGTATTCTACATCTTACGGCGAAAGTAACATAACGCCACGTGCGCATGGATATCCTGCAAATCACGGATTAACTAATAAGTTGCAAGGCGTGCACGGATATCCTTCATCTTACGGCGGAAGTATCAGGGATGCCATCTTTACGGATAAAGACACATGGTGCCAGGTGTGCACATATAGTCTGAATGTTAGGCAGGAAGTAACATGGCGCCAGGTGTGCAGGGATAACCTGCACCTTACGGAGAAAGTAACACGGTTCCAAATGTGAACGGATATCCTTCACCGAAAAAACCATGGTGCCAGATATGAAAGGATATCCTGTACCGAAAATAACATGGTGCTAGACAAGAACGGATATCTTGCACCGAAAAGAACATGGTGCCTGGTTGACCCAGGGTTGACGCACCACGGTCGCAGTTTAAAGTTCCGACCGACATAAAACTTGTCATTTTCATTGCCCATCTTAATGCGCTGCTCTCCTGCTTTCCCGTCCTCCACCTTCCCCGCCCACACATATGCAATATGAAATGCTTATTCTTATCTGTCACATAAGTTGTGGTGCATGTGGACATCGCGCCCGAATGTAACTATCCAAACAACTATAATAAGTAGACAGCCCTAATATGATCAATTTACCTATCTCAACAACTTTTTTTTTAAAGTAGACAGGCCTGAATTGGTCAACTGCAAGTGAGATAAATGACAATGTTATGAGGAAGGTTATGACAAACAGCAACATCAATGTTTTTTGTAAATGGATAGGGACATCAAGAAAAAGGAAAGATAGACGAGGCCATGGGGAGAAACGAAAGATCGATAAGGAAACTAAAACGAGAAAAAACGGCTTGTGAAACCATAACAAAAGGAAAGATGGGTGTGGTCATCATGAGTAGGGAAAGATGGATGATGACATCATGAGAAACGAAAGAAAAGAGAAAGATACATACGAGTGTGCCTCTTAACAGAGAACGTGACATATAAAGGATCGGTGTAGACATCATAACAAGCGAAGATGGATGTGGACATCGTGATAAAGGACAAAGTAGACATCAAGAGAAAGGAGAGATGGTGTTGACATCAATAGAAAGGGAAGACGGATGTGGACATCCAGAGGAAGGAGAGATGGTGTGGACATCAATAGAAAGGGAAGACGGATGTGGACATCCAGAGGAAGGAGAGATGGTGTGGACATCAATAGAAAGGGAAGACGGATGTGGACATCCAGAGGAAGGAGAGATGGTGTTGACATCAATAGAAAGGGAAGACGGATGTGGACATCCAGAGGAAGGAGAGATGGTGTGGACATCAATAGAAAGGGAAGACGGATGTGGACATCCAGAGGAAGGAGAGATGAGTGAGGACATTATGAAATGCAGAGATGGATGAGGACACAGTGATAAAGGGAAAATGGATGTGGACATAATGAGGAAGTTACGATAGATTAGGACGTCATGAGAAAAGAAAGATGGGTGGAGACATCGTTAAATAAATGATGGATGTCAGAAAGCAAAGATGGATGAGGACATTATGAGAAAGGAAAGCTGGATGAGGATATCATGAGAAGGAAAAATGGGTGAACGCTGCAAGAAAGATGAAAAACGGATAAAGGTGTGTTTTGTTTTTCGTTTTTTCTTTTTTCTTTTTTTTTTTTTTTTCTTTTCTTTTTTCTTTTTTCTTTTTTTTTTGCTTTTGTTTTTTTGGGAAACCAACACTTTTGTGAGAAAGAACAGACAGATGAAGTTGATAAAAGAAAGAAAGAAAGAAAGATGGGCGAGGATATCATAACGTAAGGAAGATGGATGAGGACATCATGTGCTGGTAGATGAGAACATGGTAAGACAGGAAAGAACGGGTTAGGACTTTGTGAAGGAGGAAGCATGGCTGAGTACAAGTGAGAAAGGAAAAACGGAGAAGACACAAGAAATATGGAAGAGAAAATCACGAGGACAAAAGGACGGAGAAAAAAAATGATGACAAAGGAAAGGACTGATGAAAAAAAAATGAGAAAAAAAAGGATGGGTGAAAATATGGACAGAAGGAAAACACGAGGACATGGTAATAAAGAAACGGATGTGTGAAGAACGTCACGTGTAAAAAAAAAAAAAAAAGAAAAAAGAAAAAAGGGACATAGTAGTTGAGAACATAAGGAGGGAAAGAATGGCTGAGATATGGTGAGGAATGAAAGGACGGATAAGAGATGGCGATGAAAAAAAAAAGCGGATGGGGACGCCATGGGTGGAAAAAAAAAACAAAAACAAAGAAAGATTAAATATTTTCCTACTCTCCACAGCTTCAGGGCGTCAAAGATCCATAGAGCACATACAGATGCAGTAAATACTGACAGCGTTCTTCAATGCTGTGGGAGC
Source organism: Conus canariensis (assembly GCA_033310375.1). Classification (NCBI taxonomy): domain Eukaryota; kingdom Metazoa; phylum Mollusca; class Gastropoda; order Neogastropoda; family Conidae; genus Conus; species Conus canariensis. The sequence goes on from CM065727.1 coordinate 43,929,098, forward strand.
AGACAACGCCATGAAAATTCAGCACAACAGCTTCAGCATGTGACAGGAAGCAGCTCTTGTGGAGATGAGGATGGTACAAAACGAACATCTGTTTCTCTTCTCTTCCCAAACTGATTTCATTTTCCTGCCTCTGAAGACAAGTCAGACAGAAGGAAAGGGGCGGAAATCTTGCCAAAAGGGATGTTACAGTTCGCGAGCCTTCTTGTTCATTCCAAGTGGCTGCTAATAAATAAAGTGCCATCGTTTGGCCGATAAGGAAAATATGAACTGTTTCAAGTCGCTGCAAGAGAAAACTACGGACAGGTTGTGTTTTACATTAGAGGGTGAATGAAGTGAAGTATCCAAGTAACTTGATTATCAACCTGCTCAACCGACTGCCTGATCGATTGATTTCTTATTAACCTATCATTCATCTATAAATCTTGACCATTTTTAATTTGACTGATGAATAGTTTCACATAAAACAAGGAAAGATCAATAGTTTCGCATAAAACAAGGAAAGATCAATCACTAATCTTGTACTGAAATCAACAATGTAAACTCCGAAGAATAGCTGTCAACAAGCAAGCGCGCACACACACACACACACACACACACACACACACACACACACACACACACACATACATACACAATCTGCGCGTGCTCACATACACACGTCCCCGCTCGTGCCCGCACGCGCGCGCGCGCGCGCGCGCGCACACACACACACACACACACACACACACACACACACACACACACACACACACACACATGTGAGCGCGTGCGCTTGACAATCTTATTTTAGTTAATGTGGACAGATGTTAATTTGAAGAAGAAATAACAACCACCACAAAAACAACAGCAAACACACACACACACACACACACACACACACACACACACACACACACACAATCACACGCACGTGCGCGCGCGCGCGCACACACACACACTCTGATTTATCTTGATACAGATAGATGCCAAATTCAAGGAAACAACAACAACAACACACACACACACACACACACACACACACACACACACACACACACACAGTGTATACCTCAGACCTGCCTCCACCTTTTCCTCTCCACACTATCCAACAGCCCCTTTCCTCTCCGACCCAAACCCCTCATTCCACCGCCACCCCCCGTCCTCCCAATATATGCGTGTGAGTGTATATATATATATGTGTGTGTGTGTGTGTGTGGTGTGTGTGTGTGTGTGTGTGTGTGTGTGTGTGTGTGTGTGTGCAGGGGGGGGGTGGCGGCTATCTTTCGATTGAGCACTGTCCTTTTGGATTTTAATATAATGGTTTCATTGCTCTCCGTTGAACACACAGACAAAAATCAACAATTCCAAAAAGAAACCAATGGGATAGTACTCGATCGATTGATAGCAACTCTCCCCACCCCTTCCCGCCTTTGTGCGCGCGCGCACGTGTGTGTGTGTGTGTGTGTGTGTGTGTGTGTGTGTGTGTGTGTGTGTGCGCGCGCGCGCGCATGCGTGCTTAATGACTATATTCTGATTACATTGTGAAAAACATCTTAGTCATCTGCAAAGTAGGACATTAAACAGAACTACACACGCACGCACGCACGCACGCACACACACACACACACACACACACACACACACACACACACGAATAATGACCTACCCACTGCTTCCACTCCTGTCAACAGTCCACGCAGGTATCTTGACCGTCTCGATCGCAGAACAAGATAACTGTCAATCACAGAACAGGGTAGCTATCAATCACTGTCATCATAGGCGTGAGCCGACACCAAGCGATATTCACACCGACCGTAGTGTTGAAAGCTTGGCCCTTCTGCTCGGAACAGCCGCTTTCTCCAACAAGCAGAGCTACCCATGCAAGTGTCAGAAAGTTACTTCAAACTTTCAGCAGCAAAGCACATGCGGGTGAATGTTGACAATACCTGACATCAATGCCGCCACTGTCAGAAACTTCTGCGAAGACCACTGACAATAAACTTCACTCGTTTTTGATGTCCAGTTGATTTTCGGTTCTTCTCCTTCTTGTCGTTCCGACCCTGTGAGTCCACGCCGGAAGTGTGCGCAGACTGGTTGCGCATACAGCAGGCTGTTCGGTCGGGGCTCGTGCAGCACGGATTTTGCACCGAATTCTGGACGTCGTGGGATGACAAAGCCCGGTTTCAAATGCACTGCCTTGCCGTTATACACAAGCACAAGGATGTGTGTGTGTGTGTGTGCGCGCGTGTGTGTGTGTGGGTGACATGCTGGACTTTTGTAAGGACTGCATACACGCAAACTACACGCTGACACTTAAGCACTCACGTATGGGGATTTTTAGAATAGACGTTACCTATCGCCTAATACGTACCCGTATCGAGATATGTACGAATAACGTACGTGAAGTCAGTTTTGTTTTTAGATTACACCAGCCGCCGACTCATGTCTCCCCCCCCCCCCCCCCCCCCCCCCCCCCCCCCCCCCCCAGTCCCCCTCAACCAAGGGAGGTAACATAGAAAGCACCTGCCTGTATTCAACATGTGTGTCGACCTACATGTGTAGATTTCCGACACCGACACAATAACACCAAGACGAAGAAATCTGTTTATTTCTTCATACTTTCGAGATATGCAACCTCCACCCCACCCCACCCCACCCCACCCCCACCGCAATTTTTTTCTTCCTAAACAACGTACTTCATGAATACTGTGTCAAATAGTGACATTTCATATTAGCGACCAGAACAGTCTCTCTCTCTCTCTCTCTCTCTCTCTCTCTCTCTCTCTCTTATATATATATATTTTATATATATATATATATGGAGAAGGACACCACACACACGCACACACACACACACACACACACACACACACACACACACACACTATTATCACAACTGTATAAAATTTAGTGATGGGTACAATGGGAAAACGTTCAAACAAGTCTCCTCCTCGTCTGGGGAGATTAGAAGCTTAATCCATAGATTCCGTTTGAACGCTTTGAAAACAAAATATTGTCATAATGTTAAATGTATGTGTGGGAAATCCTTAAATGTCAGTCATTTGCTGATTCAATGCCCAAGAGCAAGAGAGCTCCTAAGACATTCGGGTATTGATGGTTATACTGATGGATCGATTTCATTGCTTTTACCACATATTTTAAACAATTACTCTGTTCTTGACTCAGTTTGTAAGTGTTTGTTAAATAGTTCAGTTGGTCCTTATCTGTAGATCTTATCACTTCTCACTTAAAATTGTTAAGGTGGAAGAAGGATGGGGGGTGAGGGGGGGGGGGAGAGGAGGGGATGTCATATTCTATCGTTAATGGAATAATACACTTCATCACTTGCATACTTCATTCACCCACACATAAACTGTCTGAATCACTATAGTGGAAGGACATTAAACCGACGACGACACACACACAGAGACAGAGACAGAGAGAGAGAGAGAGAGAGAGAGAGAGAGGGGGGGGGGGGTATTCCTCCAGAATGCTACGGAAGGAAACCAGCTTATCTTGCAGGCTGGACAGGAAATTAGGGGGGAAGGGGGGGGAGGGGTAAAGGGAATGCTTTTGCATGCCACAGGCCTATGATTTAAGGGAAATGAAATCAGATGAAAGTTCAAAACTGTTTCGTGCCGTTGCCGATTATACGTGCAAATGAGTGTTGCTCTGAACGGTTATCACCTTTTAAGGTTTACTTTAACTTCTGAAAAAGAAAATCTGCAGACACTTAACAGTTCATCCTATGAGTTATAAACCCACTGAAAGCTGTAACCTAATAAGTGTCCTAAGCCAAAGTCAATAGCTAAGAAAATAAAAAGGTTAATAATTAAATAGTGAATAGCTTAGTTAAATGAGTAGACAAAATCAAATACAGTTAAATGGATAGATAAGTAAATAAATAGACCACAATGAATGACAATAAACACACACAAACGCACGCGCGCACGCAATGTGATGAACATTCTTATTACATTTTTACATTATCCCTTCATCATGATGAAATCAATTCTTAGTACTTGTATTAGTTCTGGTTGAATATAAAGGAAGTTATAGACACTCATGTTATTATCGTGTAAGCTGATCGCTTATTGCTCCGTTAACAGAAATCCTGTGTCTGTAAGGGGCCTGTTGCTGCACTTCAATGATAAAAACAATGGTCATCTTCTTTGAAATAAAGTGTTTTAGTTCTGCCTGCTGGGAGTGCCCTCTGACACAGTCTGTAGTGAAATATATGTAAAAATGCACATGTGATCACAGTAATGTTCAAACTAACTAGTTAACACGATGTATGGAAGTAACTCGTTGAATTTAAGTCGACATACATGAATTGCTATCAAATAAATATACAAAACGAATAAGTATTCATTCTCTCTCTCTCTCTCTCTCTCTCTCTCTCTCTCTCTCTCTCTCTCTCTCTCTCTCACACACACACACACACACACACACACACACACACACACACACACACACACACACACACACACACACACACACATCGGTATTTGAAGATAACAGTTTACAACTGCATATATTCAACCTTTTTTCCTTCAGATTTTGAAAACAATACATCTCTAAAGCAGATGGAGTGATGGTTGTGCTCTCACTCACCTGTGCTTACACATTCTTTTCTGATATATTGTCGTTATTATACTGACTGCACTGTATGGAGTATTGTTTTTTGCATCCAAAGAAGAGATATACGTCGAAAATTCATTTTTGTTTTATATTTCACGTTAAATCGATATTACTTTACACCATGTGTGTCCGTTAATGTTTCACCTTTTGATAAACGGTAATAATCGCCGGGAAAAAAATGTTAAAACCGCGACCGTTTTTCTCAGTTGTGTGCCGCACACGGTGCCAGAAAACATGGGATTCCAGACCAGTTGATTGTTTACACTCCGTCCTCCACTCCCCGACGCGCGGCGTGGAAAAGTTGGCTTTGGCCCACTTAGAGATCTGTGTCAACGCTTGGCGCAGTTCCTGGAAAACACGCAATGCGTACTTTAAAAACAAGTTTATAGCATCAACTGACCAAAAGCACTACTGAAAAGCATCTGTGATTTACACTTCTTGCTTTTTAGCCAGAAAGCAGCTTTTTAAAGTTGGAATATGCCTGAAGGGGGGCCGCAATCTCATATCTCGTTCTCAGTGACGAGTACGCTGACTGGCGATACGTGCTGCCCGGTCGTCAGGCTTTCGTCTGTGGATAGGTAGTGTCTTCGAAAGTGTTGTACGCAAAACTGCTTACAATTTTGTGAAATAAAACTTACGTGGCTAAGGAGATGCTTTCAAAAGGCAACCGAAATGTTACTTTCCCTGAAACCCGAGTTGTGCTGTTGTGAGAAACACATAGGGGTAAGGCCATGTACAGCTCGAGTTTGGTTCGTAGGCACGTCCCTGTCGAAACCGGTTCGGTGTGAGGAACTCGCGCGAGAATGTGCGATACGGGTTGGATAGGTTACCTATCCAGCCCATACCAGATGAGTGACGTGTAATCTGAAACTCTGTAATGTGCACGCACGCACGGTCTCATGTGTCCAAACACACTGACACACGTTGTGTGCGCTCACACGCACCACACCATATTCAAGACTGATGTTAGGCCAGAGTAATATCTATCTATCTATCTATCTATCTATACAAACATACATATATATATGCATTTCTCCCTTGCAGTTAGAAAAAGAGCAAAGAATTCGAATCAGAGTGAGATGTGTGTGTGTGTGTGTGTGTGTGTGTGTGTGTGTGTGTGTGTGTGTGTGTGTGTGTGTGTATGAATATATATATATATATATTTCTCCCTTGCAGTTATTTTCTCAATTGCAGGTGGAATAAATAACAAAGAATCTGCGTCAGATAAAATGAGAGAAATTGTGTAGTGGATTTAAATACAGAGAGAGAGAGAGAGAGAGAGAGAGAGGAGAGAGAGAGAGAGAGAGAGAGACTGACACTTTGATATTTTATTGTCATTACCAAAGAGGTCTTTTGACAAGAGGGAGATGGTAACAGAACAATAACATTGACCTCTTCCTTTTTTTGCAAACAAATAGTACACATTTATTCCTAGTGTGTATCAAATCAAAGATTAACAAAAACAAATAAAATCGTAACATCTCCGTCTGTCCTCGCACACAGGAGTAATACAGTAACGTTTAAAAAAAAACGAAAAGAAACACACACACACACACACACACACACACAACACACACACACACACACACACACACACACACACACACACACCGAAATTCTTTAAGAAGCTTGTAAAATATAAAACGGGACACAATCTCCACCAGGAACAACTTTTGAAGAGTCTGATCTTTAGACTCAGACTTGATGCATACAAAACAAAATATTGTAAAAATATCACTTGCATTTGTGGCCAAAATATTACGCTATTCCATGTCATCTTCCTTTGCAGAAATACTAAAAAATATTTACCTACTTGGTTATTAAGTCTGAACCCATCAATCGCGAATTTTTGGGACATTTTTGGGAACGAAGCGAAGGCTATAGAAGCTGTTAGGGCAATTGTTAAGAGTCCAGTTGGACATTTACTTTGATTCTCGAGTTATTTGTTTGATTTATTTTCTTAGTATTTCAATGGTTAAAAATGGGTTTTTTTCTTTAAAAATGTTCAGATATGAATCAAGGCTAAAGCAGTTTACCGTTATGCCGGCAGATTAGAATGGGGTTAAAGTGATGGTCACTTATTGGTATCTCATTAATTACATAGACTATGCATGCAAAGATTAGTATACTACACTACCTCCACACTCCATACACTTTTAATGACATTTCTAAAACAACACACACATTTATGCCCCCCCCCCCTTACACACACACACACACACACACACACACACACACACACACACACACACACACACACACACACAACCGGTCCCTTTTACATGTGTTTTTCTGTTTTGTCTTTGTTTGTTTGTATGCCTGTTCGTTTGTCTCTTGTTTTTGTCTAAGATCACTGTAAAGTGGATAGACATTAAATTAAAGAACCAACGAACCGAAATTGTAAGACTGATTGACCATCCACTCAATCAAATGATGATATTGTATGTTACTGATCTCCACATGCGATGAATGATGCCATTCATTCATATATATGAGAGAGAGAGAGAGAGAGAGAGAGAGAGAGAGAGAGAGATTGCGTCATGAAATCATGACACAATTGCATACGTACAAAATGCAATATGACGCAATGCAGCGTTGTAATGACGTAAAACCTCACACCATGAAGAACTGAACAACTGTTAAAAACACCCGACGTCTGCCTCCACCCAAATTTATCCCACAGACCATCCCACCTGATCCTACAACCCCTCACCATGTGTTCCGTGTTTCCAGCTCTGATCGGTCTGGCTCCTGGTAAGCATGTTTTTCTTGCTTTTTACCTTTTACGATCAAGAATTATGTCTGTCATTCTGTGGATTTGGGTCGTTTGTTCTTGAGGAGGACTGATGTTATATTGTGAAGGTCAAGGTTGAAACTCGTCCCCAGTGAGTAAATCGATTTCAAAAGAAGCTGTCCTGATTTTCCCACAGTATTATTTTAGTCCGATTGTTATAGTAATAATAACAATTGTTCTCACTATTGTTTACTATCAATATTGAGGGTGGTGTTGTATATTATAATCATCCCTATGTTCTTATCATTATTGTTATTATCATTATGATCATCATCACATTATTATTATTAATGAGACTGTAGCTCGAGTCTCATAAGAATGATTTAGGAGGAGGTTTCATTATATATTAGTAAAGAAGATTCAAAATGTTACTCATACAGAAACAGACTGCTTAAGAATCGCCAATCAGCTACGCTTAAAAAGCGAAGAAGACCCTGGGACCGATTTATTAAAACATTCAATATTTTCCACACAAATTGGATGTGTAATTGTATCAGATGCCTTGAACTTATAGCTTGTTTGTTAAAACTTCTTTGTATATGCTATAGGAGATGTACAATTATTAATAGTATTTTCACTCTTGTCGTTGTCGTTGTCGTAAGAGGAAACTTAATTCGAGATCTGTTATGATGAAGAATTACAATGTGTTATAACATTAAAACAGACAAAATAGTTTTATCTAGGTCTAACGCGTGCGTGTCTGATCGCTATATGCCACATTCCTTATATGACATTATCCTCTTAATTTCTTAAATGATGATGAAGACTGTTGTTGTTGTCAACAGAAATAGAGTAAGATATTTCAATCAACAGCTGTTCAAATCCAAAAGTATAAAAGAAAAGGAGTTGTCATGAAACCGGGACACGGCGTGTGTGTGTGTGTGTGTGTGTGTGTGTGTGTGTGTGTGTGTGTGTGTGTGTGTGTGTGTGTTAATTTCGTAAAGGAAGTCATATTTTCTCCTGTATCAATGTTCTGTTAGTTTCTCAGGACAAGACCACAACCACAACAAAATAAACTGGTTTTCAAAGAAATTTGGTGGAAAGATGGTAGGAAGCCGAGAGCCGAGCCCATGATATTTGAGTGTGAATATACGGCGCAGATCCGGAGCAAAAGCAAATCCGGGATCCGTTTGGCATAATTATTTCAAATTTTCCACTGAGCATGGACGATATGAGCAGGTGGCCCTGTGGACTGAGTACTTGGTTAGGAAGCCAGAGAATTCCAAGGACGTAATTCAAGTCTTTTGCAGGGCGAGGGTTCCCTCGCCCTCCATTTCTTTTAATTAGATCCTGAGAGTTAGTCGTTTAAATGAGAGGAAAAACCTTGGTCCTGTAGAAATAGAAAAAAAAAGCACAAACAAACCGACACGGCAATAAGGGACTGATCCCTAGGAAGCTTATATTAGTTACGATAAAATAATTGTCGGAATGTCGGGTTCGTAGACTTTCGCCTCGCAGTCACACGTTTTCACAATGATACGAATGTAAATTAATATCATCTGTGATTCTACCAGAAATCTCTCAAAACGCTTTCACACAATTTAATAACTGTGTTTCATCGTAGCATACACGCGCGCGCGCGCGCGCGCGCGCGCGCCTGATAAATGAGGATGAAAGACGAACAGAGATCAATGAGCTTGCACTTCAATAACAGGATTTGATTTTCATATCACAATTCTGGGTCAGTCAGTACGATCAACCGCAACAAGAGAGAGAGAGAGAGAGAGAGAGAGGAAGAGGGAGGGAGGAGTCAGCACTCTCCGTGATGACTCAATGCTCCCGGCGATGAAGGGGGATAAATGTTATTCTCTCAAAATCGTGTCCCTCCTTTTGCAAGTAATTGATTAATATCGTTGGTTTTGTCTTTTGTTGTTGTTGTTGTTGTTTGTTTGTTTTTACGAGCGAAAAGTCCTCAGACCCGTATACTCAGCTATGATGAGTCAAAAAAAAAACAACAAACGCAGACAATAGAAAAAAAGGTCGATTAAACACACACACACACACGCACGCACGCACGCACGCACGCACGCACGCACGCACACACACACACACACACACACACACACACACATACACACACACGCACACACACACACACACACACACGCACGCACGCACACACTGTGGTGGCGCTGTGCCATCAGTGGCTCGCTCTCTACAGAGAGAGAAACCCCAATTTCATTCACAAAGATCTGCAGTGACGACGATGAGGTTACACAATCCAGTAGGTCTGCTGCATCTCTGCTAGAATTTGGGACACACGTAATGAATGACTGAATGGTTTCTTTTCTTACTGCACAGGCGTCTTCAGTAATACACATATACATTTTTTTATTAATGAAAAAACGAATAAGCACCTATGAAATGATATAATTTGATTCCCACAATTCAACTTGTACTACATTCCCATTTTCGATGGAGTTTCTGTGGGTTTTGAAGTCCTGCAGGTTTTGCGTAATCATACTTTCAGGTGGGCAAACAAATAAACAAGCCAACAGGCACGGTGTGAATTCATAACCTCCTTTGCAGACTTTTAAAACTGTGGGCATGGACACACACACACACACACACACACACACACACACACACACACACACACACACACACACACACACGCACGCACGCACACACACACACACACACACACACACACACACACACACACACACACATATATATAATATATATATATATATATACATACATACATTAAATGTAAAATTATTTAACATAAAGTGCATTCTCTTGATCCGTTTCTGTGTATGTCTTTCCACTCCATATACAAACCTAGTTTTCATCTGATTTTCTCCACATTTGGCTCAGTGACTCGTTAGCATACTAAGCAGATCGAAGGCGAAACACTTCTGTTGTGAGACAGTCGCATTTATGCGAGCGGTGAAACGAAGTAACATCGGGATTTGAAGGGTCAAACACGCCTTGCCATTGGCGTCCATACAAATTCAAAACACAGTTTTTACTCACAGCCTCATTGCCAAGATCAAAAAGTATGTGGTTCACTCCCAAGTTCCAAGCATTTTTAGGGATTCTAATCAAATCTCGGGCAAAGGAGGTGGGGGAAAGGGAGGGGGCCAGAGAAAGGGGAAAAGAATAGGTAGGAGAGGAGGAGGGACGGAGAAGAAGGATGTAGGAAGGACAGTAGGAAGGGAGGTGGGGAAAGGGTTGATGGAGAAAAAGAAGGGGGGGGGGGGGGGGGAGTAGTCAGTTGCAGTTTTAATGCGACAATATGGCGAAGCGAAGTGATGTGGGATTCGAAGCGGATCTAGAACAAAAAGAAGAATAGGGGGCAGGCGGAGGGGGGGGGGGGGGGGGTGACCGTAGAACGGGGGTTAGGGAAAGGGGAAAAAGGGAAGCAGGATGGAAGTGGCGAGGGAGGAGTGGGAGAGGGGCTGGAGGGATGTCGGGATTTGTAGCGGGTCAACGGCAAGGAGGGAAGGGACGGAGGGCTGGGGGAGGAGAGGTGATGGTGATGGGAAGAAGGGAAAGTGGTTTCCGGATTCGAAACGGGTCTAGGGCAAAAGAGAGTTGAGGACGAGGGAGGGGAGAGACAGCTAGATGCACAGAGTAACCTTCTGTGAGAGCTTCTGCGACTGATCAGTGTGAACAGTGATACTACCGTTATTCAGCCAAAGTTGTTCCCATTGAAGTCCATAGGGAGTCATTGTCCTATCAATCGCAAGTTGCCGCCGTCTTTTGTATATGTTGCATTGTCTGTCCTTAGTAATTGACTGAACGATGTCGGTTAACCTACTCCTTTGTCACAGGAGTCCGAATGCTGGTGGCGGGAGGTACAGGTATTGTAGGATCAGGTGTGACGCTCGCTGCCCTCAAACAAGGTGCCAAGGTAAATGAGAAAGGAGACTCGAACCCTGCATGCTCATATCATCTCCAGCATAGATGAAGACTGTACCCTGTCAAACACTGTTTATATTGTTCGTTGATGAACAGGTTCTTTATTTCATCTTCAATTCGTCATTGTCAGCCTACACGTCTCAAAGTGTCACCACGTCTTGATATTGATACTGACCCTGCAAAAAATCGTGCAAAAATTAACCTCTGATGTGCTGCTGGTTAGCGATATAGGGTTGTGTGTTCCAGTTCAAATCTGAATCAGAAGCACGGTAGTGTGTGGGCAAAAGCGAGGTGCAGGCTGATGGGCGAACATGAAGCTTACATACGGAGTCACCAGAGAGGGCAGTCAGCCAGGTGGACAGTTCTCTAGCCCGGAAAAAGATTTTTTTTTCTGTCTTATCTGCTGGGCTGCTTCAGTGGCATTACCATCACACCGTTCATTCCGGTTCTCTGTCTGCAGCCCCACTACAGATTTCACATCTGATCCCCAGCACGCCCATTCCATTCCACAGAAAGTAGTCGATGTCAAGTCATCATGAGGCAATCTACCAGAGAAGACATTGCACTGCTGCTGAGTTACTTCGGCGTTCAGTGGTGCCTGTTCTGATTCAGCTTTCACAGGACACCATCTGCTAAGCCATTCTCTCCCCGCCCCTTTCTTCTCCCTATGCGACAAAAACAGCTTAGTCAAGGAGCTAGTGTGAGTGTGTATACCTCTCCAGAGGGCGTCACCACCCTTTCTAACGAAAGTCTCCATGATTTTGCCAGTACCGGTGACCCCGACACGAACTCGCCGAGAGATGCGGAGAGGAACCAGAAACAGGTCGCCATGATAGCAGGGCATAAAGGGCCGCAGAATTTTAAGACTTTTCAGTTGGTCTGATCGATGAGGATGATGAAGATGACTGTATGAAGCTCCGTTCAGGTCTGAGACTGCATGACAGGACTGCACTCTATGCTTACTTGCATAATATATCCCGCTTTCAACCAGGCCCAAAAGATACAGGTACCTGCAGTGCTGGTTACGAAATTTGAGCAACCCTCTCAGAGACGCATTCATTGTGTGGCTGAAACTTGACTGTGTGGCTCTTCTTTTCTCAATGGAGCCCATAGCAAATTCATTTCTGGATAGGAGCCGATCGGGGCCGAAATCACACAAATAAATGGCTCTAATTGGAAACGAACCCGTAACTGTCCAGCCCCCGAATCCGCGATGTTAACCACTGCGCCAGGGCGGCTGAAGGCATGTTAAAGAGTTGTAACTTGCTCGAATGAACGATACTCAAGCAAAGGCGAATAATGGGAAAGCGAGGAGAGATACTGAGCCTCCTCTCTCTACAACTTTGTAAGAATTCTCTGAAGTTTTGCTGGAATATTTTTTTTCTAATCGCTTTTCTTGTTTCCATAACAAATTAGGTGTATAATTCATAAGTGAAAAAGGGCGAATCAGAGACAGCGTGGTTTTAACTTTCTATTTTCCTCTATTCATTTATTTATTTATATGTGTGTGCAGGCCTAATGATTCGTCGAATACTAAAGACCTTCTCCCGACTGGTAGAGATTCGGTACAGCATTTTGTTGATTGAAAGCAGTCAGCATATTGAAAGCAGTCAGCATACTAAAAGTAGTCAGCATATTCTGAGCATTGTCACTGTATTAACAGAATTTCTGCAACGACGCGTGCAATGCTTTAAGTGACTTTTTTTGTAAATCACGCATAGCTTAAGCTATTCGGTGGTACTTTTCAGTGCTAGCGGTAGTTATTGTTGCTGTTGTAGTGGTAATGCTGTTCCTTATTCTTCTCTTCTTTTTTTTTAGTCAGTTGATGTCGTCCCGATTGTCTGTGAAGGTGACGGTGGCAACACGTTGCTATGACCGTTTTGAAGCCCTGAAGAAAACCATTCCTAAAAAGTTCCATCCAGTTCTGTCTGCTGTCGTGGTGAGTCCCTGCGCTTCCTTTTTTGTTCTTGCATTTATACATGAATACACACCCATCTACACAAACCTGCACAGATTAATATAGACGTATCCATCCAGACAGCATATTTGTATGTGCCTGTATACACAAGTGAACATAGAATTAGTTTCACACACACACACACACACACACACACACACACACACACACACACACACACACACACAAACACACACACACACGCACATCTAAGTGTATTACCAGCTTCCATGGGCGTTACGAGTTAAGTATGAAAAACAAACATATACATAGCAAAATGGTAATGATACAGTGAATTAGCAAGTGACAAAATATGAATAATGACACGGGGAAAAAATAAAAACAAACAACAACAAAACAATAACAACCACAAAACAAAAACAAATACCTTGGGGAGGAGGGTGGGTGGTCCCTTTCACCTTCCTCAGTTCTCGTCTGTTGTCTCTGCCTCTAACTGTGCAACACCCAGCGATAACGATGAGCATTGTTGGGTAATGACGGTGCCGACCTTGTCCATACAGACCGTTTCTATTGAGGGATAATGAGAACAGTTATGCAATACAGAGCTAGTTCCCATGTTTCATAAGAATTTTCGCTCAGAGTGGAGTTAGTTCCCATGTTTTATGATAGCCTCAGCGTTGAAATTGACCTTAAGAAGATGATGTCCAAAAAGATCATTCACTAGTAGTCGAACATGTTTTCAATTAGTCTCAAAGTAAATAACTTAATCTGAAAATAACAATCTAAAATAAAGAGAAGGGAAATGAAAAAAGTGTAATTTACAAATGGTGTATGTTATAGATACCATTCCTTTTTGATATTGATATATATATATATATATATATATATATAATTTTTTTTTTAGTTAATCTTAAACCTGGATTTTACGTAGACACCAGAGTTTCCATGCGAGGTGGTGTTCATTTAAAGACCAACGTAATCATTATAAAAAGTTGTAGGTTGACCATTGTGCTCTAAAGTTTGTTAGATTGCGAGTGTATATCACAGTGGTACCCCCAAACACAAAATGATATGTTTGGTGCCCGTGTTAACAGATAGAGTCATTCAACTGCTGTTAGACATGTCCAGCCCCTCAATTTCACTGCATAGGTTTTCACCAAACTGCCATATCAAATGAGAAGAGGCCTTAGCCTTGATGCAACGAGATTTTTGTTGCTGTATTGTTTGATTTTGTTGTATGAGGGTCAGTTCCACATTTCATTACTTTTCTAATTTGCGGGGGAGGGGGGAGAGAAGAAAGTCAAAGCAGAATGAAATGATATTGATGACATCTGACCCCAATTTATGGTGACCAAACACAGATGTGTTAACATTGGGGAGAAGAGGACAGGTAGCTTGAGCGCCAGATTTGTCAAGCGTGTTCGATGTCGGATTCTTAAATGCCAGAGAAGTTACTTCACTTGCCTTTTTGTGTGTGTATGCATGGGGGGGGGGGGGGGGGGGGGGGGGGGCTGCTTATGGTTATTTTTCTGTGCCACGAACCATGTGAATCCTCGGCTGTCTGTATTTAGCGGTCGACTGAAGGAGTGTTCAACTCACATACGTAACAAGGGAGTCTATTTATAGTGTGATTATGTTGACTATGTGTGTGTGTGTGTGTGTGTGTGTGTGTGTGTGTGGTGAAAACTTCAAAGTTGGCATTTCTTCAGTATGTATGAGCGTGAGCATACTATTTACATTCTATTTAGAAAACCATTGTCGGAATAAAAGATGAATTTGTGCTTGACATTTTCAGCAATAAGATCAATAAGACAAAGCTTTTTTTCACACATTATGTTCACTTACAACTGTTGCTTTTTATACTGCAAAAGGGCATTTTAAGGAATGTTATCAGGAAAAGCTACCAAACATCACGAAACATTTTATCAAAATCGGATCATTTAATGCCATTTGTACGGAGCAAAGGTGGAGATATGAATAAATACATTGCTAAATATAGAACTAAGTAAACCCACATAGAAACAGTCAAGCTTCCTAGATATTACCTCAAAATGACACGTCACGCTGATGACGCACTAGGAAAGATTAAGAACTCGGATCTCTGAGAGAATCACCTCTCTGGTATAAGATTTTCATCTTGAGAAACGCACGTTTGGGTCGTTGCATATCTGGCAGAAAGATCAGCCGTAGTCGAGGCCTGGGCATTTCAGAGTGCGGTTATCGACTTGAACTAGAGCGACTGAAGAAGGCGGGAATGGAGGAGATGGGAGAGGGGAGGGGGTGGAGGTCCTAGTAGCAGCGGTAGAAAATGACATTGGGAGGTGCAACTCCAGTGGCTTAGCAGATGTGATGTAGCATTAATGCCCACATCTGGGGACACCGAAAGTAGCTCACCCTGTCCCGTGGCCTGTGCAGGGGGACCTGAACACGGAGAAGGGGGTCCAGCGGATCCTTCAAGAAGCCACTCGACAGTCGGGGGGAGTGCAGCACGTGGTCGCTAGTCTCAAAGGCAACACCAACTGGAAGGAGGTTGGTCCTGAAGTGCCAGACGGACGGGACGAACAGTCAGACAGACTGACAGACAGATAGACAGACAAGTATATTAGACTGGACCCCCCCCCCCCCCTTTTTTTTTTTTTTTTTTTTTGTTGTTTTTTGATAGCTGATAGCTGATACATGCATTCAGATACGTATGTGTGTTCAAGTATGTTTACACTTGCACGTTTGCATTTTGGATGCAAACCACGATAGCGTGAACGCTCTCTGTTTCTTTCTCATCCCCGTTTTTTCTCATCACTTTCCTTGGCACACACATATACACACACGCACACATGTCCTGTTGATTGCTACAGATGGGACATCTGGTGGATCAGTCAGTGAAAGACTTCCAGCGCGTCACAAACGCAGAGGCCACAACCCACTTCCTGTTGATGAGGGCCTTCCTGCCTTACCTGGAACTCCAGTCAGGTGAGAGTCAGAGGATTGCTTCCTACAGCCCCGATTGAATTAAGGGCGAGAAATACATTCACAGACGCAGCTGCAACTGTTTGTGACTAGAAGTTCTTCGGACCTAGTTAGTAATTATCAATACAACTTTTTCCCCCAAGTAAAAAAGCTTCACACAAGCTCAGCATCAAATCACGTACAGTTCTTTCAACAACGATGCTATCATTACACAAAGTCAAAATTATCATGCGTATGTATGGTATTTCTTAAATATCTGTTTGACACAGTCAGGGACATTTTAAAACACAGAGCACTTCATCCTCAACGGGTTGCTCATTGCGCGTTCAGCATGATGATTTTTGTATCAACATCTCTGCTCGTTGGTTTTGAAAAGACCCAGGCTGAATCTTGTCAAAATAATCCGTAGATATCTGTTTACCTGTACTGAACAAAATGTAGTTTCTTACTGAATGCATAGAACTGAAACAAGTGTGAACGAGAAAGGTTACCAGTCTGAATTTGGCTTTCCTAGTTTTGCTGTTTGCAGTCTGTACGCTGTTGGCGAAATGTTTATGCGATCGAGTTTTCTTCACTTACTCCTTGTTGACGCCAAGCAAAACCTAATTTCTCAAAGGTATACAAACATTATCACTCGTTTATATTCACCTCTCGGGTCTAAAGCTTACAGGAACCCTTAAGTTATTTTGTAACAGTAGGTCATTATTCATGTTCAATTATTTCAACCAATGCCAAATATAATCAGTTGCAGATAATGCCTATTTGTTGTATCATATACTAGGTCATTCATCGTTTCTAACTTGAACTCCAAGATATTTTCTTTACTGAAAGTGTAGAAAAGTGCGATCCTCAATAGTTTCTCAGAAAGACACAAACGAAGAGAGGAAGAGAACATACAGAGGGAGAGATGGTCACAGTCAAACAGACACAGAGAGAACAGGTAAGAGAACAGACAGAGGGAGAGATTGACACAAAGTCACACACATACAAAGGCGCGCGTGCGCGCGCGCGGACACACACACACACACACACACACACACACACACACACACACACACACACACACACACGCACGCACACACACACACACACACACACACACACACACACACACACACACACACAGAAAGAGAGAGAGAGAGTGAGAGAGGCAGGCGCGTCACAAACTAACACTTGGGAGAACTATTTAGCTAGAGCTGTGAACAACAATCACTCGTAAAACCAAGGCGGCCCCTTTTTCAGGCACCACCTACACGGTGGTGACGGGGTACCCATGGAATGCCGACTGGCCCCCCAACCCTCTGCAGCGAGTGGCCTGTGGCACAGTACACGGGCTGGTGGACGGGGCGCGTGCCCAGTGCCAGAGTTCCAGAGTGGCCGTTAACGAACTGCGCCTCAAGTGCCAAGTGGAGAAACAGGTAGGGGGAAACACAAAGCCCTTGGTACTGCAATGTGATGGTAAGTGCTGGAATGCATCGCGTAACTCAAAGCAGTGTGCTGTTTGAGCATCTGTTTGAGTACGGTTCAACTGACCACACAGTGATGCCCCTGACGGTGTGAGGGGTTTTGGGGGTGGGGCGGGGTGGGGGGTTCAGTACAAGCAGCTCCCCGATCTTCTGGAAGTTCTGTGCGAATGATTTTCTGTTGTCTGTTCCTCTCTGTGATTCTGGTTTGTTTGCTTTGTTGTTGTTGTTGCTATTTTGTTTTTGTTGTTGTTGTTGTTTTCCTCACTTACATTTGTCCTTCTGTACTGTTGTCTACTGTTCTTCTGCCTGTGTGGGCCATTCTCCTGGCTTTGTTCTGGAAACTCTTACACCTTGTCACAATTTATGATACACTAGATTTTTCAGATTTGTGTGTATGCGTGTGTGCTTTGTTTTTATGGCTATTTTTGCTGCTGTTGTTGTTTTCTGGCAACTATGTAGTAAAAAAAATTGTACACGCTTTCCAGAGTGAGCATTAGCTCCCATTTAGCAATATCTGTTTGTTCAGGCATCTTCTTCATTTTTTCAACTTTGTTTAGCTCTTAAGTTTGTTTGCTTTGTAACCTGAAAGTGAAAGAAAGGAGGGACAGTGCTTGGCGCACAACAGACCAGTCCTATCCACCTTTAAAGTGTCAATGTTTTAGCTACCATGTCATTAACTGCTTTATATGCTTATTGATCTCATTTTCCTTCGTTGTTTGTCACCCTTTCAAGGTATAACCTCCCTCCCCCCCCCCCCCCCCCCCGCCCCTCCTCATCCCCGCCCAGAGGCGGGCCTGTGTGATCGGTCGTGCTATAATGACAAAAGACTTGAAAAAAAACAGCACCTCAGGGCTGCCACCACATGGAGTAAACAGCGTCTGTCCTAGAGAAAA
>CM065727.1:43952622-43987622 GCA_033310375.1 Conus canariensis
AAAGCAAAATCGAATTATTCCGATAAACAAAGCAAGAAAGTCATAAAATTAGTGTAACCCCATAAAAAAAAAAAGGCTGAAGACGCGATCTACAAAGAGGTTATAAATCATATGTTGGCATCGGCGTCTGTGGTCTTGAACAAAATAAAGGCCTGTCTATATCAATTTGCATTGTGGTATGAAGAGAGAGAGAGAGAGAGAGAGAGAGAGAGAGAGAGAGAGAGAGAGAGAGGAGGAATTAACGTATAAACATCAGTTATGTGTGTGGGTATAGTAATAATCATGCTTGCAAAGTGAAAAGTGTAATTTTCAACAGCCCCCCCCCCCCACCCCCTCCCCCAACAACCTATTTCAAGCTCTGTTGACCGCATGGTACAACGAACGTACCACTGGCTCATGTATGATCCCACAATTGCAGTAATGCTCACAGAAGTGCGTCCCGGTGTGACAACTGTCATCACTTGTTTCCATTCCAAATTGATCGAAAGTTGATACACATCTCGAATTGAACCATGGTGGAGAGGGCAAGTACGATTTGTGTCCTCATGCTTCACAAGATCGAGACACAGAGAGAAGAACCGATTCTCACTATGGCACTATCCCCATAGGCGCGTGACTGTCTGGCGCACGTGCATGGTCTGTAATCGTCATTGAAAAATTCACTCGCAGTTGTTCCAGCAATCTGAGGCCCTAGCGTCACTGTGTGTGTGTAAAGGGCTAGTGCTGTTCTCTCTCTCTCTCTCTCTCTCTCTCTCTCTCTCTCTCTCTCTCTCTCTCTCTCTCTCTCTCTCACGGTAGTTTTTTGCAGTGAACATTACGTATTTGAATTTGTGCGATCTTCGTCGTCTCGCCTGCGCTGTGGTTGTCGTCACCGTCGAAGTCGTCGTCTTACCTGCGTCGTCGTCGTCATGGTCGTCGACGATTCGCCAATGTTATTTTTTGTCGTTTCTGACAGCATCATGTCGATGTCGACGCACTTGGTGTGATGTTTGAATATGTTCACATATTTGTGTGCCTGATGAGAGACTACGTCTTTTAAAAAGAATATGACTGGTGTGTGGACATATCATTTCAAAAACAAAAAAAAGAAAAGGGATGAAAAACTCATGTTGGATGTTTTGTACAAGAAAACTATCACTGATTACTGTTACGGGAGAGGTGTTTAGCGCACAAACGTGTACGATTAAGAATTAAGAATTCTTTACTATGGTCGTGGAGGTCGGTCGGCCGAGAGAAGAGATCGTACTGTGTGTAGTTTTCCCTGGTCAAGTCCCGTCATAGTAATAATGGCTTTTGTCCTCTAGGAGGAAAAAAACAATCCATAGGCCAATTCCAGTCTGGATCTTAACTACACACTGGCTGTAGACAGACCACAACAGAGCTATCCTTCTGCAGCGGAGAAGACAGAAGAATAAATGTAATTCTGGTCATCCAGCGGGTCCCGCCGTCATCTCTCTGTGACGTGCCAGGGACCAGCTGTCTGAGAACAAGGCATCTTCCTTCACCGCCTTCAAACTGGCCGCAATATCCCACTGTAAACTCATGTCATCCATTCTGCTCACTGTCTTTCATGAAAAATGACACACACACACACACACACACACACGCGCGCGCGCGCGCGCGCGCATGCACGCACGCATACACATACACACACACACACATACACACACCACCACCACCACCACCTCTACCAACTACTACTACTACTACTTCTCTCGGCGGTTGGAAATATAGGGGTTAGTCGGGGTAAAAGGTTGAAGAGGGGGCACGGGCGGGAGGGGGGGGGGGGGGGTTGGGAGGGGGAAGGGTGTGTGTGGTTGTTATGGTGATGGTGTGGCGGGGCCGTTTTACAGCCAGTCTTTGTTGCTGTTACTATGAGTGTATATCTGTGCAGGTCTATTTTAGTACAGCACCTTCAGCCTTCTGTTTGGGGTTGGAGCTAAGCGCACACACCTTCAGTGACCTGCCACTCACACCCACAAACGTTTAATAAGCCTTGTGTCACAATACAAAGTGCTTGTCGCATCGCGCCAGTGAATCAGAACACGCGGTACAGATAGTGAGCTTATTTATATAACATTTAGAAACTACGTTAACTGAGTTTGAAGTCAATCATGTGGTCATTGTGTGGACGCTGGAAATGGCATCGTCGTCCTCAGACGCTTTTTACCATGTGTTATAAAGTTAGCCGGCGTTTTGATTCTCAAGTCATTGTAAGTGATGAAACTCGTCTGTAAAGAGCTACTAAAGTGCCTTCATCAATGTTAAGATAGTGGTTGACTGCCTTTTAACGCGCGACTAATTTTATGATAGGGTTTGTTGTCTGCATCAATATATTTGTTGTAGTTCGGTTACCGTGTGTGTGTGTGTGTGTGTGTGTGTGTGTGTGTGTGTTGTGTGCATCCGTGCGTACGAGCAAGCGTGTGTGTGTGTGTGATTGCCTGTTACATATTTCATTGTGGGAGTGATACGAGCTCAGCCTCATTTAGGGAATGACAATTACAGATGGCATCACTCTCATAAAGTAGTATCCTTCGAATATCGATCTCAATTTCAAAAGGGAATGTCTAAAATGTGCCATGATTTTTAAAGGCGACACAAATTTAAACAATACGAGCACGATCTTTTGAAGTCACATGCATATAGTCGCGTGCACGCGCACACAAACGCGCGCGCGTGCGCGTGCACACACACATACACACGCACACACATACATACATACATACACGCACTCACGCGCGCGCGCGCACACACACACACACACACACACACACACACACACACACACACACACACACACACACAAACTCAAGAGCGTTGCAGTTTCCAACATTGCTTCTCTTCTTCAGCCTTGTTTTTTTTTTCTCATGACGGTTCACCGCCCCATCTCCCCCCCCCCCCCCCCCCCCCCCCCCCCCCCCCCCCCCCCCCCCCCCCCCCCCCCCCTTCAAATGGGGCTATGGCCCTTAATGAATAAAATCTGTTTCCATCTCTCTCTCTCTCTCTCTCTCTCTCTCTCTCTCTCTCTCTCTCTCTCTCTGGCGAAGACATGCGGACACCAAATGCTCTTGTGCATGGTGATTTAAAAAGATACCTGGTATGTATTAATACTGTTGTGAATTGTGTTCATTACTGGTTAAAGTTAACACACATGGATAGACACAGGTTTCCCGGGATAACTTATCTAATAGTATGCAATCTGGACGAGAGGGGATCGAACACGTGGGTGTTGAATGTTCGTCCTTGTCTGTGTGAATTTGGCTTTGGGTTTGTTTAGCTGAATCAAGGTGTGGAAGAAATAAGAAGTTTTCTAAGAGTGTTCAAACAAAGACTTTTAGACTGCAGATGGCAGGAACGGAACAACCATATTCAGATTAGCAACAGATTTAGTATGTATTAAACATTTGGTCATAATCCACATTTTGTACAAAGTTATTTATTAACAAACATTGATAAACATTTAAAAATGTATGATGACCAAGTTTGGCTTTGGGACATCAGATGTAGCAGTGCGTTATTTTCATTACAGAAATCATACTTACACCCAGCTGCTATGTCCACTTTGTACAGAAACTGAAGGAAATCAGTTGCATTGTGTTTTATGCTGTGCTGTTTTTCCTTAGTCTCAGAAAACAATTGTTTAAACTCAGAAAAGAATTCATGGCAGAAAAATTCGACCGAAGCCCTAGTGCTCTCAAATTGAGCCTTCTGATGTCTTCACATTGCAATAGTGTTACCAAAAATTTGTTGATATACTTGTACAAGGCCTTTAAGATGAGAGAGTACGCTATATCTTAATACTTTTTTGCTTGTCTAGTTATGTTTATTGTAATGTGGATTAGTTATAATGCGCACACCCTTAATCATTAAGGGGCGCTGCCTTTCTATGTATAAACAATTCTCTCTCTCTCTCTCTCTCTCTCTTCTCTCCTCTCTCTCTCTCTCTCTCTCTCTCTCTCTTCCCCCTCACAGGGGAGACAAGAAATTTTACTCTTTTAGACAATTTTAATGCTCTGACAGTCTCTCAAACAGGGCTACTTACTGTCTCTCCTAATCTTATACTCTTTGCTCACAACTGAAATAGCTGAGAAAGTTGAATATGGAAAGCATGGATATCAATTCTGTTTGCCCCTATTTGCAGACAATACTGCAATGACCTCTTCCATCCCATTAAGTCTTCAAAAATGCTATTGTAAAGGGTACGATTCTGCCCAACCTTTGAGAACAGAGAGCTTGTAGTGGTTAACCCCTTAAACGCAGGATAGAATCGCAGTGAGTAGCAACCTAGCTGGTAGGTTGGAATGCCAGTTAAGAGGCTGGTCACTCAGCAGACAATTTGCCCACGGCTGGTCTGGGCAGACTGGTTTTGAAGAGACAGCCATTGGACTTCATCCACATCGTAATTGGTGTCGCCTTTGCTGAGGAGCTCTTGAGAGCCTCCCTTTGACCATGGCTGGTCTGGATGGTTTGGTCTGGGAGACTGAGTATAGGCCGGGGGAACAGCCCAGGGAGACCGCGGAGCCGTGGTTGGTGTTGTCTTTGCTGAGGTGGACTTGAGATTCTAGAACTCAAACATCTTCAGGTGAGATGCTGGATTTTGTCCTAGGTACAGAGTCTGAAGGGTCTAGTTCTCCTGCACTCCACCAGACCCAGCCACTTACATGGCGGTCGGCCCCGTTGATTGTCGAGCCGTGGGGGATAGAATGTCTGGTCAAGAGCAGCCCCGCCGGAGCCAGAGTTTTAAACACTTTAGACGCTTGTAGTCGTTCTATTGTGACTCAGGCCACAAAAGACTTTCTCGAAAGATCTCGTTCAAAGGGGGTGGAAGGCCTATATACTCCCGGCGTTCTGGCTCTGAGATCATTTCTTCACTGAGCAGAGTGTGGTGAAGGCTGTGACTCTGATTCTGTCATTCAGGTGTTTGTGAATGTAAAGGGCTGAAAAGCAACAGCCATTGTTGGATCGGGGTGTAGGCCTGACAGGTGAAACGCGAGGAGCCATTAGCGTGTAGCACGCACTGTCCTGAGGTCGGTGTGGTTGGTTCGGTCCAACCATGATTTGAAATAAAAGAGAGAAGAAACCAACGAGCTAGTGTTGGTGTGGAAGTTGATGTGTCAACTCGCTCTCTCCCCCATTACTCTACTCCCCTCTTCCCTCCTTACCTCCATCCACCACCCTTACACTATCTTCGAAGGAGACCTAATAAACTTGATTTAACAGTTAAATGAAGCAAACTAAAAACTGATTGGAAAGATGGAGATCTTGCAGTTTAAGATTATGGTTTTGTAGATTCAATGAAACGGAAGGAGTAAATATGGTTCAAAACTACAGAACCAATTGTTCGAGAAAAAACAAATTACGTGAAAGCTCCCAACTCAACTCTTTCTCTTCATCCCTAAAAAAAATCTAATGCAATGATAAATGGTGTGATCAGTCCTTATGTTTTCATACAGACAGAACGTTACGAGCACTAGGTGCTGTTTCTCCTCTAACGAGTTAGAGCTTAACAGGATACCAGAACAAACTTTCGTTTTTTCTAGGAATAAATCTGGTGATAATACTGACAACTGAAACTAAGAATCCAACTGACACCACGTTATCAAAACTATGCCATTAAACTGATTTCCATTTCATTGATTAGCTGGAGGTATCACAAAATATGAAGTATTTTAGGCAATAACAACGATCGAAAGCTATCAGGAAGACTGGACAAACATGCGAAACGGAAGCCATCGTTTTGAAGTAAACCGTCCTTTCAAATCAGTTTTAGAACCAGAACCATGCGTGATGCATTTGACAAAAACAACTTTAGGATAAAGTTTTCAGGAAGTCAGACATAATGTAACAGATCTACACAGCAGTAAGGAATACGGGGAAAGCAAACTACATATCCTGCCAATCAACAGAAGATGAATTTCATTTCCTCCTAAATGCGATGTTAACATTCTGGTGAAGAAAAGTATATCTTTAAATGCAGACAATTTTGAGACAATCATTTACTGAACTCAAAGGAACAAAAACAAAGAGAAAAAGTAACCCATGGAAGAGCCCAACACAGGCTTAAACACATCACTAACCTCCCGAAGTTTGCCTCTCCGAATAAGACAAACGTGTGCAAATTTCCCTTTCACCTCTGGATCATATAGGCTCACCTGCACTGCTTTATTCAAATTGGAGGCTTAAAGGGGTTCTCACCCAGTTTTACAAATCTATTTTGACCAAATACACGGTTTTGGTATGTGGTCGTATTGCGAAACCCAGCCCCGAATCAGCCGCCTGTGGTCTCATCTTGCAGTGAGAGCAGCATTTCCTGCGGATTGGGAAAGCGAGAGGCTGAAACAGGAACGAGAGCCTCGATTTCGATAAAAGGGGGGTTTCCCGATTGATGACGTCGAAAAGCCAAGTCGCTCTTCGTGTTCGGCTGAAGTGAGATGGGGCGAATGTGTGCTGTGTCTGGTTGCGGAATTTCATCAGGAAATAAGCAAAGAGTAAGCGTTCATGCTTTTCCAGGTGCTTCCAGCCAGGTTAGGCGATTGTGGATAAATTTTGTCACCACAACGAGGAAAGATTTTGTTCTTCGTGACAGTTATCATGGCATTTGCGGTCGACACTTCGAAGAGCACAGTTTCCAAGACCAAGACACCTGGAAGGTAAAGGTGGAAGCTGGAATTCGGGTCCGAAGACAGCTGAAAGAGGATGCTGTGCCAACTATTATAACAGAAAAATGTATTAAAGCACTCTCTGTTCATCCGCCAGCTGCAAGCGCAAGCCTCAAACGCAACAGTGACACTGATTCTGTCAGGAGCAAGAGAGCCAAACTCAGAGGCGTAAAGAAGGTAAGGTTTGTGGAATGGGTAGTTGATCTGTTTGTGTTTCATTTCATTCTCAGTGTATGGTTCGTTGTAAAGATAGTTGTTGGTTTTTGTTGAGTGTTGGCGTCAAACTGAAACACACATTGTGTCTGCTGCCACTGAAACTGTTGCATGTTTGTGACTGATTTTCCCCCTGCTGTTGCTGTTTCCAACAAAACTGAAGGTATTATTCTTATTAACAAGAAAGTGTCCATGTCCACAAATAACAGCTTGTTGGACTCCAGTGAATAATAGTTTGGGTTTTTATTTTTCAGGACATTGCTGAACATCAGGCACCCCTGCAAGTTCAAGTTTCCGCCCAACAACCATATGCTTTAGTAAGTGAATTATTTATCAGTATTTGGATACAGGATGGTGACGTAGTGTGCATTTTAAGATATATGCAGGTGTGGTATGTCTGTATGCTATAAACTGCCATGGTGAGTGAGAGAATAATGAGCTTAGATCTGCAGCTTAGATCTGATGTACGGCACGTCACGCATCAGTTTTTACAATAAGAGCCAGAACCTTTGACTGCAATATATTGTAAAAGCCCCCTCAGATTCTAATTGTCATTGTGGAACTTCAGAATTTAAGTGGAGAGAGTGAGATTGAAAATGAGGAATGTAAAAAAAAAAAAAAAAAAAAAAAAAGGGGGGGGGGGGGGTGCTGAAAGTGAACAGCTATTGAAAAGATTTTTTACAGCAGGGAAGAGAATTAGTGTGATGATGCAGTAGCTGACAAACTCCTGTTCAAAGGAAAAGGCATTATCTGATAGATCTAAACAACCGAAAGAAAATGTGGTTTATCACATAATCATTTTTAAGTTATTTACATACTACGTTAATGTGTGTGTGTGTGTGTGTGTGTGTGTGTGTGTGTGTGTGTGTGTGTGTGTGTGTGTGTGTGTGAACAGATGCATGTATGTGCATGTTTATATCGTGTACTGTGTCGTGTGTATGTGTGTACATGTACATAATATGGTCAACCTGTAAAATGTCCAACTGCCTGGAAAGAAACACAAGCGTCTGATGGCGAGGGAGGTGGTACTGTACAAGTAGCTGTAGGTTCAAACTGGTACGGCTGAACTCCATACACTTAAGTGAAAATTTCACGTTCGATGTTCTCTTCGTTGGAACTTGACTCGTAGCTGGGAGCATCTGCCATTATCGCCGGAAAATAGTTGAGTTTTACGTCCTCATAGCGAAAGCTTTTAGGGACATGTCTTTCATTCACGGTAGTCTTGGCATTTATACGTCACTTGCGGAATCCCCGACTCTCGTCTCTTTCCGTACTGTGCTCGGCAATCTCCGTGGCGAGTCACGATTTGGCTACTTGCACGACCCGAAACACGGATAGAAGCGAGTTCCAGAAGAAAAGTAACACGTACATCGAAACACGCTCGATCATACTTTTGAACAACCCAAACATGCTATTTAAGGGTGAGGACCCCTTTAAGGCAATGAGATCTCTCTCTCTCTCTCTCTCTCTCTCTCTCTCTCTCTCTCTCTCTCTCTCTCTCTCTCTCTCTCTCTCTCAGCTCATTGTCAGGCAATATGTGTTGTTCCATCACATTAAATTAAAGAGCTTCACCTTTCATTCTGTTATTATTATGAAATCAACCATGCACTGAGGGGTGTGTCATACAACACAATCTATGGCAAAATCTATAACAATCATTCAAACGCAGCGTTGGAATGATTTTTGTAGGTTTTATTTTGCATCGATCATAGAATGAAAATCGTAGTGCTTATAGGTCAAAAAGGTAAAAGTACCATCTGATATGTCATTTCCTCATCGCCAAGCGTCTAAAAACGATGCCCTGATTTCCGTTTCTCAATAGCAAATAAGGTATAATAGTCATTTCTGATGGAACTAGAGAAATACAGGTCATTCTTAAACTGATCCATTCCTGATATAAAATGACAAGTGAAAATGATATATTGGTTAATCTCTAAATCCGGTTCCACATTTCATGTCAACGCACTTCTATTTAGTCTTCCTTTTGCGTTGTACATCAAGAACAAATGAAATGGGAGAAGCAGCAAGTGGCAGGAATCTCAAATGTAAAACGGCTTTGCCTCAATCTGATTTTATTGAAAGAAACGTTTCTGCGTCTTATAGGTCGTTATCAACAATACCAAAACACTGAAAGTGAGTGACTACATTAAACTGAATATACATGATAGATAAAGCGCGTTCTAGCTGTCTGTCTGTCTGTCTGTCTGTCTGCCTGTCAGTACGACTATTTATCTGTTTGTTTGTTTGTGTGTCTGTTTTCAGTGCAGTCTGTATTTGTCATTGGTAATACAAATCCACAGTCTTCATCTGATCTTCTCCAAAGTTGCAAAGTGACTCACGCGCATACTGGGCACATAAAGAGCAAGCCACTTTTGTGCGAGAATGTCGCATTAGTAACATTTTGATGCGATCATATGGCAATGTCGGCGTTCGAAGCGAATCAAAACACCCCTCGCTGCCGGTGTTCCTGTACATTAAGAGTGTTGTTTATTGTTGTCTTGCCTGCAGAAGACCGAAGAGGTTGAAATACGCAGTGTTTGTTTTGTGATTTGTTCTTGTTCTTCTTCCGTGAACACCCACGGTCAACATTTTGACCATTATCGGCGTTTTTCGGGAGTGCGCAGAAGAAAAATAAATTTTAAAAAAAGGAAAGAAAACAGGGGTGGGAGGAGGGGGGGTGTTGACGGAGGGGTTGACGGTCTATTGTGGACTTGACACCTTTGAAGAAAAGGTGCCAAGGCTGGGGGACAGGACGGCGTCTGCTGGCAGGCTGTTCCAGTCCCTGACTGTACGGGGGAAGAAGGCCATATTGCGGTAGTCGTTTTTGGCGGGGATCCTCTTCAGCTGTTTGCTGTGGCATCTTCTGGAACGGGTCACAGCGGGGGCCAGATGAACAGCACACGCACACCAGTTTGTTGATGATTTTGTACATCATGCAGAGGCGTGCTGTACGTCGGCGCTGTACCGGGGGGGGGGGGGGGGGGGGGGGATTTCAACTCATGCAGCATCTGTTCCACACTGGAAGTTTTCCTGAGGCGATTGAGGACAAAGCGGGCTGCGCGTCGTTGGACCTTCTCCAGGGAGTCACAGTCATTCTTATCGTGAGGATCCCAGACACAGGCTGAGTATTCGAGTACTGGGTGGATCAGAGCTTTGTATGCTGTTTGTTTGATGCGCTTGGAGCCGATTTTTAGGTTTCGTCGGAGAAAACCCAGTGTGCGGTTTGACTTATTGACGATGCTGGTGATGTGCTGGTCCCAACGTCCATCACTCTGAATGGTGACCCCAAGGTACCTGGTGGAGGAGACATGTTCCAGCTGCTGGCCATGGAGTGTGTAGGCCACCTCTGGTGTCGGCTTCCGGCTTCGTTGAACGGTTAGGACGCTACACTTGTCGGGTTGGAACTCCATGTCCCACTGAGTCTCCCACTCACTCAGGGCGTCAAGATCCTCCTGCAGTATCCTGCGGTCAGTATCAGACCTGATAGGGCGGTCAATGGCAGTGTCGTCTGCAAAGAGTCTGACGTTGGACGAGACGTGGCTTGGCAAGTCATTGATGTAAACCAGGAACAGGCAAGGGCCAGGACTGAGCCCTGGGGAACCCCAGACTTAACTTGGACAAACTCGGACCTGCTCCCTTCTACGACCACGGCCTGCCTTCTGTCTCGTAGGAAGTTGAAAATCCATCAATTTGTGTCACCCCTAACACCATAGTGGTCAAGTTTATGCATTAGTAAGCTGTGGTTTACTTTATCAAAAGCTTTAGCAAAGTCAAGTACTACCATGTCAGTTGAGAGACCTTTGTCCAGGTTTAATGTTAACTGGTCTGACTGAGATGTACGCTGGTGTTTAATGTACGTCCAAAACCGCTTTGTGCATGGTGTCCTGTCCTGCTCTTCTTCCTGAGGGGTGAACAGTCGGTTGACATAGTCCCAGTACGCGCGTCTCAATTTCTGGTGCACCTCTCTTCTCAGTCGCCTGACTTCTGTCTTCAGCTCCTCAGTTCCATGCTTCTTCATTTTTCGGTAAGTTCTGTCCCTTTTCCGCAGGAGGCGTCTCACTTCTAAGGTGATCCATGGGTAGGAATCGGTTTTCCTGGGAGTCTTGTGGGGAATATTACTTGTGATACTGCCCTGAATGGTGGTCTTGAATTTCGTCCACAAGTTTTCTGCGGAGGTCGAGTCATTTGAAGCCATGGCATCCATCTCAATTTGGAGCTCCGCCATCTCTTTCTTCATGCTGGACCAGTCCGCTTTGTTGTACAGGGGGATGGGGCGTGACCGGCAGTTGGACAGGGAGACCTTCGTGTTGTACTCAACATACACAATCTCATGGTCCGAGAGGCCGGGCAGGATCTCTACACCGGGGATCAGGCTGGGGCAGTTTGTCATGACGAGGTCAAGGGTGTTTTCCAACCTGGTGGGTTCGAGGACGACCTGCTCGAGTCCAACGTCGTGGAGCAAGTCAAGGAATTTCCGATGAAGGTCAGGATAGGAACTCGATGGCTTGAGGGTCATAGTGGACCAGTCCCAGTCAGGAAGGTTCAGATCCCCTGCTATGAGCAGTTGTGTGTCATTGGTAGCGGCAGCCTTTCTGACAGATGACTAAAACTGAATAAGGCTTTCTTTATCACCTGTCTTTCGTCGATAGTAGGCGCAGACGTATAGGTGTCTTCTAGTCTTTGTGACGATTTTTACCCATAGAATCTCACACTCAGTGTCAAATTCCGTCACTAGTGTGCTCTGGATATCCTCCTTCACTGCCAGGAGAACACCACCACCATCACTATTCCTGTCCTTACGGTACACTGTATAAGAGTCTGGATATGCTATCACCGGAACCAGGCATGGTGAAAGCACATGTCGACGCCAGAGACAGTGTCACTATCACAGCACTAGGAAGGCTTACAGATCTCACACCTTTCTCATGCATACCTGATATCGAGAAACACTACTAGATGTAAAAAGAGTGATAAATTGTTTGTTGACATACTTGTCACTGCTAGACAGATCGTCGAATGTCAAAGACAAAAACAATACTACGTTACCACCACTCTGCGCTCCGGAGAAGATGGAGAACTTGCGACGTAAACACGCAAGATGTCTCCGGCGAAATTGGTTTCGGCGGGAACTCACGACGTGAACGCGCAGGATGTTTCTGGCGAAGTTGGCTTCAGCGGGCCGAAAAATGAAAAAGGAAGGGTATCAACAGGGTCGGGGGACTAACTTTGGTCAGATAAAGGAATTTAGTAGGGATGGGGGTTAAGAAACTTCATAAAAATCGTAAATATTTCCAAACTTTTCGCGGACAAAAAGAAGAAGAACCACCATATCCGCACATGCGCACTCCTTCCCTTGTTTGTTTGTTCTTTCGTCTAGCGATACAATGCTTTTTCTTGTAGTTTTAAGACAGCGATTTAGCCATTTTTCAGGTGGTCTCCTACAACTAGCATTTAACTGTCGACTCGAGAGTTAGTAAAGAAGGAGCATGATGTCTTTAGAAAGGGAATGAGTTCCAGAGTATCGCCGCATAAAATGAAGATGTCCTTCAACCGTACTGCTTTCGGTTTGGCCAGTCGGAGGGAGTTAGAAACATACGGTCATCAAAAGAAGAGCACAGGGAATAGACGGAATGATAACAGTTTTGAGTAAGCTTAAACTAAGGGGTACTGAATCATAAAATGACGGCTTGTCAATATTGTACCTGACATTTTCTGGAACAGTTAGGCACAGTGTGTGGTCTATGATTCCAAAAACCATGAAAGTCTTTTCAAAAACCATCCCAAGGCTTTTCATTTTTGATACTAGCACAAATTTGAAAAAAAAGTATGTCTAAATTTGCCTTTCAAACGAACGGAACAAAACTGCAGTAACTCAGAAAGGAGTCATAAAGCACAAACGTTTCAGCCGGGCTGACTCTGTGACGTTTTGAATTACCAGGATCTAGAAAATCTAAATGGAAGTGATATAGACTGACACAATACATGGGCCCAGTAGATTCGCATTACTGCTGCACAACTTCGAGACTTTCACGTAAAATGCTGAAACTAAAAGTTTCACAATTTAATATTGCAAGAAAACCCAACTAATCTAGCAAAACTCCCAAACAAAATTAGCATGGCAACCATCTTTCATAAAAAATATTAACTAACGCTAAATCATACAAAACCAGTGCCCAAATGCCTGAGGTTCTCTCTAGAATCGTGAAATATGAAGACATGCTGAGCTTAGAGGCGCAACAATTACATATACTTGTGATATAAATCTATGAACGTAGCATGCACACACACACACACACACACAACACACACACACACACACACACACACACACACACACACACTTACACGTATGCGTACACGCACGCACCCACACATGCGCGCGCGCGCGCGCGCGCACGCACACACACACACACACACACACACACACACACACACACACACGCACGCGCGCGCGCGCACGCACGCACGCATGCACGCACACACAGACACACATGCACTCACGCACACACACATTCACACACACACACACACACACACACACACACACACACACACACACACACACACACACACACACAGAGAGAGAGAGAGAGAGAGGGGGGGGGGGGAGGGAGATAATACAGATATATTATATTTCATTCATTTACAGGCCAACGCCCTTCACGAAAGCGGTGCAGCTAAAGAATCCTTTCAAAAATACAGTAATGATATACTTGATCAAGCTTAATGCATAAAGAAGAAAGCACAGATCATAACTTCAGCACTTTATATAGATAAATGGACAGATTTCTTGTTGTTCGTTCATCATTTGATGCTGCACTAAGTAAACGCAATCGAAAAGGATTTGAACATTGATAGTACGTTTTTACTTTACCTTTAGATTATCTAAAACTGGACAACACAAGACAAAATGCACTTCGTCTTCTTTCAGTTGTTTAGACTATGGACAAATTCAATCAGCAGGTGCGCGTTGCTTCCACCAAAACCTACCGACAGCAATTTCTTGAACACCAAGTCTGAAACTTGTTAAAATAATTTTTAAGACCCCTGATTAGATTCAATTTTAAGTGCATTGTATTAACAGCTATTTTGTTAAAATTCATTCAGACTAAATCTTTCACAACTCGGAACACGAAAACTCCATTCTTGCCGTCTACGCACATAGTCTTTCCGTAAAATCAGCAAGGAACTGATTAATTCTCTCACGCCGTCTTTTAGCGATACGTATCCAAAACCAAACATGTACAGTTTACAACGAGTATCAGGTACCTAGTCGTACACACCTGACTGCAGAAGTTTTACAAATGGGGCATCTTATTGTCTCTCCATAATCATATCAAATCATTTGGTGCTTGTGTTTGAACTCCTCGAAACAGTTTTAGAGTAAACAGATGTACCGTTTTATAGTGACAAGCTGTACTACTAAGTCCCCACAACTCAGCTTCCAAATTGAAATGTTGCTGTTTCTGTGTGCCAAATAGCTTTAGATATACAATAAGGGAACTGCAATTTAATTTAAGTAGTTTTTGCAATATACATGACAATGAACGTTTGGCTCTACTGGCAAAATTCTGACACGACAGAGTAAAACTCAGTCTCGTCGAAAAATAAATGCCTAGATCATTAAATACTGAAAAGCTTTGGAAATGAAACTTGGGATTCCATTACGAGCCCAATGTTCTCTAGTTGCTAAGTCTCTACATTTCCTAAAAACAACTACATTACTTTTACTATGATTCAGTTTTGGATGTGTAATGTATCTGTGACCCAACTATTGTTTAAGAAGGAGGGCCAGATAATATGTCAAAAGTAATATGGATAATTCGAAATATCATACGTAAACGTAGCTCCATGCTTCCTATTTCTGATCACTTCTAATGCTAGCTCAATTATAATAAAACAAACAACAAAGAACCCGGAACGTCACCTTGTTTTACCTGCGTTTGAACTAGAATGAATTCTAGTCCTGACTCTAACATACACCATGTAAGTACATCGAAAAAGTTTTCCTTTAACTCCGTTTTTCGAAAGAATAGGCCACGATAGGATTCTTTCAAAGAGTTAATAAAAACAACATAAAGTTTGCGGTTAAACCAAAACTTATTTTCCATTAAAGCTATTAATGTGTACATATGATCAATGGTAGAGTAGCCTTCTGTACCCCGCTAGATGTTCCCTTTTAATACTATGCAATTTAGTCCATTGTGGAATCCCGTTGTTCACAATAGACCTATTTACTGCTTGTATAACATTACGATATCCCTCTGTAATTACAAGGACTGTCTTTATCATCTTTTTAAATGAATGTAAAGCAGTACTTTCTGTCCAGTCGTCAGGGAATATTCCCTTGTCAAACAGTGTGTTAAAACTTATAACCCAGGAGTCAAGCAAACTTAAGCATCTCCCCATTTATTTCGTCTGGACCTACCGATTTACCATTCTCTGACTTCCTTACTGCTAAAACACTTCTCTAAATACTGGGCGGTTCATGGAACATTCATCGTCATCTTAATGATTAGTATCATTACCACCGTCGTTCATTATACAAGAATCTTCATTTTGTATTTTTTTCCAATAATTTTCAAAAGTGATTGTGTCAGTCATCGATTATGTATGAGAGAAATGTTATACACATTCTGTCTAAACTCTTTTTGATTCTAAAGTAGTGCAACTAACGATCCTAATAATACGTCATTATCTTGTTATTTTACTTAATTTAAGAAGATTTTCATACTGTTTCGTAGCAATATAGTCTGCAACGGGAACGGTATGATCCTTCATCTAGAGAAATATTTTCATCAATCCTTCAATTTGTTGTTACATCTGGTTGCAAAGTGAGGTGACTGCAGGCGGAAATCTAAACAAATTTTAAATGTAATTAATAGCGCACCGCAAAAAAAAAAAAAAAAAAAAAAAAAAAAAAAGCGTATACAAACGAATCACAAGACAAAACATGACGCGTTTCGACCTCTAAGGTCTTCTTCAGGCAAGATGCAAAACTCTCAGGACAAGGAAAATGAACGAGCAATCACTTATCTTCATCCACTTCAGCGCAAGATTGGCATTGAATTTCAACGCCCATCTTGCGCTGAAGTGGATGAAGATAAGTGATTGCTCGTTCATGTGTTTTGTATCTTGCCTGAAGAAGACCTTAGAGGTCGAAACGCGTCGTGTTTCGTCTTGTGATTCGTGTGTGTGTGTGTGTGTGTGTGTGTGTGTGTGTGGTGTGTGTGTGTGTGTGTGTGTGGTTTTTTGTTTTGTTTTGTTTTTGTTTTTGTTTTGTTTTGTTTTGTTTTGGCGGTGCCCTATTAATTACGTTTAAAATTCAGTTTTTTTGGTTTTCACATTTCACACTCTTCATCATACCAGTCGTTTTCCCCCTGTATTTTCCTTCAAACAAATTTACTTTTCCATACAACAAGCGCTAATTTTTACACGTGCAACAAACATTCATTACAGTTACACAGTTACGAGCAATTGCATTTACAGCATCGTTAAAAGATGACAATAATTCATCCGACAGCAGTATATCGACATAAATTTGTTCAGGATAAAACTTCCACTCGAACTTTTCTATCAGCAAGCAATTCACAACTCAGAGACACAGGAATCAGTTTAGGCATATCAAAATGAAATTCGACAGGTCGATGATCAAATTCTAAATTCTCTAATACAAATAAACAACAAAAAGGCAAAATGACTGAGAATAAATTTCTATAAATTAAAAATTTTTCATATACATTACTCTCTGGGTCAGATATAAACGTGTAGTGCTCGTCGCGATCACCATGACATACACCATTTAGAATGAAAAATCCCGGCGAAATGGCGTAAAGATCGAGCGCATTGTCTGATAATTTTATTTCTACTGAATCAGAACAACCGCGAATATCAACATTATAAGTATCATGCTCGTAAAACATATTTAGTTTTTTGGTTTACCGGCAGCATTGCACATCCTCAGATCAAGCATGCAGTCAGTAAGACATTCCCCAAGAGAAAACATACGATTGTCAACACCAAAATATGCATAATGTGGTGAACCCTGAGGAGGCACGAATAAATCAATGTATAACACATCCCCTGTTAAACCAAACGTAAGTCCTAAGAGAGAGAGAGAGAGAGAGAGAGAGAGAGAGAGAGAGAGAGAGAGAGAGTAACATCGACAATGATAATGACAATGACAATGATTTATTGACAATAGTTAAACAACCCTAATGCCAAGGGAGTGTTGCAAAACTCTGCCAGCAATGGAAATGCGAGTCAAAAAATAAGTTTACACACACAAAACAGTTGAACAATACAAATAACTAGAAAATGAAGAAAAAGACTATTCATCAAACATTATTCTCATCACAATAAACAACTTATTGCATAGTCATTATTTGCAAACACAACCTTTATTAAGTTTTTTCTCTCTAAATCGAAAAGCTACCGCCACAAACTTAGCAAATGAGTTTACAATGTCTACATTTTCAGAGGATAAAATACCAGGGAGGTTTTGAGTTTGACCGAAAAAGGACTTGAATGCAGAATAATCATTTTCAACTTTTTTGTTTTCTGGGCATCTAAAAACGAAGTGTTCCTCGTCTTCAATTTCTTTTGAGCAGGATGGACACATCAAATCAACTTTCCGCGTGCATGAATCATCTCTAAAACGCTTACATGAAATTGTTGTGAGGCAGTTCTCAGCTTGAAGATCTTTAAATGAGTGATAAAACTCATACTTGTCACTTTCTTCCAAGTTACTATGCCAGTTTTGCATATGGCACGCAATCAACCTATCTTCAAACGCTGCCAAAAGCCTGACTTCGTCACCAACACTCTAAGTCATCCATACAATGCCAAATCCATTTACAAATAGAACTCTCTTTATTTCAAATGCCCAATTCTGACGACCTAATTCTAATTGAGTTAGTGTCATGTAATATACCTGTTTATTTGCACTTTTCATTGGTAATTTTAATAGTCGCAACCGATGTTTCAAACATTTGACAACAGTTTTAATATATAATGGAAATCGACCAGTTTCACCCTGACACATTTTATTAGAGATACGTAAAGGTACAATTAGGAACCGTTTGATAGCAAAGTTATGTACATTTCTCATTTGCTCATTTACGTAAATGCCCCAAACGTCAGCGCCAGGTGTTAGAACAGGCTCAATAGAATTTAGTTTTCTTATGCATCGACACCCCTTTTCCCTTTTCGGCACATTTCTGGCCAACCCATACTAAAAACTCAATTTAGTAGTAAAGATTCTTTCTTTTCTTTCTTTCTGCGTACGCAGGCTGATACTCCTGCGGACTGCCTGTATTGACAGGCAGTGGAGTTTTGTGTGTATGACAGTTTTTATCCCGCCATTAAGGCAGCCATACTCCATCTTCGGGGAAGGTGCATGCTATGTGTAACGTGTCATCCATACCAACGGCCAAACTGGCCTTCTCTTCCGAAAGTTGGTGATGGGATTTTACGTGTGTACAAGATGTTGTGCGTGCGTTCACACACGGAACCTCGGTTTATAGTCTCATTCGAAGGACTGTATGGGGAATGGAGTCCGAACCAATGTTAACTCCGAGGGAAAAATCCCCCTGTACCGAAATTCGAACCCGCAACCCCAGGATCACGAGTCCGGCGCTCTACCAACTGAGCTGTTCCGGCCCCCAGTAGTAAAGGTGATTCCTAAGTATTTTTTGAGTTTGTAACTCTGATTTCATTTCCCCCATACCATCATTTTCACGTGCAGCCAGACACCCACCCTTTCTAAATACCATTACATTTCTTTTCTCTAAATTAACTATCAGGTTCAATCTATTTGCTCCTAGTTTTAATAAGTTTAACTGGTGTTGTAATCCCACCACAGATTCGGAGAAAAGGATGACGTCATCAGCAAAGAGTAACCGGAAATATTCAATAGCACCAAAAATAAGCTGCACCCCCTGTTTCCCCTTTTTAGATATTTCAATAGCCAATTCATTCATAAAGAAAGAAAATAACTGGGGGCTAAGAATACACCCTTGTTTCACACCTCTTGGACACTCAAAGTAATCTGAGTATAAACATTTATCACGTACACTTGCTGTTACTGTGTCATATATGCCCTTCAGAGATTTATATTACTTTTCACCTACCCCCGCTTGTTATGTTAAGGAGTTGAGAGAGTATAAAGATCTTTTAAAGAAGACAAAACAAAAGTATGACAAAGCTAGATTAGAAAAATTGAAGAACTTGGTGAAGGATCACCAATCTTTCTGATCATCGATCAACAGAAAGAATGTTGTGTACAATGAAACTTCGATTGACCGTTGGTATAAACATTTCTTTGGCGTTTTTCACGATTTTGCTGGTGTGTCAGAAACAATTGAATAAGAAGATGATACGAGCGTTGATACACATGAGCCATTGTGTAATGATTCCATCACAAAAACGAAGTGTTCATATAAAAAAATTTGTAAGTAGGGTTCAAGCGGGGGACCAGATAGTTTCAGTTTCAGTTTCAGTTTCATCAAGGAGGCGTCACTGCGTGCGGACTACTCCATATACGCTACACCACATCCGCAAAGTTTTGAGACCACACTACGCATGATGTGAAGCTGATGGATAAATAAAATTAACAATTAAGATGAGAAATTGAAGAAGAGGGTCTCGTGGCTACGACTCAGCGGATGTCTGACCTACGCATTAGCCCAACGCGCTGGTCAGACCTGGAGTGCCTACCTACCATGTTTTTTCGGGTTTTTTTTTTATGTGTGTGTGTAGTGAATGTACACGTGTGTGTGTGTGTGATGTGCGGGCATGGGCCCATGTGTGTGCGTAGGCGCATATATGTGTGTGTGTGTGTGTGTGTGTGTGTGTGTGTGTGTGTGTGTGTGTGGTGTGTGTGTGTGTGTGTGCGCGTGTATGTGTGTGTGCGCGCGCAGGAATGTGTGCGTGTGTGTGTGTGTGTGTGTGTGTGTGTGTGTGTGTGTGTGTGTGTGTGGTGTGTGTGTGTGTGTGTGTGTGTGTGTGTGTGTGTGTGTGTGTGTGTGAGTGTGTGTGTGTGTGTGTGTGTGTGTGTGTGTGTGTGTGTGTGGTGTGTGTGTGTGTGTCCTGCTGTATGTGCGCGTGTGTGTGTGGCGTTTGTGTGTGTGTGGTGTGTGTGTGTGGTGTGTGTGTGTGTGTGTGTGTGTGTGTGTGTTCCTGCATGTATGTGTGTGTGCGTGTGCGTGTGCGGGGGACCAGACAAAATTATAGCTGAAATGTTAGTACATGGTAAGGATGACAGTGATTTTCTGGTAAAGCTTTTCAATCAACTGTTTGATAACGGTTTGTTTTTTTTCCCAGAGGAATGGTCTAAATCAATAATAGTGCCTATTCACAAGAAAGGAGATGCAAATAAGCCAGATAATTATCGGGGTGTATCTTTAACCAGTATATTGGGAAAGTGCGTGGGCCAACAGAGAAGAAGCGATTATGGAAGAAGAGGCCGGTTTTAGAAAGGATTATAGTACTGTGAACCATATTTACACTCTGTTTACTGTTGTACAAAAACATTTAGTGAACAACTCTAAATTCTATTAGGCCTTTGTAGACTTTCAAAAGGATTTTGACTCAGTTAACATATAAATTACAGGAGACAGAGAGAGAGAGAGAGAGAGAGAGAGGAGAGAGAGAGAGAGAGGGAGACAGACAGAGGGACAGACAGACAGACAGACAGACAGACAGCAGACAGACAGACAGCAGACAGACAGCCAGACAGGCCGAAAGACAGAGCGATAGATGAGGATACGATGTCGCCATCTTTCTCACAAGGTCTGAAAAAAAAAAAAAAAAAAAGAAAACAACAAAACTTGCCAGACCGAGCCGCACCCACGCTTCATTATGAACACAAATATGTGACCGTCTGCATCTGGGTCACCTGGAGAGATGTCACTAAGAAGAAAGGCCCAAGGCAAAAAGGCAAAGGACTGAGTGAGACAAGGTGGCTACAGGCTCAGGACAGCTGAGACTTTCATCTGGAGAACAGCTGCTGTACTCAGGACACACAGGGGATGGAGCCCCCCCACACTAAGGGTGTGGCCCTGATGCTGGCGCCGGGGCACAGGGGGCACTCATCGGATGGAAACCTATCAACTCCCGTATCACCACAGCCAAGTTTACCACGAAGAAGAATGACATCAGGCTGAACATCATCCAGTGCTGTGCTCCCACCAATGATGCGGAAGAAAAGAAGAAAGATGACCTACCAGCAACTACAGACAGTCATAGACAGCAGAGGAGCAAAGGACATAGCCATTACTGATGGGAGATTTCAACGCCAAGATTGGAATGGACAACACAGGCTACGAGGACATCATGGGGACACATGCATGTCCTTGACATTTTACTATGTTGTTTTTTTTTATATATAATCTGTATGTAAAGTCTGTATATACGTGAATTAATGGTTTGATGCCTTTGGTAGAAATACTGTACCTTCAGTCTTTGGCGTTCTCTCTCTCTCTCTCTCTCTCTCTCTCTCTCTCTCTCTCTCTCTTGGAATCTATGCGACTATCAGTCACCCATAAGTGTAGGCCATTACACTCAAATTGTGTAGAAATGGAAAAATTTCAATTTTTCATTGTGTCATGTCGCCAAATTAGGGGAGGGGGGGGGGGGGAGAGGGTAAGGAAGGTGGGGAGAGAATGACGAGTAGTCGCGACGTGACGTAAAATTGTTTGTACTGACTCGCTACATCTGGGAGAGAAGGAAGGAGAAAAGGGGTTGGCATAGATTAGAAATTTGTGTGTGAGACACAGGGGATAGAGAGGGGGGGGGGGGGGGGGGGGGCGTTTTTGTACAATTTGTACAAGAGGGTGGCTGCTTGGGACTGATCTGATGAAGTTGTCAAGTGACTCGTCACAGGTGTGGGGGTGTGCGCGTGCCAAACTAAAATTGAAAGTCGGCCAGCCAATCAGAAAAACACACACATTTTTCAATAAAATTCAGGACACGTGACTAATTCACAGAAACCAATAATATCGAAGGAAACAATTCTACCTGACAAGTCTTGATCTGGCAAGTTAGTGTTGGAACACACACACACACACACACACACACACACACACACACACACACATTTCGAATATATATATATATATATATATATATATATATATACTAACTAGCCGGTGTACCCGGCTTCGCTCGGGTATATCTGTACAATAATTGTCTGGCCACCCCTCTCTCTCACCACTTAAAAGACAATACAATAAAATTCAGCTTGGGTTTGTTTCGTTTTTCCCATGCCGAACCAATTGCCCCAGCCTCCTCCTATCTACTTCACCCAATTTCTTCGGACGCCCACTCCCTTCTTGCCTCTCAATCTGTTTTCCCTCACGAATTTTTTTCCATAGATACACAGTCCATAGAGGGATGCCTGTACTTTGTGAACTTACCGATGCATTCTCAATTCCTTGATTGAAGTGCTCCAAAATGACAACTCTGTAGGGGCCGCCATAACCTAGTGGATAAGGCGCTGGACTCATGATCCAAAGGTCGTGGTTTCGAATCCCGGCTTGGTCTTGGAAATTTTCACGTGGAATGTTTCCAGCTAAAATGACCGTAGTTCACCCCGATGTCCACCCTGGCCCCGCAGGTGTCAGTCTAATGTGACGGACCAGCCGTCTGCATATCCTTGATTTGGGCACGGACGTTAAATCCAACTCAAACATGACAACTCTGTGAAAAGACTGCATTTTCACGATGTATTATGTCTATTGGAGAGCCTCTGGGTAGACATTTCTGGTCTCCCTGTTTGGCGCAAGTATAGTCAGTGTTTCTGCGTTTCCAGTTCGTGATGTTGCAACGTAGAACATTCCATGTGTAAAACACGGAACGGTCAGGTCTGCCCCAAGGGATGAAAATGTCGGACCCTGGCTCTTGATGATTGTCAGAGCGAAAGCTGGTTTCATGGGAAACTGAAGCCGTCAGAACTGGAATGGCAGGGGTGAGTCCATGGGTTCCAGAGGAATTCTGGGGAGCAGCACCGGTTCACCTTTGTGGGGGCCACATGATATTTTCGCTTCTACAACGTTCCTGTGCAGTCTGGTGAAGACACATCGGGTGCCATTGATCTCCTTTGGCGGGTCCAGTGAGCGGAGAATGATAATAGGGACTCCAGATTTCAGCAACAGTTCATGTGGTGGAAGTCCAGAAATCTCAATGGAGTTCAGGAGTTCTTGTGGATAAAGGACTGCCTCATCATCATTCTTGGCCGTGTCAACAGATCTGTACAGAGTTTCCTCTCCAGGGAAGTCAGCTACGATTTTTCTGTT
This sequence comes from Conus canariensis, assembly GCA_033310375.1. NCBI lineage: Eukaryota > Metazoa > Mollusca > Gastropoda > Neogastropoda > Conidae > Conus > Conus canariensis. The sequence goes on from CM065727.1 coordinate 43,975,790, forward strand.
CAGCCTGTTGACAGTCTCGTTCAGGGAGGAGATTATGGCCCTTTCCGCTAACCAGTCTGAGTCTGCACAGTGAGCATGAAGATCCAGGTAGACTGCTTCTATCAGATCCTCCTGGCTATCAGACAGGCGTTGACAATGTTGGCTCTGGTGCCATTGAGGACGACAGGGAGGATCTGCCTGAAGTCCCCACAGAACAGCGTTGGGATGCCTCCCATTGGCCTGTGCACTTGGGTGATGTCCTGCAGCGTAGAGTCCATGGCCTCGTAGACAGCTTTGTGGGTCATGGGAGCTTCATCAATTATGACGGTTGCAGCCTCTTTGATGACTTTGGCCAACGTTGACCCACGCTTGACAGAGCAGGTTGGCGTTTCTTGCTTGTCGGCATCCAGAGGGACCTTGAAAATGCTATTTACTGTCCGCCCACCGGCAAAAGAGTAGCGGCAATGACACTGGAAGCAGTGGCTAGCACTATTTTGCCTGTGGAGCGGATCCTGTTCAGGATAAGATTCAGGATGGTCTTTCCTGTCCCTCATGGAGCATCAAGGAACATTATGTTGCTGCTTGCTGTGGGATCCTGCCTCTGCTCAACCATGGTCATAAAGCTGTCGTACACGTCTCTCTGGTCAGCTGTCAGCTTCTTCAGCTGGTCATCAGCTGCTGCCCGGAGTGCAGTAGTGTCGTAATTTGTCTCGCGGTAGTATTCTCGAGGCAGTTTGTTGTTGTGTGACTGTTGGCATCCCATACTCCTCTGTAGACTTGCCTCCAAGAAGGAAGAGTTTGTCCTGAATCACAGTAAGAGCTTGGTTGTAGATGGCATCTGTGTACTGCGCTTCATAATAGACATCTCTTCGGACTTGGAAGAGGAAATCTTCAGCAAGATGGTCTCTGAAGAGGTTCCACAGGTTGCCTGGGTTACTGGGGTTGAAAGCCACCAGGATAATACAGAAGTCACGCAGCAGTCGGGGTCTCTGAGAGATGGAGGCTTCCTCCAGGGCAAGTTGTAGAAGGCGGTCATCTTCTAGGAGTCCAAGAGCATTGCAAGCATCTCGAAAAATGTTGTGGACATAGCCGTTGACAATCTTCAGCTCCTCGTACGAACGGGATCCTTTCATAACGTTGAGTAGAAGCCTCAAGAAGTAGCACTCTCCCTGGCGAGGACTGATACTGTACAATCGCCGGATTGCAGTGCCCCTTTGTCGTTTCTTCCACATATTCTGAGTGGACATCAATGTGAAGTGCTCAGGGACTTCCACGTACTTCAGCTCTCGTGCTGTAGGGTCTTGAGAGCATAGGCTAAAGATGGCGGTAAGGGTTGCTTCTGGGGGAGAGCCTTGTGCTCTTTGCGCTGCGTTGTGTGGATTGAAGTAGACCCATTGTCCATTCTCCAAATGGACAGCTGGTCTCTGCACCATGGGGTGGCGCTCATGCAGGTCAAATCCCAGGAGTCTCCAGGTCGCCTCGATGCTGCCAACGTAGCGGGCATTCTGGTACATTTGGATCTCATCAATGACTGGAGGTTGTTGAGCTGCTCCTTCACCTGCCTGAGTGGCTTGGAGTTGGAAGACGGCTTGGTCTGTGCCCTTGTGGACATACTTCAGGACGTACTTGATGAATTTTATGCTACTGCATATTTCCACATTGATGTGGCAGTTGAACTAATGTAGGAGGTAAGGGTTGTAGGGGACAACCGACTGGTTGGTGACGATGATTTCTCTCTGCCCAAGCTTCACAGTCCCAGTATGTCCTCATTCAGACTCCTCGCGTCTCCTGTACTTGGGGTAGCTGTCCTCACCCTGCTCTATGACCCTTCTTGCCTCTCAATCAATTTTACCTCACAATTTTTTTTCGTAATACGATACACAGTCGATAGAGGGATGCCTGTACTTAATGAACTTACCGATGCATTCTCAATTCCTCGATTGAAGTGCTCCAAAATGACAACTCTGTAGGGGCCGCCACTACCTGGATAAGGCGCTGGACTCATGATCCAAAGGTCGTGGTTTCGAATCCCGGTTTGGTCTTGGAAATTTTCACGTGGAATGTTTTCAGCTAAAATATCCATAGTTCACCCCGATATGCACCCTGGCCCCGCAGGTGTCAGGCTAATGTGACGGACCAGCCGTCTGCATATCCCTGATTTGGGCACGGACGTTAAACCCAACTCAAACATAACAACTCTGTGAAAAGATTGCATTTTCACGATGTATTATGTCTATTGGAGGGCCTCTGGGTTGACAACATTTCTGGTCTCCCTGTTTGGCGCAAGTATAGTCAGTGTTTCTGCGCTTCCAGTTCGTGATGTTGCAACGTAGAACATTCCATGTGTAAAACACGGAACGGTCAGATCTGCCCCACGGGATGAAAATGTCTGACCATGGCTCTTGTTGACAGACAAAAATCAGACGGTATTGCAGAGCATCATAACTTCGGTGTATTTCTGAAATCCTCTGCAGACTTCCATCTCTAAATTTAGAAATTAACGGTTTTTAACGGTCAATTTTAAGTTTCTGTTCATATTAGTTGTCTATCATTGATCAGCGTGTAAAACTGCACCTGTATACCAAATTTCATCAAGAAAGGTCTAAATTTAGAAAATAACGGATCTTAACGGTTTTTAACGCTCAATTTTATAGTTTCCGTTCGTGTAAGTTGTATATCATGGTTCAGCGTGTAAAACTGCGTCTGTATACCGAATTTCATCAGGAACGCTCTAAATTTATATAATAACGGTTTTTAACGGTCAATTTTTAAGTTTCCGTTCGTGTAAGTTGTATATCATTGTTCAGCGTGTAAAACTTCATCTGTATACAGAATTTCATCAAGAACGGTCTAAATTTATATAATAACGGTTTTTAACGGTCAATTTTAAGTTTCGGTTCGTGTAAGTTGTATATCATTGTTCAGCATTGAAAACTACACCTGTATATCAAATTTCATCAAGAAAGGTCTAAATTTAGAAAATAACGCTTTTTAACGGTGATACCATCTCTAAATTTAGAAATTAACGGTTTTTAACGGTCAATTTTAAGTTTCTGTTCATATTAGTTGTCTATCATTGATCAGCGTGTAAAATTGCACCTGTATACCAAATTTCATCAAGAAAGGTCTAAATTTAGAAAATAACGGATCTTAACGGTTTTTAACGCTCAATTTTAAGTTTCCGTTCGTGTAAGTTGTATATCATTGTTCAGCGTGTAAAACTGCATCTGTATACCGAATTTCATCAGGAACGCTCTAAATTTATATAATAACGGTTTTTAACGGTCAATTTTTAAGTTTCGGTTCGTGTAAGTTGTATATCATTGTTCAGCGTGTAAAACTGCATCTGTATACCGAATTTCATCAAGAACGGTCTAAATTTATATAATAACGGTTTTTAACGGTCAATTTTAAGTTTCGGTTCGTGTAAGTTGTATATCATTGTTCAGCATTTAAAACTACACCTGTATACCAAATTTCATCAAGAAAGGTCTAAATTTAGAAAATAACGCTTTTTAACGGTGATAAATAACGGTCATAAAAACTATCGAATGACCCAATGTTATTCACAGTATGTCCTTCTAGACTCATGCCAAGTTTGGTGGCGATCCGAGGACTCCCTTTGCCGCCAACATCAGAAAAGATTGTATTTTTGATCGTTTTTAGGGGGGTACGTGTTGTTAACGGTTTTTAACGGTCATAAATAACTGTCGTAGAAACTGTCCAATGACCCTATGTTACTCGGGAGATGTCCCTCTAGGTTCGATGTACCTGTGCAATGTCACAACGGCCATTTGATGAAAAGCAGAGGAAAAAGATGTCTTTGAAACCATTATAACAGTTTTTTAACGGTTTTTAACGGTTTTATTTCTTTAAAGATTAGCCCAAAACCATTCTCGGGTCACAACAGACATACCTGCTAAATTTCAAGAAGATCGGGTTTTAAACAGTTTCTTTTATAGGGTTTGGTGTTTTTAACGGTTTTTAACTGTTATAAATAACGTTTTTTAACTGCCAAATAACGGTTTTAATTTTAGAGAAGTAGTCCTGTACCTGTGCAATGTCACAACGGCTATTTGAAGAAAAGCAGAGGAAAAAGATGTCTTTGAAACCGTTATAACAGTTTTTTTAACGGTTTTTAACGGTTTTATTTTTTTAGAGATTAGCCCAAAACCATCCTCGGGTCACAACGGACGTACCTGCCAAATTTCATTTCAATCGGTTGAGCCGTTTTTGAGTCTATAGCGTACACACACACACACACACACACACACACACACACACACACACACACACACACACACACACAACAGAATTTGCCATTTATATATTAGATATATATATATATACTAGCAGGGGCACCCGGCGTTGCCCGGGATATGAACATTCTTTGCGATACTCACGTGACGGCAAACATGAATTAATTGTTTTGATTTACAATCAATCCCCCCCCCCCCCCCCCCCAACATCTTCCCACCCCTCCCCCCACACAAATACACATTCTCTCTCTCTCTCTCTCTCTCTCTCTCTCTCTCTCTCTCTCTCTCTCTCTCTCTCTCTCTCTTATACATTCTATTGTTTTCCGCCTGCCTCTGGCCCCTTTCGTCTGGATCTTCCCTAGTATGTCGAGATGCTTTTCTCGCTCGATTTTCCGCCTGCACTCACTGTTCCCATTCCCATTCTTCTGATTGCCCTTAATTTTGTAGGAATAGACTTTGTGCAGAAGTAGTTTATTTCAACGGGTCTGTGTCTAATGTAAAAATAGTGTATGAGGCTTTGCACTGTACAATCATTTTTCTGGCCCCTCTCATTCCTCCCTTTTCATCCCCCTACCCTGTCCCATCCATGTTGCAAAATTACTTACCGTTACTGGACATACGCATATCGAATTTTATCAATAGCGGTGTAAATTTAGAAAATAACGGTTTTTAACGGTCAATGTTAAGTTTTGGTTCGTACAATTTGCATAACATTGTTCAGCGCTTAAAACTGTACGTGCATACGGAATGTTATCAAGAAGGGTAAAAATTTCGAAATTCAGAAAATAACGGTTTTTAACGGTCAATGTTAAGTTTCGGATCTTGAAAATTGTATATCATTGTTTAGCGTTCAAAACTGCACATGTATATCGAATTTCTTCAAGAATACTCTAAATTTATAAAATAACGTTTTTTAACGGTCAATTTTAAATTTCGGTTCGTAAAAGTTGTATATCATTTTTCGGCATTTAAAACTGCACATGTATACCGAATTTCATCAAGAACAGCCTAAATTTTGAAAATAACGGTTTTTAACGGTCAAATTTAATGGTCATAATGACTATCTAATGACCCTATGTTACCCGCTGGATGTTCCTGTAGGCTTATGTCAAGTTTGGTGGCGATCCGATGACTCTCGTGGCCGCCAACCTCAGAAGATCGGGTTTTAAACAGTTTTCACAGGGTTTGGTGTTTCTAACGGTTTTTAACTGTTATAAATAACGTTTCTTAACTGCCAAATAACGGTTCTAATTTTCGAGAAGTAGCCCCGTACCTGTGCAATGTCCCAATGGCCATTTGATGAAAAGCAGAGGAAAAAGATGTCTTTGAAACCGTTATAACAGTTTTTTAACGGTTTTTAACGGTTTTATTTTTTTAGAGATTAGCCCAAAACCATCCTCGGGTCACAACAGACGTACCTGCTAAATTTCAAGAAGATCGGGTTTTAAACAGTTTCTTTTATAGGGTTTGGTGTTTTTAACGGTTTTTAACTGTTATAAATAACGTTTTTTAACTGCCAAATAACGGTTCTAATTTTAGAGAAGTAGTCCTGTACCTGTGCAATGTCACAACGGCTAGTTGAAGAAAAGCAGAGGAAAAAGATGACTTTGAAACCGTTATAACAGCTTTTTAACGGTTTTTAACGGTTTTATTTTTTTAGAGATTAGCCCAAAACCATTCTCGGGTCACAACGGACGTACCTGCCAAATTTCATTACAATCGGTTGAGCCGTTTTTGAGTCTATAGCGTACACACACACACACACACACACACACACAGAATTTGCCATTTATATATTAGATGAAAAAAAGTCCTTAAAAAATCTGAAGGTGCTCAACCCCTTGGGGAGCAACATCTGTTAAAAAATATTTTTAAAAAATGAAGTATTAAAATCTACAAGCTTGTTTTTTAGCGTTGCTATCTTCAGGATGTCTTAAAGACATCCTGAAGATAGCAACGCTAGAAACAAGCTTGTAGATAATATATATATATATATATATATATATATATATATATATATATATATATATATATGTCGATCACAGTAAAGAAAGACAAAACAACAAGTTGTACATTCTCCTCTTACGTTTCGGCAATCTTGCCTTCCTCAGAGAAACTTTATTCACTGATCAAAACACAGATCACAATACCCGACCACAGCTACGAGATAAACAAGAACCATTACTCACTTAAATTGGGGGGAAAAAAAAATGTGGGGGTGGGGGGGGGCGGGGGGGGGGGGGGAAGAAATACCAGTGCAGTGACACTTGACAACAGTTCTCTCCCCGACACACACACACACCCATGCTATCCCACATATAGGCCTGCATGCATATCCCCCTCCTACATGAACTTGCACGCGCGCACCTGTGCGCGCGCACGTACATACACACACACATTCGCGCGCGCGCGCACACACACACACACACACACACACACACACACACATATAGTGTCTATATATATATATATATGTAAGATGCATGGGTGGTAGCGAGGTGCGGGGAGTGGGTGGTGGGTGGGAGTCATTCTGGTGGTATGTCAGAATAACTCCCCTGGAGTCAAACTGAAACACAGAGGGAGTTAGTTTTTTTTTTTTTTTTTTTATATATATATATATATATTCTAGTTTAACTCCCTAGGAGTTAAACCGTTCGGGGAGTTAAAACTTTTCGTTACACCGGCACGCTTCGCACTCATATTTCTTACGAAGTCACACAGTATTTGACTGTCATTTTAATCACTTAGAGTCAGCACTTCGATAACGACGCACCAGTTTTTCTTTTGTTGCGGGACGGATTTCTTGTCCATTCCACAGCAGAACAGAGCACACTTTTTGACCTAGAGTAATGGAAATGAAATTGGAGCAAAAGTTACCCCACTTGTTTACTGTCTAGAGTAATGACTCATGTAATGATAAGCAATATATCTGACAGATACCTGACAGACTGCAGCAGGCCAAGAATCAAAAGAAAACCACACACACACACACACACACACACACACACACACACACACACACACACACACATGCACACGCGGGCGCGCACACAAACACAACACAAAACAAACGACGAACACACACACACACACACACACACACACACACACACACACACACACACACACACACGCATATAAATAAACAATCAGATATGCGTGCACAGCAATTAGATATGTGCGCACACATGTAACACACAGATGATCAAATGGGATATTTTAGTACGCACCTACATAATAGCAAGTGTATGTATATGCACAAATATAGGTGATTTCAGGGTTGCAAAATAAAGAGACATAGGAGGTGGGGTTCTAGATTTTTGCGGAGACAATGGTAAAACAATGATATTCGAATGTAAGGATGCACACCGGTGGTATACTGAGAGGCAGAAATTCCGCACAAACATAAAAAATCATGCACAAAAATCTCATTTGTCAGTTATTTAATTGGAAACTTGGTAACAACTTAAACAAACCAAATCTGCATTAGAAAATTTGATTGAAAAGGGCATGTGTGAACAGAAAAAAAACGACCTGAATCAAATTCATAAACAACTGTCAAACATGGTTATTGCACAGCATAAACCATCTGTCAAAAGAGATGATTCTGTCAATATCTGGTGTATCCACCATTGGCAGCTACACACGCTTGAAGACGCCGAGACATGGACTGCACGAGACGTCGGATCTGCACCTGCTGGATGTTGACCCAGTGATGCTGAAAAACGGCGATCAATTCACCTCTCGTCTGGGGCCTCGGCTGATGCTGCTCCACTCTCCTGCCGAGCGTGTCCCTGAGGTGCTCAATGCAGTTCATTTCAGGTGACAGGGATGGCCAGGGCATCACCTCCACTTCATTCTGCTGCAGAAACCGACGGGTCATCCGGGCACTGTGAGGTGTAGCATTATCATGCTGGAACACAAATCTGTGTCGTCCACCATGGTGATCCAGGAGTGGAAGCAGGACAGGCTGGAGAACGTGGTTCACGTAATGCTGTGCCGTGATGTTGCCATCGATCACCACGAACTGGGATCTAAAGTTGGCATTGATGGCACCCCACACCATCACTGAAGGGCCGCCAAACCAGTCGAGCTGCCTAACACAAGGGTCATGATACCGTTCTCCTCGTCTCCTGTAAATTTTGATTCTCCCATCAGCGTGGCTCATGCAAACACGTGACTCGTCAGAGAAGATGACATTCCTCCATGCACGTCTTCCCAGGAACGCACCATTTGCTGCCCAATGGCGCCGGGCCTGCCTGTGTCTATCAGTCAATACAGGGCCTGTGACACCTGATTCCTGCGTGTGACAGGCGTCGTCTGATCGTGCAGCTGCTGATGGGTCCCCCCCGCTCCCCCAAAGTTGCTCTAGTGGTGGCAGCAGCAGTCAGGAATCGGTTCCTGAGGTGGGAAAGGCGAATGGCTCGATCTTGTCTCTGAGTCGTCACTCGAGGTGCGCCTGGTCGAGGACGGTCAGAAAGTGACTGGGTGACTGCCAAGCACTGTTGTAGGTGGTAGATAGTGGTGTGGTGGGCGTTCATGGCTCGTGCCACCTGTCGGACAGATGAACCGGCCCTCAGCATCCCAACAGCGCGGTTTCGCTGGTTGTTGTCTAGCTGTGGCATTTTCTTGCAGTGTGATAAAATCATTCTGGTTGCGGCATTTTATGGGGTTAAACTGTGTGTTTATCACGTGAAAAGAAAGCGATGCAAAATTCACTCTGAACTGAGTTGTTGCCCAGTTTGGCTTTTTGCTTCTGGCGCTATTGTCTGTTCGCTGGCACGTGCTGCACGAGAAACGTCGCTGTGGAAAGGTGGGTCACACTCCCACCAACTGAGGAATGGGTCATAAAAGGAGCAACAAATCAAACTTTTCCCGTGGAATTTGTGTGCATGATGTGCGGAATTTATGCCTCTCAGTATATATTCATTTAATGAGGACATGGGGAGAGGAGCTGATTGGTGTTGCTGTGATAGGTACTGAGCAGCCATTGTGTTCAGCAACTGTACATCAAATGGGTGTAGTGGGTTGGCGGTTTGTGCTGACTGCAATGGGAGATGTGTGATGGTGGAGAGTCAGAAGTGAATGCGTTGTGTGGTAGCAGGAGTGTTGTGTTGGGAAGTGTGAGGTGGGCACGGCAGTGTTTGAAGTTGGTGAGATATGCAGGGTGTTAAAAGGTGGTAGTTGCGCTGTGCTGGGAAATGGTATCCAAGATGTGTTGTGAGATTGCAACTGAGATGTGTTGGGGGGTGGGAGGTGTTTTCTGCTAATATTGTGTGATTTGGACACGGAAGGGGGTGATATGCTATGTGGGTTGATGGTGCAGTTCAAGTTTGTATAGTCTTTATATTGCTGTCATTTGTTTTCTGGGGAAGATAAGGAATACATGTGGGTGGGAGATTGTCGAAGTGGTTTCTTTGTGGGGCGCTGATGCCGACCTAGTATATCATAGACACTGCGAGCGTTGGGATTTTGGGGGGTATTAGCTGGGAAATCAGTTTCGTAGTAAAACCTAGAGGGACAGACAGTTGTCACTGGAGCATCTTGTTTGGCAAGACGGTCCCTTCTTTTTCTTTCTGTGGTGCGCCTGTTGTGGCTGGAGGGATGGGTCTTGTGGCTACCAGATGGACAGATGTTGAAGGCAAGGACTTTGCAATCATATTTACTAGGATGTGGTCTGTCTCAGTACATGGCTTTCTTTGATAGGATGGGTAGCAGACAGAGAGTCGGAACTGATGGGGGAGGGTGACAACACATGCTGTTCTAGAACACACGGGGCGGAGTAGGAGGATCAAATGGGCGGTCAGTATTTTGCTGGGTGGAGGAAGCGACCAAGGAGCGGGAAATGTCAACAGGGGATGAAGGGTTGTTGATGGCTGGAGACTGGAATGATGCAGGTGGTGACGTCATGCTGTCTGGGGCAGAAGAGAGTGGGATAGTGGATGAGACGTGACGGAGCTAACAGGCAGATGAGATTCCTTAGTTAGTGAGGGGTGCTAGTAAGGGTGGAGGAACAGATTCACTTGACCTGAGCGATGCTACCACAGTTTCATTTGTCTGTGCATCACAGAGCACCAATGGAGTCAGTGGAAACGAGTCGGTGGCATTGTCAAGAGCATTGGTAATTGACAACGTCGATATATCTAACACAGACAAATGGGACACGATTCTTTTCAGTTTATCGAATTCCTGCTGAGCCCACTCCTGATATACATGTCTCTGTACTAATATGTTTCTGGTTGTGTAATAGACGTGAATTGTTAGAAGTTTGTGTTCACCGTTAAGAAAGGATTGAAAAGATGAATGTAATAGCTCGCTGGGTAATGGGATCAAAAGGTTTGGTGCTAAATCCAAAAGAGGTTTGTTGTTTTTTTTCAAAATACTGTAGTGCACGATGGACGACACTTCCCACCATACCGCCCACACAGCACAAATCTCCATATGGGCAGGCTGGCGTGGGGAGATTTAAATGTCACTTGGTACGGGTCTTTGGTGAATTCAATTGTCTCATTGGTGAAACATTTGGCGCTCATAGAGCGCGTGGTGAGAAGCATTTTTTTTTATCTGTATTATGGGTATTATTTATGTTATTTATTATTTAACGAAGAGAAAAAAATGCTAAAACTCATATTCACAGATGCATATAAACAAGACTCATAATGCACAACAGGATTAACACCACACACTCTTCACCTCACACCGTTCCGACAGCCAAGAGATCGTTTCCTATGCGGAAACCAACTGGCACTACAAATGGGGCCACTTATCTGGCCACACCATGCGAGGTGGAGGTCAGAGGATTAGTGTTTCAACATCTGGAGCCCACTAAACGTGGATGACTCTGGGCCAGCTTAGTCGGCAGCCTAGCGCAGCAGTGAAGAGGGGTTCTGAAACATCTAGCGCAGGAAAGGTGGAGACGTGACCACCGTGCAAAACACACGGCATATACGGGGGTCAAGGGGGTAAGGGGGCATTTCAAAAGAAAAAAGATATTAAAGAGAAATGTGTAGGTGGTGATGATAGTCTGCCTAAGAAACAAGAGATAAGAAAAAAAACCTGAGATCTCAAAAAGGAAAGAAATGTGTGAATGGAGATATGGTAGATAGTGTAGTTGTTCAAGTCTCTAGAGTTTAGGAGGTTTGCTTTTCATTTATACATTGGAATGTGAATGGCCTTCTGTCTCAAATAACTGATAGATATAGATAGTGAAGTTATTCAAGTCTCCAGAGTTTAGGAGGTTCACTTTTCATTTATACATTAGAATGGCTTTCTGTCTCAAATAACTGATAGATATAGATAGTGAAGTTATTCAAGTCTCTAGAGTTTAGGAGGTTCGCTTTTCATTTAAACGTTGGAATGTGAATGGCCTTCTGTCGCAAATAACTGATAGATATTTTATGTCTTATTTGTTTAATTTTGATGTCATTTGTCCAGTTGCAACGTTTCTAGATTGTCTTCAATATGTTTCATTTCCAGGCTATAAACAATCTTTTCTAAACCTGTCCTTAAGTTTGCAAAAAAATGAAGAACGGCAGGCAGCATATTTAGTCTTTTCCAAAATGACTTTATGTCTTACATCAAAGAAATCAAGACAG
>CM065727.1:43997622-44010122 GCA_033310375.1 Conus canariensis
ACGCACGCACACACACACACACACACACACACACACACACACACACACACCACACACACACACCAATGCATACACAAACGCAGACAATCAAAACTGCATAATTGTATGATTACATACTCTCACTTCTTTACATTTGCGAGTCAAAACCTGAGTCAAATCATCCATTTATAGACTGGTCTAAGACAAAGTCATTAACCATCTAAAACAAAATAATGCACCAGCCACATTCCCATTCATCCCGATTACATTTCCACGGAGATGTAGTAAATCAAAGATGTGGGATTAGGACTTAAGCTAAGGATGGTGAAGAATGCACTCATGTAGTAAACCAAAGATGTGGGATTAGGACTTAAGCTAAGGATGGTGAAGAATGCACTCATGTAGTAAACCAAAGATGTGGGATTAGGACTTAAGCTAAGGATGGTGAAGAATGCACTCATGTAGTAAATCAAAGATGTGGGATTAGGACTTAAGCTAAGGATGGTGAAGAATGCACTCATGTAGTAAATCAAAGATGTGGGATTAGGACTTAAGCTAAGGATGGTGAAGAATGCACTCATGTAGTAAATCAAAGATGTGGGATTAGGACTTAAGCTAAGGATGGTGAAGAATGCACTCATGTAGTAAATCAAAGATGTGGGATTAGGACTTAAGCTAAGGATGGTGAAGAATGCACTCATGTAGTAAATCAAAGATGTGGGATTAGGACTTAAGCTAAGGATGGTGAAGAATGCACTCATGTAGTAAATCAAAGATGTGGGATTAGGACTTAAGCTAAAGATGGTGAAGAATGCACTCATGTAGTAAATCAAAGATGTGGGATTAGGACTTAAGCTAAGGATGGTGAAGAATGCACTCATGTAGTAAATCAAAGATGTGGGATTAGGACTTAAGCTAAGATGGTGAAGAATGCACTCATGTAGTAAATCAAAGATGTGGGATTAGGACTTAAGCTAAGGATGGTGAAGAATGCACTCATGTAGTAAATCAAAGATGTGGGATTAGGACTTAAGCTAAGGATGGTGAAGAATGCACTCATGTAGTAAATCAAAGATGTGGGATTAGGACTTAAGCTAAGGATGGTGAAGAATGCACTCATGTAGTAAATCAAAGATGTGGGATTAGGACTTAAGCTAAGGATGGTGAAGAATGCACTCATGTAGTAAATCAAAGATGTGGGATTAGGACTTAAGCTAAAGGATGGTGAAGAATGCACTCATGTAGTAAATCAAAGATGTGGGATTAGGACTTAAGCTAAGGATGGTGAAGAATGCACTCATGTAGTAAATCAAAGATGTGGGATTAGGACTTAAGCTAAGGATGGTGAAGAATGCACTCATGTAGTAAATCAAAGATGTGGGATTAGGACTTAAGCTAAAGATGGTGAAGAATGCACTCATGTAGTAAATCAAAGATGTGGGATTAGGACTTAAGCTAAGGATGGTGAAGAATGCACTCATGAAACCATGGCGATGGAAGAAGCGTGCATTTTGGTGGATAAAAAAGTGGGTGGCGTCTGGTTCATTCAGTTCAATGTGCACAGACATATTGGACAATATTGTCCGCAAAGGTAATCAGAATGACCGCACGATTACATGAACTTTTCCAAAGACAGTTTCTACGTTCGGCTCCCTGGAATTCGAACTGATGGCCTCCTAGTTCCTGGTTGTGTGGTAGTGATGCGTGCCACCTTATTGATCCAAACACACACACACACACACACACACACACACACACACACACACACACACACACACGCACGCACGCACGCACGCACGCACGCACACACACACACACACACACACACACACACACACACACACACACCAAAATAAACACGTACCAAAACTGAGAACTATTGTACTCACTTGAGACTATTTGACTTGCCGCTATGATCAATGGTCAGCGTGCCACTGGGGTTGACAGTGTATGTGACAGAGCTGCACCTGGTGTCGAACTGAGCAGAGTCGGTAAATCGTTGGAAATCCCACCACGCGTCAGAAGATAACTGTGTACAGAAAGAAATGAAATCAATTCCCAGAGATCAGAAGTAAAATACAGTAAGATGTGACGGAGAAAGATCTTTAATCTGTGCATTCACGTGGACAAAAATTCCAGCACCTGAGAAAGTACTGCCATGTCTTCATACACTAACCAAAGTTCAAAACAGTTTGCCAGGAGACGCTATGGGCCACACTGAAGATGTTCAACATCGGGCAAAAGCTAATCAGCAGCATCCAGCATCTATACTCAAAGCAACAGGCGCAGTACTCACACAGGCTGCTATTGGAGAGCGATTCCATACTTCAGTTGGGGTTTGTCACGGCTGCCTTCTGTCTGCCACACTATTCAACATATTTCTGTAACGCACTGTGATTTATATGCACTTGAAGATCATGTCAGCACTGGAGGAAGACCCATCACGAGCCTTCGCTTTGTAGTGACATTAATGGCCTGGTAGTAAAATAAAATAAAATGAAACAAAATAAAATAACATGAAAGAACATTGGCTAAAATAAAATAACATAAAATGATATATTATGAAATAATATATGAACTCGCCAACCTTGTTTTAAAAAAAACAGATGAAAGATCAACAAGATATGGCGTGAAATTTATCATCGAGAAGACCAATTCAACGGCCAGCCATTATCACTACGGACATAACTAATCATGATAGAAGCTAAGGACTGTTCAGTCGTTCACGTACAGGGATCCAAACCAGAAGGACAACAGAGAAGAACTCAGCAATATCCAGACTGAAACCTGTAATGGAGGACAACGGCATTTCCATGAAAGATCGGTTTCTTGCACTCTTGTATTCCTTTTTCCTGCGTGCATGTGAAGACATGGATCCTCACAGCGAGTATGGAAAGAAGATCCGAGACATGGCAAGGATGTGTAATATGAAGATCCTAAACGTCCGATAGATTGATCACATCACCGGTAACCAGCTACGTCACACCATCAAGCACTAAAGCGGCGTGAATGAAGATCTGTTGACATCAGTTCAGAAACGAAAACTACGCTACAAGTTCTGATGGTCTTGCTGAAACAATCCTCCGGGGAACGCTTAAGGCAGGCACACAGAGGAGAAGAGTGAAAAAAAGGTGGACCCCCCATAGCACTGCAGAATGGGCAGGAAAACCATTTCCAGAGACCCACGTCTCGGCACACAACCGACAGAGCTGGAGAAGCCTGGTGAACTGTTCTTCACAGCGGCGCCTCAGTGACTTCACAGAGTTTGAGAACGAACAGGTGTGGCTGGTTAGTTAGATCTCTCTCTCTCTCTCTCTCTCTCTCTCTCTCTCTCTCTCTCTCTCTCTCTCTCTCTCTCTTGTTTTTCTTTTTAGCTGTCCCTCCATCTCCCTGTCTTTGCTTATACTATTAATAACGGACACGCATTTAGCACAGATTCTTTACAGCTACTCTAAACGCTTTATAACATTAAATTGTAGCTTGCTAACATGCATTAATTATTCATATGTACAGTGACATACGCAGAACTCAAAAACAGTTTTAATCCTACCTATTCATTCTCACGCAAGCGTTGTAACGCAATAGACATGTTCTTAAGTTTCTTTTGAATTCAGCGAGAAATTCTGAGAGTCTGGGAGACGGATATGATTTGTTCCACTTAGCTGAGGTTGTGTGTGTGTGTGTGTGTGTGTGTGTGTGTGTGTGTGTGTGTGTGTGTGTGTGTGTGTGTGTGTGTGTGTGTGTGTGTGTCTGTCTGTCTGTCTGTCTGTCTGTCTGTGAGTGCGCATGCGTGTGTTTCTGAGTGAGTGCTTGTGTGTAATCGTGTGTGTATGTGTGTGTAAATGTGCGAACGCGTGCGCGTGCATGTTTCTCTGTGTGTTTGTGTGTGTGTGTGTGTGTGTGTGCGAGTGCGCGCGCGCGCGCGCGCGCGCGCGTGTGTGTGTGTGTGTGTTGTGTGTGAGTGTGTGTGTGTGTGTGTGTACGTGTGTAAGTGTGTAGGTGTGTTTGCATGTTTGTGTATGTGTGTGTACGTGTGTGAGAGCGCGCAAGCGTGTGTGTGTGTGTGTGTGTGTGTGTGTGTGTGTGTGTGTGTGTGTGTGTGTGTGTGTGTGTGTGTGTGTGCGTGTGTGTGTACGTGTGTAAGTGAGTGTGTAAGTGTGTGTGCATGTTTGTGTATGTGTGTGTACATGTGTGAGAGCGCGCAAGCGTGTGTGTGTGTGTGTGTGTGTGTGTGTGTGTGTGTGTGTGTGTGTGTGTGTGTGTGTGTGTCTGTGTGATGAACATAAGTGCCTCTCTGTGAGTGTGTTTGTGTATGTGTGTATGCGTGTGTGTGTGTGTGTGCGCGCGCGTGTGTGAGTATGTGTGTTCGTGTGTGTGACTGTGTGTCTGCGTGTGTGAATGTATGTGTATGTATGTGTGCGTGTCTGCGCGCGCGAGCCTATATTATATATATATATATGTGTGTGTGTGTGTGTGTGTGTGTGTGTGTGTGTTGTGTTGTGTTGTGTTGTGTTGTGTGTGTACATACCTGTCCGAAGTCTATTGTCGCTTTGGCCGCAGGGTTGGGACACATGCCCGACGCCGCACTGAACATCGACAGCATAACCATCAGAGCGAGCGACAACGGCAACGACTTCATCATCTTTGCGAGTCCGAGGCAAGGTGGTCTACAAATGATTTGTTTTCTGTACGAACAACTTACAAAATGCAAGTCTCTATACGAACAAATAACAAAATGCACGTCTCTATACGAACAAATAACAAAATGCAAGTCTCTATACGAACAAATAACAAAATGCACGTCTCTATACGAACAAATAACAAAATGCACGTCTCTATACGAACAAATAACAAAATGCACGTCTCTGTGCGAACAAATAACAAAATGCACGTCTCTGTACGGATAAATAACAAAACGCAAGTCTCTGTACGAACAAATAACAAAATGCAAGTCTCTGTACGAACAAATAACAAAATGCACGTCACTATACGAACGAATAACAAAACGCACGTCTCTGTACGAACAAATAACAAAATGCACGTCACTATACGAACGAATAACAAAACGCACGTCTCTGTACGAACAAATAACAAAATGCAGGGGGGGGGGGGGGGGGGGTAGCTGAGAAGGAAGGAAATCCTTTTTCCCTATTAATTTTTCTTTTGTTCTTTTGTTACGATTTATATTGTGATGGTGTGGAGGGGTAAGGGGTGTGCAGGTGAAGACAGGCAGACGATATGTGCAGAAACCAAGGGACAGCAGCCGGTCAAGAAGACACAGTGGACGAAGCAGAGTTTTTCTCCTTTATTTGCCTTCCATAATAAGCTCAAACCAGGAATGCAGCCCTGGGAGCAATCTCTCTCGCACAGCACTCAGCGCACTGAGCACTCTCTCTGCCTCTCACGCCAGTCGCTCACATCAGGGAACACTGCTCCATTCACACACACGCTCTACTTTTATAAAAATGTACCGGGCCGCAGAGCCAGCAACACGGTGCCAGAGATGAAACGGGCCTCGCGAGGCCGGAACCAACAGAAATTTGTGTTTTCTATCGCAGCTTCATGTTGTCTGGCTCGCTGTCCGTTCAAACTATTAACACATATTTACTATCGATGAAAACCTCAGAACCCAAGGAATAAAATGCAGTAAGTCACATTTGACAATTTTGTTCCTGTACTAAATTATTGCTGATTAATGTCCCAGAGTGAAGCCACTTTTAACGCGTTTGCGTCATATTTTCGTCTATTTCAATAAAAAATACTGAAGAGCGTGAAATAATTTTACAATGAATGAATAGCTGGCATTTCGCTCTTTTCATACATATAAACTTCATTTTCCGAGACAGTGTCTAAGTGGAGAATTGTGTTATTAAAAATTACTAGAAAACACAGCTGACTTTTCACCTCGCCGGGCCGTCGGCGCCTACTTTTGACACAACTTTCAACTGAAAAATACTCTGTTGAAATGGTCTGTTAAGTAATAAATCCTACACATTTTCAGTTGTATTCATAACAGAAATGGAGTCATTAGCAAGATTTCGATCGGGAAGTCTGAATTTCGTAGAATGATAATTTGGATCAAAACTCCGACAATGAACAAAGAAGGCGACTTCCTCAAGGGAACCGGCGTCGTCAGTCATTTCGTATAGTCGCAAGCCTGTACGGAAAAGATCCTAAGCATGCGATATACGAAATGAGAGCTCATGGACATTACTTTTAACATGCATCTTCAGATTCTTCGGTTTTCCTCTTACTTTTTGTAAAATCAAGAATTATTCAATGTTCATTCGACAGACAATTGAAAATGGCGCCAAGATTGCTCGTGCAAAATACCAGTTTAGAGAAGATATGGGCTTCTCAGCCCAGTACGGTTGTAATGAATAAAATACATTAATTTTTGTGACTTCGGCGACGTACATACAACTATGTAGGTTCTGAGGTATTCATGATTTAAAGAATTTACACAATAAAATGAGATCAATCGATCAAGGGAGGTAAGGGGAAGATAACTCATGAACAAAATCTCGTTTACGACGGGTGACCAAGAAATATACTCTCTGTTAGCACCCGGCTACAATATTGTTCACCATTTCCCACTGAAAATGAACGTTGACATTCTATGTTTGTTTTTCTTTTCACGCGAGTTGAATTGTGCGATGTCAAAGAAGAGATGGGAAAAGGGGTGAGGTGGGTGGGGTAGAGAAGAAAAAAAAAAAAAAAGAAAACTAAAATCATGCTGATAAATTATTGAAAGGTTGGTGGATGTGTGTGGGAGGGATGGTGCTCTCTAAGGGGTTTTCTCCCCGTTTTTTTCTTCCCTCAATCTTAGTCATTTATGATTATGTGTTTGATATATAATTGATATGTTTATGTTCTGTTTTCATATAATCTTTCTGCGCACTGTCCGCTTTCTGCGCTCCTGTCAGCTCTAACTTTATTTGATTAAAAACTACTCTTTTTGGAAAAAAAAAATGCAAGTCTATGTACGAACAAATAACAAAATGCAAGTCTATTTACGAACAAATGGCAAAACGCAAGTCTCTCTCTCTCTCTCTCTCTCTCTCTCTCTCTCTCTCTCTCTCTCTCTCTCTCTCTCTTATTTACGGGAGACAACAAAAAGTTCTGTTTGAGACCCTTTAAAAGTCCTAATACTCTCTAAACATGGCTACTTCTAGTTTTATCTTCTGTTCTGTTTGCTTACCACTGAAATGGCTGAGGGAGTAAAGAGACATAGAATACGTAGATTTAAATTATACCTGCAGCTATGCTGTGGTCTCCTACACCCCATGAAGCACACAGAACCAAATAGACAGGCTTCAAAAGGCATCTGATAAACTTATTTGAGTGGTCAATCGAAATAAAACTGAGGTCAAGATTCTTGGAAAAGGTTGCTATTTTGCTAAATGAGATAATGGTTTTGAAAACGGAAAGAAAGTGAAGCTAAAAAAAATGTATAGATATCCGTTTAAGTAGTTCACAAAGTTATGACAGGAAACAACACTTCAGGATTCAAAAGAAATATCAAGTGCCAAGTATGGCAGACACCGAAAATACTCTGGAGATAGGAAATAATGTCAGAACTGTACTCTTAGAATTATCTAACGTTCAGGTGTAGCCCAGTTTATCATGCACATCGGGAATCTGGGGTATACCGTAGTTCCAAAGTACAGAATTGGTACAGTCGTACGCCTAAAAAAAATGTTGCATAAAATCCCCCAATCTCACCCTGTTACTCCTTTTCCCCCTCCCCTCCCCCCAACCTCCACTTCATCAATCTGATAGAATCATATATGGTGGGACGTGTCCTTATACTCTTTACATAGTACATTGAGGCCACATGAGCGTACTGGACTGTTTACTGTGCAAATCCGACAGTAAACTTGTTTCTCTCGTAGCCTTGCTTGATCTGAGTGCTGCCTTTGATACGCTAGATCACACTACTTTACTTGAAAGGCTTAGGGTCACTTTTGGTGTTGATGGGATAGTTCTCCAGTGGTTCGAATCGTACATCAGAGATAGGTCGCAGGCGGTGGTTGTGGGTGGTGTAAGGTCTACTTTGTCACCTCTTTTGTATGGAGTACCACAGGGGTCAGTATTGGGCCCAGTGTTGTTTACATTGTACTCACAGCCCTTGTCAGATGTTATCTCGGACCATGATTGTGATTTTCACAAGTATGCTGATGACACTGAGCTTTCTAAGAGTGGCACACCTGATGAGTTTGTTTCTGTTCAATCTGGGGTGTCTCGGTGTATCAGCAGTGTGCAGGAATGGATGACAAGTAATAAGCTTAAATTAAATTGTGAAAAGACTGAAGTCATGCCCGTTGGAACCTCCTCCTGCCTCAAACTCATTGAGTCAGAGTCAATGGTTGTTGATGGTACTGAATTGCCTTTCAGTAACTCTGTCAAATACCTTGGTGTTACCATTGATCAGTGTCTGACCATGCAGAATCAAATATCTGTAGTCTGTCGCTCATCCTTTTTAGAGCTGAGACGTATTGCTTCCATCCGACGCTTTATATCCAGGGAAGTAGCTGTCAGGCTAGTCTGTGCCACGGTGATGTCAAGATTGGACTACTGCAACTCTGTTTATGCTGGGCTTCCCGCAGAACAGATTGCTCGGCTGCAGAGAGTCCAAAATAGCGCTGCACGACTTGTTTTGAAGAGGAGGAGGTGTGAGCACATCACTCCCATGCTGATCGAACTGCACTGGCTTCCCATACAGTATCGGTGGCAATTTAAACTGGCAGTTCTTGCTTTCCGCCACTTCAATGAATCTCTTCCTCACTATCTCTCTTCTTCTCTCTGCACCTACCAAAGCTCTCGTACCCTTCGCTCTTCTTCACAAAAACTTTTGAAAATCCCTAAGCGTTCTCTGAAATCTGTTGGCGAAAGAGCCTTCAGTTTTAGAGCACCTTCTATTTGGAACTCCCTCCCTGAAGACCTTCGTAATCAGCCTACTCTTTCTTCTTTTAAATCTCAGCTCAAAACTTACCTCTTCAAAAAAGCCTATTCTCTTCTGTAGATGACTAGATCTCTCTTAAATTCCTCCACAACTAGTTCGGTGAGACAGTTTATGCATGTAGGTGCGTCTGCCATTGTGTATTTTCTTTTTGCTGTGTGCATGAATATTGTATGAATAAGTGCAAATGGTGGATGTAAGCGCATTGAGTTGTACAACAAGAAATGCGCTATATAAGTATTATACATTATTATTATTATTATTATTATTACATGCTACTAGTTCTTCCCACAGGGGAGGGAACTAAACAGGATACCAATACAGCCTTCGTCTCTTTTTTTTCTAGAAATGAAACTGGTTATAGTACTGACAATTGAAACAATAAATCCAACCAGCCCGAAGGTACGAAAACCAGTCTCGACGGATCAGGTCTCTCAAATATTTGGTTGGCAGGTGATGCTAATTTGAAAGCTTTCCTAAAGTGTGCTATACAAAGGATGATTGACAGCTGTCATGAAGACTGGAGCAGTGAGTAAAATGGAAGCCATTGTTTTGAAAACTACCGTTCTTTCGAATCAGTTCTTCAGCCGGAACCACATTTGACGCATTTAATGATGAACAAAGTCAGGATGAAGTTTTTTAAATCCGGACTCACTATACACAATTCAGAAAGCAGCAAGAGATATGAGGAATGGAAACGGTGTGTCTTTCGCCATCAGGCAGGAGATGAACTGGGTTTTTTTACTAAAATGTATTGTTTGCATTCCTCTAAGGGAAAAGTGTCTTTAAATCTACACATTTCTGTGACGATATTCGACCAAATTTAGACTACTGCTTGGAAGCAATGATGTTGTTCATCATCAGAGATGAACATTTACTTCTCTTCAAAACACGAGTAGAAAGCAAAGCTATGAAGGAACCTCGCAGACAGGTAAACAGCTCATTACTTACCTTCCAAACGATGCAGAAGAAGTTCATGTTAAATTTCCCGTTCGTCTTCGGATTATATACTTTCTTTCCACCTCCCATGTTAAGGCACTGGAGGCATAACATACTATCATTTGCGTCCTTGTCTTTTCAATTTTTCTCACTTGTTCTGTCTCTCAGCTCATTTCTATGCACCGCATGTTCTTGACAGGCAATTCTCACCGTGACTCGACATTATTTCGTGGGTCTCATAGGGCCGCTGGCTGTCTCTCAGTTCATTTCTATGCACCGTATGTCCTTGGCAGGCAGTTCTCACCGTGACTCGTCATTATTTCGTGGATTTCACAAGCCCACCCACGTGAAACAGGAAGTTCAACGATGTGCATCTCATGGAGAGGCAAATAACGGCACGGCATGTTCGTGTGTGGTGTTGTCCTCGCAAACGCACACCTGTTAAAGAGGTTGTTCAACGCCATCCCCCTGTCCCAATATCGCGGATCTTCTCGTTCTTCAGGCAGTTCAGTAGTTCTGTGCCTTTCTTTCTATGTAGTCGATCTCTCTTTTTTAACCAGTCTTTCCCTTTTGATTGAAGTTTCTCTCGATTGCTTTTACATTACCACACAGCAAGTTCTTTCTTTTAATCTGAAGTTATCTTCTCTCATCCTTATTGGAAAAAAAAAAACAGAAACAAAAAGAGGCAAGACAAACAACATTCCAGACAATGAAAGCGAAGCACGAACGGACAGTCATTTATCTCCTCAAATTGGGGCGCACAACGCCTTACGATCTGAAGAGCGTTAGGACCAGTCCCACCATTTATCATTCTATCAGATTCATGGGGACGGGGAGGGCGGAGGGGGATGAGGAAGAGTAACAGGGTGAAATTGGGGGATTTCATGCAACATTTGTGTCGCCGAAGGACTGTACTGGTTCTGTTTTTTTTTGTGTGTGTGTGTGAAGGACACCACAGCAGTATTCCCTGCAAATAGCAGCAGAAATAATTGATATCTACGTATTCCATGACTGTTTACTCCCTCAGTTATTTCAGTTGTGAGCAAACAGAATATCGGATAAAACCAAAAGTAGCCATGTTTCAGAGAGTATTGGGACTTTTAAAGGGTCTCAAAAAGGGCTGTTTGTTGCCTCACCGGAATGAGAGAGAGAGAGAATGACAATGACAATAACAATGACAATGCTTTATTGACAATAGTTAAACAACCCTTATTCCAAGGGAGTGCAAGCGCAATTTCCACTTGGTGTTGCCAAACTCTGCCAACAATAGAAATACGAGTCAAAAAAAAACAAGCGTACACACAGAAAACAGTTGAACAATACTAACTAGAAAATGAAGAAAAAGACCATTCATTAAACAATATTCTCATCACGATAAACAACTTATTGCGTATTCATAATTTACAAACACAGTCTACATATTAAGTTTTTTTTCTCTCTAAATCGAAAAGCCTCCGGCACAAACATAGCAAATGAGTTTACAATGTCTACATTGTCGGATGACAAAACACCAAAGAGGTTTTGAGTTTGACCGAAAAAGGACTTTAAAGGCAGAACAATCATTTTTTTAATTTATTATACTCTGGGCATCTGAAAACGAAGTGTTCCTCGTCTTCAATTTCTTTTGCGCAGGATGGACACATCAAATCACTTTCCGCGTGCATGAACCTTTTTTTTTTACCTAAGCATAATAATCCACTTTGTCCTTTCGAATCACTCTATTCATGTTATTTCAAAACGTGATTTTCATTTCAAACATGCGATGTGTATCTATAAAAAAACAACAACTCAAGAAACGCAATGTGCGAATATCCAAACATGTTCAAGGGTGGTAAGGTTATTCTGGTGCTCTTTTTAGGTCGTTTCCATTCGAGTTAGCAACGTGCCATGCACTTGGATGGCACGATCATTGTGGTGCTCAATTTGTCGTTTCCACGAAAACGAATATCATTTAGTTCTGATCTCTCGTTGAATGAAACGTTCGACTCTGGTAACGAGGTCAAAGTTTTCTATGAGAGTAAAAGATTTACAAACCAGTACTCAATGAGCACAGCAACGGTCCCCCAAACAAGACCGTGTCCTTCTCAAACGCTCCCTTTCCATTTTGATTTTCTCTCTTCGTCTGTCTCATTTCTTGTCCTCTCAATTATTCATAAATCACCAAATCGAAAGTTAAAGAAACATGAGATTAGACAGCCAATCGCTAACAAGGGAGTGTCGTGGAATGTTCAAGAATTATGAAATAAACAGCCAGCCAAAATGCTCGGAACACTCAACGAACATATTCCAGAAGCTTCTAACAATCTGCCTTATTCTGGTACTTTGAACAGATCTCCGGAATCAGTACACAATTTGTGCATGTATCCTTCGGTTAACAAACGTCACATCAAGCTTAATACATAGTAAACAAAACCCAAAACACGTCGATCTGAATCGACTGATGATAATGAAAAGTGAAATCGAACTGTGTCAGTGGAACTTTCTGTGGAAACGTTCTAACTAAAACAATATGACCATAGGAAGAATAAGAGGAAATCCCGCTTGATTTTTCTCCTCAGAGACCGTGTCAAACGGGAATCTTCCCGTCGAGCCAACAGTCAAGTACGATCAGCCTCGAAGA
>CM065727.1:44015122-44020122 GCA_033310375.1 Conus canariensis
ATGAATAATTGGGGGGGGGGGGGGGAGGGCACCAGAGGTTCCCAGTATACCTGTGTATGTTTGATGTGTGGGCAGTACATGGGAAAATGGTGGGAGTACCAGAGATTCCTAGCGTACATGAATAATTGGGGGGGGGGGGGGGTGAGGAGGGGGGCACCAGAGGTTCCCAGTATAACTGTGTATGTTTGATGTGTGGGCAGTACATGGGAAAATGGTGGGAGTACCAGAGATTCCCAGCACAATTCGAGTTCGCGAACACGTGCGGGTTTGCCAACTACACTCTCCTGTCCAGTGACAGGGTCAAGGTCGTCAACTCTGGCATTCAGAAGATCAAGTTGTGAGTTGAACGGGTAAATGCTGTGAAGAGCATGTATTAATCTTTCAGGTGTTATGCGAAGCTTGGCATATTGGGCAACTTGGGAAATATGCTGACTTGTATTTTATCCATAAGAAGTGGGGCGTGGGATGGCAAAGACAAGACGAAGCTTAAACAGCCCAGTGTGTGTGTGGACACCAGATTCCCTCTGTTGACGGATCGCTCTATTTTCGATGCGAACAACTAGCTGCCAACTTTGTGGGGTAGAAGTCAGAAAAAAAAAATCCAATTTTTTTGTTTTTGTTTTGGTTATTGTCAAATTAGCGATGTAGTCATTAGGTATACAACATTTACGCCGTACTTCAATGGTAAGGTTCTGTGAAAGCAAAGCTCATGAAGAAAGAGAGGACAGAAGAGAGAAGAGGAGAAAATAGAAGACAGAGAGAGAGAGAGAGAGAGAGAGAGAGAGAGAGAGAGAGAGAGAGAGAGAGAGGAGGGAGGGAGGGAGGGAAGATACTGATATAACAAAATATAACAAGAGGAACGGCATCCCTATCGCTGCACTACCACCATCACCACCACCACAACAACTATCTCTACTACTGCTGATACTGCTACCACTGCTACAACTGCTTCCGCTATTACTGCTACTGCTACTGCTACTGCTGCTACTTCTACTACTACTACTACTAGCACCACCACCACCATCACTATTCCCCACGCTCCCCTTCCCCACCACCACCACCACCACAACCACCTTCAGCAGTAACATTGCGATGGCATCATGACGATGAGGTGGAAAATCACAGGACGGATATTTCACCACCGCAGCTAATGCTCTCTCTCTCTCTCTCTCTCTCTCTCTCTCTCTCTCTCTCTCTCTCTCTCTCTCTTAAATCCAGTTTCCATTGGGTGTTACACCGGCAACCCATACTGACCGCTGGGGAAGCCACCGTCGTGGATCCTTCCCGACCCGGAGAACTCCGCGTGTCCTTTCCCGAGGGCGTTGCTGTCCATGACTGTAAGTACCTGGTCAGGGAGCGAAAGGGGTCACCAGCCGTGAGCGTTTTTACTTTTGTTGTTGTTGTTTTTTTAAAGAACAGTAAAACAGTACTTTCAGCAAGTCTGAATGTTTCTTTTATAACGAACATTATGTGAAACATCAGCAGGAGTGAAACTTTTACATAGAACATTAAAGGAAGCATCAGCAGGTTAGGTTTTCTTCTCTCTCTCTCTCTCTCTCTCTCTCTCTCTCTCTCTCTCTCTCTCTCTCTTCTCTCTCCTCTCTCTCTCTCTCTCTCTCTCTCTCCTCTCTCATACACACACACATACACGCACACACACACACACACACACACACACACACACACACACACACACACACACACACACACACACACACACATACATACATACAAAAGGAAATGTCAGGAGCTTGGAAGGTTTTCACAAAGAACATTAGAGGATCCTGGGCTTGCAGTCGCGGGTTGGAACTGCGCCAGTCTGTTCCTGTAGAGAATTTCCTCTTGGGGGTAATTAATATCGGTACTGACTCCAATTTGCGAAAAGTCATTCGAATGAAATAGGTCCTGCTGGACCTATAGGCCATGACTCATAGATGACAGGCCAGTTCCGCCTTAAATGAGCTATAAGGTTACCAGGATCGTGTGGAGAATGAAATGAAATAGTTTTATGTAAGTACAAGAATAGACGATTTTCGAAAATCCACAAAGGGGTGTAATCTGAGTAAGATCTGGTTTTTAAGGAGAGTAACCCCGCCGTTTTCAGAGGACAGGTGCCACTAGTGGGCACAGGAAGTCAGTGTGACAGTTCAATCAGAGACAGAAAATGCCCAAAATTGGTGTGAAACGGAGCGCCTGTAAGGCAGCCACCCCATATCCCTGTTGTTACCCTAGCGTGAGCTTCAAATAAAATATTTGAGTAATTAGATCTATCAACTTGACCCATAAATTGAGAAAAGATAACTCTAGCTGCAACGGAAGGACAGGCATTATGTTCCGCTGTTGTTGTTTTGTTTTGTTTTTTTTTCTTCCTCCCAAAACAGGTCTGGTGGTGTAGTAGCAGCCCGTTCAACCACCGAGTCTTGTAGCGTCGTCACTCGCTCCTTGGTCGACTTGGAGTAGTTGATGCAGTGCCACACACTTTTCCAGAAACTCTCCCTTGAACTTCTCACTACCACATCCCCCACCTTCTATTCCCCCCCCCCCCCCCCCCCCCCCCCCCCCCAAACCTAATGTCCTATGTGTGGGCTGCCAGTACCACCCAACACACTCATGCTGTGCCCAGTCAGCTGATCTTGCCTGTATGCGATGAATGTGTCAACAACAACAACAACAGCAACAACAACAAAACGTTCAAACCGAGTGACACTTAACTCCTCCTCAAATCCTTGGCCTGGAACCACTTCTTGGCATACCAGAATGAGGAGCTGACCTCAGGTAAACAACCGGAGGCGTGTCGGCGAAGGTTTAGATCTTTCGTGGGAAAACAAAAATTGGAAGACGAATTTGTTCACATGTTTATGGTTGTAAGCCAAGCATGTACAGCAAGGTCATGTGAAAAGCATGATAAGGACGGCAGTTATTGGAACACGCATCTACCACGAAAGATGTGCTGTCATATATCGTTTGAAAACGAAACGGACAGTGGCTCCTACACCTGTCGATGTATATCCGTACAGCGCACGTGCACGCGTCTCCGATAATGTGTACACATACGCGCCTGCGTACGTGTGTGTGTTCTTCATTTAACGTGTATCCACTATTCGTGATATTAGACAAGCCTGCGTACGTGTCTATGTGTATGTGTTTACTTATGTATGTGTGTCAGATCGCGCGCTCGCGCGGGGGGTGTGTGTGTGTGTGCGTGTGTGTGTGTGTGTGTGTGTGTGTGTGTGTGTGTGTGTGTGTGTGTGTGTGTGTTGTGTGTGTGTGTGTGAAGTCAGCTTTGTATGACATGTTTCTTCTTTCTCAATTCAAAGTATTAAGTCGTCATGAGGAACCACCAAGATCAATGTCATCTTTTTTCATTCATCAATCTAGTTTTTACACACACACACACACACACACACACACACACACACACACACACACACACACACACTCACACACACACACACACTCACACACACACACACACACACACACACACACACACACACACACACACACACACACACACACACACACACACATTGTTATACCGTGGATGTCAAACAACAACACTGGATGAAAAAAACGCATCGGTTTTTTTTCTTAAGAATCATGTGAATGTTACAGAAGAGAGAGAGAGAGAGAGAGAGAGAGAGAGAGAGAGAGAGAGAGAGAGAGAGAGAGAGAGAGAGAGAGAGAGAGGATGGACTGATCTTAGCTTTGACTTCCAGTTTTAAAACTTTTAGTTTTTTTAGTTTTTCGTTTGATCCAACTGAATGACTGTAGTAATCATTGACATACAAATACACCTGCACTCACCGTGAGAGTGTACACACACTAATGTACTGACAAGGATGGTGGCTAAAGGTAAAGGTCATAGACAACAAAAAGGTCACAGGAGCGATTAACGTTTGTCTTCATCATCATCAGTAGCTCCAGGGGGAATGGCCAATGTCGATTTAATGCGCACATTAGCTTTAGCAAATTATACAAATTTATATTCAAACAGTTGAATTTCGATCTTGGGTAGTTCTCTCTTTCACACAGACACACACACACACACACACACACACACACACACACACACACACACACACACACACACACACACACACGCACGCACGCACGCACGCACACACACACACACACACACACACACACACACACACACACACACACACACACATTCACATGCATGGGCACAGGCAAACACGCATTGCAACACATTTCACAGAGAGAGAACCATACAAAGACAAAGAGACAGACATAAAGAGACAAGGTAAATCTATTCAATGTCAACGAAAGAAATCAACGTTCTGTCAAACATTAAACTCGCGACACTGTTTTGAAACAGATGTTTATTAACTCTTCCATCAAGTAACATGGGATTCTGATCATTATGTAATCATGTGTGTAGAGAAAAATTGACTGTAATGTCAGCCATCTATACCACAATGCGCAAATAGAATGTCCCCGAGGTCAAGATTGGATCAAATGGTAGTTGAGAGGTAAGATGAGATCAACACAGGAACTATTCGCAGAAATATATGAACGAAAAGACGATCACTCAAGAAAAAGGTGTATGTAGTGGTGCACCTATGATTTTGCGTAATGAATTGAAATAGTAGACGATTGGTATTCAAAAAAAAATCTGTCTCTACTGAGAACTTTACCTACACAACGCGTCAGCTCCAGCCACAATTTGAAGCACGTCACAAGAGCTAAGTGCGAGAAACAACGCAAGATCGGTTCCAAAATTCGTTCATTGGTTAGGGGGCACGAAAACGCGCGGGCGCACACACACACACACACACACACACACACACACCACACAGAGGAGGGGGGGGGGATGGAGGAAGGGAGAAGGAGAGAGACAGACAGGGCGGCTGGACTGAAAGCATATGAAAGTAAATATTGTAAAATAATTTTAAGGACCATGACTGCCTTTTGTTATGGCCTGTGTCCATCTTTCCCTCCACACAGTATTGCACAACCATCACCTCCATCTCTGT
>CM065727.1:44027622-44030122 GCA_033310375.1 Conus canariensis
AGCGACAAGAACAGCAACACCAACGACTTCATGTCTGGGAGCAGAGTTGTTGACAAGTAATGATAATAATAAAAACAACAATAATAACAATAACATAGCCTTGCCTTGCCAAAAGTTCTAGGCTCTGACAAAGAACAACATACGTACAAACATTTCAAATTCAAATCAATGAACTTAATACAAACGCCTACCCACCCACGAACTGTTTATGCACACAGACACACACAGACACACACACACACACAGACACAGCACACACACACACACACACACACACACACACACACACACACACACACACACACGTAAAGAGTACAAGCGCCTCGTACAATCCCTGACAGTTCAGGCACATCAAAAGCCCAATCTCTCAGATGAGGGACACGTTAGACGACAAGGATTACAACATAAGGTAGCCCTGTTCTGCCCGGGGAGGACTGCTTGGGAACGGGGAGGGGGAGGGGGCATTTTTAGCCATGACACCGGCGTAAAGAAGAAGCAGGTGCAGGAGGAGATACTGGTACACGGCGTCGCAAGTTGCATTTATGTGGTGTATGCCGCTAATGAATCATCATCATCATCATCATCATCATCATCATCATACTTTAATAAAAAAAATAAAATAAAAAAAAGACCTGAGTGAAATCCCGATTCTACTGGGATTGTTTCCACTTGAAGATCTCCGGTCGACTGCCAGTCGTCCCGGTGCAAATTGCTATTGTCATATGCACGGGTGCAGTTTGACACTGCACAGGTGCAGTTTAAAAAAAAATCTCATCTACTTTGGAACAAATTGCAATTGCTATTTACCCTGGGGCGTTTGCTAATCGAACCGGATTCTTATCTGCACCTTCACACAACACACACACACACACACACACACACACACACACACACACACACACACACATTGTGATATTGATATTACTGCTATACCAGAATTTCCTGCGGTACCTCCAGTGCCTCCTTGGGAGCACCTAAATACTTCTTTTGATTACAAATACACTATGTCAAAGAAAAGTGATAATGTAAATATTTTAACACCTGAAGTTCTTGAACATTTAGAATACAGCTATCCAAATCATTTAAAAGTGTTTACAGATGGGTCGGTTATGGAATCCTCTGACAGTGGTTCTGGCTTTGTTATACCAACTTTAAATGTCAGGAAACCATATTATTTAGGAAAGGGGTTTTCGATCTATACCTCAGAATTCTATGCAATACTGAAGGCTTTGACTTACATATATGATACACCAATTGCTTTCTATCAAAATTTACGTGTGTTGATTCCAAATCTGTTTTACAATCACTAGAGCATTGGGACTGCAAAGCTAGAAAAGATCTGCTTTTTAAAATAAAACATTTACTGCATTGTTTCATAACTCTAGACATGAGAATTGATTTTTGTTGGGTCCCATCTCACTGTGGTATAAAGTGAAATGAAATAGCAGACAGTCTTGCAAAAGAAGGAGCAAATAGAAATGCTGAAAATTTATTTTTTAAATCTCTTAGATTTGTCCTCTTGTGAATTAATCCAAATTATGAAAAGGTTTATACATAAGCAGAATTTTAATTTTTTAAAAAGGCCCAAGACAGATGGTTAGATTAATTCATCAATTAAGGCTGAA
This sequence comes from Conus canariensis, assembly GCA_033310375.1. Classification (NCBI taxonomy): domain Eukaryota; kingdom Metazoa; phylum Mollusca; class Gastropoda; order Neogastropoda; family Conidae; genus Conus; species Conus canariensis. The sequence continues at coordinate 44,029,248 of CM065727.1, forward strand.
TACTTGTAACACTAAATATTCTCATGGTATTAACTGTGTCTGCAGAGAAAACATTTCTGTGCGTCATCTTTTGTTTGAATGCCCGCTGTTGACGTCGCTCTATCAGGAAAAAGGTATTGAGATGAATAACTTTGATAATGTCAGTGCTGTTTTATTACGGCTCATATGTTGCTGAAATTGCCATGGTACCACTCGGGTATTTCACTCATGTAAATATGCATATATCAGATGTGGATTTGAAAGTACTAACATGGATGATAAGTTGAGTGTGGAGTTTTTTTCTTTCTTTTTCTTTTTTAAAATGTGTCTAATATCATCTGGCGATGGAAAGACATTAAATAAACCATTGAACTGAACTGAACACACGCGCGCGCGCGCGCACCACACACACACACACACACACACACACACACACACACACACGCACACGCACGCACGCATGCACGCACCCCGCACGCACGCACGCGCACGTGCACGCACGCAGACACACACACTCACTGTCTGCTTGTCTGTCTCTCTGTCTCTGTCTTTGTCTGTCTGTCTGTCAGTCTCTCTCTCTCTCTCTCTCTCTCTCTCTCTCTCTCTCTCTCTCTCTTTCTCATTTCTTAACGTACACTAGTGTTTCTCAATGGTTACAGTAGTGTCACACACACACACACACACACACACACACACACACACACACACACACACACACACACACGCACACACATAACACACACACACACACACGCGCGCGCGCGCGCGCGCGCAGACAGACAGACAGACAGACAGACAGACAGACAGACAGAGAGAAGCTAGAGCAATTCACTTTTATTGCGAAATGTAAGGATGTTTCAAAAGAACATTTAAGGTGTGAATGAGCAATGTTGAAT
>CM065727.1:44037622-44047622 GCA_033310375.1 Conus canariensis
CAAAACAAGGTAATATTTTCATAGGCGTTTTAGTTGGATTTGGAAAGAAAGAAAGAAAAAAAAAGAAAGAAAGAAAACGTGGGTTGTGGCTGACTGAGTCAGTTTAATGTCCAAACCTATTTTAGATGTTGATGACATGTATAACCAGAACGACAACCCGTTAGTATAGACAACAAAAATGTCAGTTTCCATGTTTGGCTCCCAGAACTTGAGCCGGCACACACACACACACACACACACACACACACACACACACACACACACACACACACACACACACAATCTGCATCAATATATCAAGGCCGAGAACTCTTCTACTCACAAATCGATCTTTCGAATGCCAGCGTTAACGACCTTGATTTTGTTGCTGGCAATGGGAGTGTAGTTGGCATAGCCGCAGGTACCGGCGAACTCAAAAGGTGCGGGAAATCGTTTATATTCCCACCATATGCCAGTGTACTGTCAATAAAATACAGGTTACAGAATGAGGCAATGACCATGGGTTATGTTCTCTCTCTCTCTCTCTCTCTCTCTCTCTCTCTCTCTCTCTCTCTCTCTCTCTCTCTCTCAAGTTCTCTCCACCCCTCTCTCTCTGTCTCAAATGTCTTCTAAATGAGTGAGTTCTCTCTCTCTCTCTCTCTCTCTCTCTCTCTCTCTCTCTCTCTCTCTCTCTCTCTCTCTCTCTCTCTCCAAGTTCTCTCCACCCCTCCCTCTCTGTCTCAAATGTCTTCTAAATGAGTTCTCTCTCTCTCTCCTCTCTCTCTCTCTCTCTCTCTCTCTCTCTCTCTCTCTCTCTCTGTGGTGTGTGTGTGTGTATGTGTGTGTGTGCGTGGTGTGTGTGTGTGTGAGTGTGTGTGTCTCGTGCGTGCGTGCGTGCGTGCGTGCGCGCGCGCGCGTGTGTGTGTGTGTGTACACGTACCCTTGTGATATCAAAGTCCTGCTTGATCGGAGGTTTGGGACATTTGCCGAATTTAAAAACAACGATCGCTGACGTCAGACTGAACAGCGAGAGCGCAACCATCAGCTTCAACAACAACGAATTCGCCATCTTCGTAGTCCAAGGCAAGGCAGTCAGCAGATGTTTCTTCTGTATGAAGGAATAAGAAAAAAAAATGCAAACACATACTCTCTCTCTCTCTCTCTCTCTCTCTCTCTCTCTCTCTCTCTCTTGTAACTGTATATCGTTATTCAGAATTAGCTGTGCACATACTGAATATATATTTCTTTTTGTATTTTCATTCCCCCAGTCCCCGCCCTTACCACTCTCTCTCTCTCTCTCTCTCTCTCTCTCTCCTCTCTCTCTCTCTCTCTCTTGCGCAACTGTACATCCTTATTCAGAAGGAGCGGTGCACATACTGATTTTTTTTTTTTTTTTTTTTTTTTTTTTTTGTATTTTCATTCCCCCAGCCTCGCCCTTACCCCCCCCCCCCTCTCTCTCTCTCTCTCTCTCTCTCTCTCTCTCTCTCAAAGGGAAGACAACAAACAGTCCTGTGTAGGAAAGCTTTTGAATAACCGAACATCTATTATTAAACAGGGCTACTTTTTGTCTCCCCTTAGTTCTTCTGATCACGACTGCTGGGTTGTTTGCAGTCAGTTGTTTTGGCTAGGATCTCTTCCATCCCATTAGGCCCACAAATCAATTTTTTTTAATCTTATATAAACATGGCATGACATTGAAGCTAAACTATTCTAAAGAATGATTTAAGCAGAAGGTGGACATTTTTTTTTTTTAAGTCACAAAAAGGGAAATAAATCGAAGTATTACATACAACTTAACGTTGCGCTGACAATTGAATTATCGTACTTGGACTAGTCCGCGAGAACACCCACGCGCATAGCGTGGGACGTATTATCAGCAATGTGGAGTTTGAGAAATATGGACATCATTGTATTCTTTAAAGGAGTAGCCGCTCTGGAAAACCCCATATATTTTATAGTATAGTATACTATACTATACTATAGTATATTATACTATAGTATAGTATACTCATAAACCAAGAAACAGCGGAGGCAAACTACGAGGACTGGCGTCTGTGATTTCATGGTTAGAACGTTTGCCGACGGAGGTGACTGTCGCGAGTTCGAACCACTCGTAGACTCGGGTTTTGTTTGGTTGTTTTTTTTCAGCTTGTAAATCCCCTCTGCCAGCAAACTGTACATTGGTGCCTAGTTCAGTTTAGGGACTGTTAAAGCCGGTAAAAACAGAGTCACAGGCGCTGTCTTTCTTCATACCATACCCCAGATGTGCTGAACTTCTGACAGTTCACAGCCCCTATTGACGTCAGGCCATGGAACTTTAACGTTGAAAAAAAAAAATGCATAGAATACCTCAAAAGCCCGAAGAGTATTTCCCAGGCACATGAAACTTTGACGTAACTTCCTTAAATTTAGGGAAGAAGGGCTGTCACAAAGGAATTTTACGTTTAATCTAATTCCAGTAACTTTGCATCGAACTCGATTAACGTAGATCAAACAGTCACGGTTGCTGTCTTTTTTTTATTCTTTCTTTCTTTTAAGCAAAATTTTTGTTTTCAACTTACAAGCCAAATGAACAATCATACATGCAAACCAAACTACTAATATCAGTCATTCAATGAACAGAGAGAGGCAGATCATCTCGGAGGTGCGTACATGATTCCTGTAACAAACAAAACAACTAAACAGACGCCCAAATCCATCTTGCACTTATTTTCTTTCTCATTTTATTAATACGCGTGAATATTCTCAAAGCATAGGCCATTATGCATTAAGCACGAAATTACCTTTTGGTTGAGTTTCGAGTTTGTATAAGCAACAACAAATCAAAACAGGCCAATATAAACACAAGGTAAAAGTAGGGATACAAATGACGGGAAGTCTTTTGCTCGGTTTAGAGACTGAATAAAGAAAAGAAAAGAAAAAAAAGAAAGCAAGGAACGGAAAGGGAAAGAAATGATGGAAGGAAAGAGGATTGAATAGAAGAAGAAAAAGAAAGAAAGGAAGAAAGGAAGGAAAAAAGAAAAAAAAGAAGAAGAAGAAAGAAAGAAAGAAAGAAGAAGAAGAAGAAGACAAAGAAGAAGAAGACAAAAAAAAGAAGAAGAATGCAAGAAAGAAAGAAAGGAACGAAGTAGGAGAAGAAGAAGTATGAAAGAAAGAAAGAAGAAAGAAAGGATTGAAGTAGAAAAAGAAGAAGAAGGAGGAGGAGAAGAAGAAAAGAAGAAGAAGAAGAAGAAAGAAAGAAGAAGAAGAAGAAGAAAGAAGAAGAAGAAGAAGAAGAAAAAAAAAACGAAGAAGAAGAAAACACAAAAAAAAAGAAGAATGAAAGAAGAAAAGAAAGAAAGAAGAAAGAAAGGAATGAAGTAGAAAAAGAAGAAGAAGCAAGGAAGTTGATCGGACTCTCACATTGTTCCAAGCGTCGCCGAAACTGATGACTGTCAACGAAGCAGCGGGCAGGGTTGGTGTGTGTACACTGGTCTCATGGGCGTGAGTTTATAACCGTCACGGCCCTTAGTTACACAAGGCCCCAGGGCATATACCGTTCTCCACCTTTTTTTTCTAATCTCTCTCTCTCTCTCTCTCTCTCTCCTTCTCTCTCTCTGCCCTCCAAAACAGCATTCTTTCCTGTTCCTCTATGACCTGAAAACAAAATTGCACGATAAAAAAAGAATGTTGAACAAAAAAATATATTCTTCTTCGGGCAGTGCTGATGATACTACCATTTTGGGGACTGATGTTCTCATGTGGTCTTTCCGCAGTGTGTGTGTGTGTGTGTGTGTGTGTGTGTGTGTGTGTGTGTGTGTGTGTGTGTGTGTGTGTGACATACAGTTTCAGTTTATATGCATGTATTCTTTTATGATAACATGAATCATCTCTATTTTATTAATAATCAGTTTCGATGTTGTGTAACAGCGCTAATGTGTTCTCAATCTCAGAAGAGACAAGGGTTGAAGGGGAAAAAACCATCTTCTTCCTGATCTGTTACCCTTGGGAATAAAGCTTAACAATTATTCATTTAATCAGTCTCTTAGGGGCTGTAATATCTCAATGAAATTTGGCACATTTTTGTACACTGCTTCATCTTTCAACTGTGACATGTATTAAGACTTGTTGGTAAGCCTCCTCATAATTTTTATGGGACCTTGGCCTTGATCTTGGTTAGTGAATAAACTCAACTCTCTCTCTCTCTCTCTCTCTCTCTCTCTCTCTCTCTCTCTCTCTCTCTCACACCACACACACACACACACACACACACACACACACACACACACACACTGGTTAAAAAAAAAAGTACGAACGTAATATACGTGGACTCTTGAGAGCTTGTCCACTTATCCGTTAGTCACGGGTCATGTTTGCCGGCCATCTTCTCCGTCACTCGCTGATACATGTCCGGCTTCTCTCACGTGGACGCGCACGCTTTTGACCCCATCCAGTACACCAGTACCGCAAACGCACTGCCTTGAAAGTGTCAGCTCACTGATACCAGAAGGTAAGTTGGGGTCATGCGCGACTATTGCGCCTCTAGAACTAACACAAACCACCTACAGCGTTTTCTGTGAGGATCAACTCGTTGAAGCAGGACCGGTTTGGTGCCTGCTAAAAGGGGGAGATCACCATTCCAACCGGAGCAGACTGTGGATATTGTTGAACTGAACGATATTTATGGTTTGGGTGTTTCTCATTTGTCCTGACTGATAATATAGATAGATGGATACATACATACATTCATACATACATACATATATTTGGCGCCACCACGTCCGTCCAACGACAGCCATCGTGAACTTGTCGATACCGGTGACCCCGACGGAATCAAACCAAGGCCATAGACGTACAGAGGACATCGAAACTGAGGTCACCATGAGACCTGGGCACTAAGGACCACAGATAGACAGATAGATAGATAGATAGATAGATAGATAGATAGATAGATAGATAGATAGATAGATAGGTTATGTGGGAACAAACAAACAAAAAAGAAGAACCGAGGACTGTATTGATCTGAGGTCTTCTCAGGTGACATATACAGCCATTTCTTATGTCTTACAAGCATTTTCAAGAAGCCGAGTGACTTCATTTGCTGACGATGCCACTTTACTTTCGACACTCACTTTTGCTTATTCTGGGACAACGGAATAGACAGAAAGACAGAAGAGGCAGACAGACAGACAGAGGCAGACAGACAGACAGATAGATAGATAGATAGATAGATAGATAGATAGATAGATAGATAGATAAATAGATAGATAGAAAGATAGATAGACAGACAGAGGCAGACAGATAGATAGACAGACAGAGGCAGACAGACGCAGACAGACAGACAGAGGCAGACAGACAGACGGACAGATGGATAGATAGATGGACAGACAGACAGATAGATAGACAGACAGACAGACAGACAGACAGACAGATAGATGTTAGATAGACAGACAAACAGAGATAGATAGATAGATAGATAGATAGATGGATATAGCCGGCCACTTGATGGAGTAAGGATGACCCAATATAGAAAAGAAAAATTAGTCTCGTCAAATGTCCTTTACTCACTTTCTCCCAGCCAAGATGTATCTTTTTACTATCTCATGGATCTCATCAAAGCACTCATTATTGCAGCATTGTGTGTGTGTGTGTGTGTGTGTGTGTGTGTGTGTGTGTGTGTGTGTGTGTGTGTGTGTGTGTGTGTGTGTGCGTGCGTGCGTTCGTGTGCGCTCGCGCGCGCGCGCGCGTGTGTGTGTGTGTGTGTGTGTGTGTGTGTGTGTCTGTCTGTCTATTTGTCTGCGTGTTGCATTGAAGACATTTCAAGTTGTCTCCTTTTTGTGTTTGAAAACAAGTATATTTATGAAAATCATAGGTTTGATCGTTCTATTTTGCGTTTACCTGTACTTGTCTGTACTTAATGTCAGGTTCTAGTTGATTGTATGTCTTGAATGCGATTTTCAATGCCCAAAATGAATCAGACAGGTTATATTAGCGGGACTGTGTAGCTGAATTGTGTAAGAGTCTTTCAACACTGGGCCGCCTTTTGAGGAATTGATTTCATTCAATAATGGGAAAATATAAAGACAAGGATTGATAATATCTGTGCGTGCAAAGCGTTTCACAATAGTGTGTTAAAACGCCCAACAGCGTCATTCAGATCAGTATGTAGCACACTGTGCCTGTTGAAAAAAAAAGGTGGAGCTGGATCCGGAACCCAGTACTGTCACGTCTCCCCTGGTCAGCAATCAATCTTATGTGAAAGTACTGCAATAGTGCTTTGTTGTTTTTGTCACGCACTTGTTACCATTGTTAGCTTCTGTCGTTGTTGTCGTGTCTTTTCGACTTCGAGGAGGAGGAGGAGAGGGGTGTGGGTTGGCTCGTTGGGCCGGTGGGTTGTGGAGGTGGGGGAGGGGGAGTGCTGGGGATGAGGGATGGTTTGGGCAAGAGACATTCAGATTCAGATTCTGACGATTTACTCATATAAAGCCATAGCCCCATATGATGAGGGCGATAACAATATTACAGGAAAATTATTAAAAATACAGCAGGATCACGAGTCCCTACAAATGAAATATGAAAAGGATCATGATAACATTGTTTCTCTTAACTGAAAAGCTTTATGTATATAAAGAACTAAATTCCGAATCACACTCTCTTTCTCTGATGACATTAGCAAGGAAAACCGAAACATGCGTGGTTGATGGTAAAATTTCCCAGGTATTAGTTGCACACGGAGATCATTAATAGCAGGGCACTGCAACACAAAATGAACTTCATCTTCAATTGATTCTTTACAAAGCGGACAGAGCAGTCCGTCGCAACTTAAGTTTTTGTAGCGATTAGCGTGCATTTTTATTTCAGAGAGTCCAAATCTAAATCTAGTAAAGGTAAATCGTAAATGTTTGTTCATATTAAACATAAGGTAGTTTTTAACTAAATGTGAGGATTTATGGAACTATAAACTTTGTACACATCAAACCTGTTACTTGATAGAATTTGACTTTCCCATGTTCGCCATCTACTGTCGATTAATCTTTGTCGAATTGCTTCAACAAACTTACTTTCTTCTCCTACTCCTTGATATATCCATGCATACCCTAGCCCCAGCTCAGATAAACAAACACGTATATTTGAAATCCAGTTAATTTTGCCCCTTGAATAGAGATCAAATAATGTATTATACGCCTTTCGTCGTAACCTATCATTATTCATTGTTAACAACTTAACCAGTAGCGAACATCTTTAACTGCATAATTTATATATATTGGATATCTATTCGTTTCACCATACACTAAATCATTTTGAGTTCTACGCTCCACACCTAAAAACTTTTTTAACGCAGTTAAATGAACCGATTCACAATGAACAATAGCGTTCTTATCTAAACCCCATAGCTCTGAACCACACTGCACAATGGGTTGCATCTGTGCAGAAAAAAAAATTGACAAACACTTCCAAGGAGTTGTTATTTAACACAGACAATTTCTTCATAACACGTAATAACACATTGTTAGCACTACTAGAAAGGTCTCTACAAGCGGCAACAAAACTCAGGCGAGTAGAAAAAAATATGCCTAGGTGTTTATAAACGTTTACAACGGGCATAAGAAAACCATCATACGTCCATTTCTACGTTGTAGCCAAGTGACCTCCTTTTCTAAAAACAAAAATCTTGCTTTTTTCAAAATTGACTTTTAATTCTAATCTGTCGGCTGAGTACTTTAAATTATTTAGTTGTCTCTGCAAACCAACGACAGTCTCCGAGAGCAACGCTACATCATTTGCAAGCAATAGAATAAAAAGTTCCCTCAGATCGTTTGTAAATCTAGCACCATGCTTGCCGTTTTCTACTATTTCAATTGCGAGCTCGTAATAAATAATGAAAATAGAACAGGACTGCACACATCCCCTTGTTTTGCTCCTCTAGTGCACATTATATAGTCAGTTAATTTATTGCCGCTTCTTATCCTTGTTTTAATTGCGTGATACATGCTGTGAATACACTTAAACAATTTTCGTCTGATACCGTTTTTTTCATCAATACAGGCCACAATAAATTTCGATTGATCGAGTCAAACGCCTTTTCAGATCAATAAATGCTACGTATAATTTTACGATTAAAAGAAAACTGCTTCTGAATCAGGGCAAGAAGGGTCAACTTCTGGTCTGCAGTCGAGTACCCGCGTTTAAATCCAGCCTGATGTTTACCGGTTAGGTTATTTTCTTCTACATATTCCCGACGTCTTGAGTTAGTGATGGTACTAAATACTTTGCTACTAATATCAGACAACGAGATACCTCGATAGTTGTTTACGTTGTTCACATCACTTTTTTTATACAGTGGAAGAGTTATAGACTCGCACCAAGACTCGGGAAAAGTAACCTTATCAAGCAATGTATTGAAGAACCTGACAAAAAAGACTATGATCTGTTCGCACGGAGCTTTCAAAAACTCCCCAATAATTCCGTCAGGACCTGCAGCTTTACCAGACATTAATTTTTCAAGTGTTGTCAAAACTTCAGTTACTCAAATGGGATGGTCCATGGACTCATTTTCCGCATTAGGCAAATCATAATCATAATTATTTGGCTAATCTTTGTTTAGTAAAGACTCAAAATGTCGGAACCATTCATCTAATGGAATGTTATTTCTGGGTTGTTTTCGTTTCAGTGAAATGTTGTTCATGCAGTCCCAAAAAGCCTTTTGATTATGAACGGATGCTGTGAGTTCTTCTAACATGCTGCTTTTAAATTCTCTTTCCTTTCCAACTAACAAGTTTTTGTATTCACTTCTAGCCTTTACGCACACATTTTTATCATTCTTATCCAGAGTTAATTCTCAACAATTTACGCACTTTTCTCTCGTTAAGATTACATTCTACGTTGAACCATACCTCTTTATGTTTAGTCGCGTCCACCTTTATGGTTCTTTTCATACATGTAGTACATGCTCTTATACAATCATTAAACACATTCAACAATTCATCAATATTTACATCAATTAGCTCTAAGGCATTTTTCAGTCTACTGAGAGTTTCAGCTTCACAGAGTTTTTCATAGAAAAACCTGACTGCAGTATTCATTCCACACAAATTTTTCAATGATTTGAATCTCCTTATTACCATTTCTACTTGGCATATTCTGAACAGAAAGAACAAGATCAAGAGGACAGTGGTCGGATTCAATACGGTCAATAACATGCATCACACATTAATCACATATGATATCATAAAGGACATTTGACAAAATGAAATAATCGTTCACGTTACATCCATTTTCTCCGATATATGTGTAGCGACCTTCCTGCTCGCCATTACATGAACCATTAAGAACTACTAAATCAAGGGCAGTGCACATAGTAATCAACAATTTACCGTAAGTGTTTGATTGTGTATCTTGAGAATGACGCTTAAAATATACAGTGCTGCCTCGACAATGAGGTATATCAACGTTAACTTGCCAAGGCGGAAAAACAGTTGAAATACGGCTGTTCAGATCACCACAGATCATTACATAAACTTCATCCTGTGTTAATAATAAATCAGTCAGACAATCTTCAAGTATTGCAATCCCCTGATCGTAACCAAAATAATTATAGAACGGAGAACTTTCCGGTGATATGTACACACATAGGTACAGAACGTCACAAGAACATCCAAGTAATTGCTTGTTAAGAACGAAAGCACACATATTTTCATACTGAACATCCAAATGACGTACGAATGGACAACACTCCTTTTTTTTTTATTAAGCAAATGATGCCCCCTGAATTTCTACTTTGACTAGTAAATTTTACAGAGGATTTACAATACAAATCAGCGAATAAAACAGAATCCCAGACTTTCTCAAAAGTCTCCACCAGGCAAACAAAATCAAAAGAAGAAACATACAACAAAAAATCATCAAACATTGATTTTGAGCGTAAACCATAAACATTCCACGACAGAAAGGATAAAGGTCTAAGGGTATATACGGAAGATAAAGTAGAATATGAAACTGGCTTCGGAGTATTGTCCTCAGGGGAAACAGAGTTTTGCATATC
>CM065727.1:44052622-44100122 GCA_033310375.1 Conus canariensis
TGTGTGTGTGTGTGTGTGTGTGTGTGTGTGTGTTGTGTGCGCGCGCGCGCGCGCGCGCGCGAATCTTCAGAAGATGATATAATTATTGATCAGTAAAAACAACAAAAACAACAATTACAACAACTAAACCAACAGCAACAACAACAACAACAGTCGGCAGCAACAGCAACAACAACAACAGCAATAATCATCATTATTATCATTATATTGATTGTGGTGGAAATCAGTTTAATACTAATAAATGTAATACTAACTGGGATAAACTTGCCAATGAAAATGATGACAGTTACCATGATATCATCATCAGCAGGAGCAGCTGCGTCATCATCATCAGGACAGCATGTGTACTTCTCACAAAAGGTTCGGAGTTCAAGAACCGCATGTGGATTACCCACAAACTATAGAGAGTTCGGGAACTGCATGGGGACTAACAACAAATATAGATAGTTCAGGAACCGCATATGGACTGTCCACAAACTATTGAGAGTTCAGGAACCGCATGTGGACCGTCCACAAACTATAGAGAGTTCAGGAACCGCATGTGAACTACCCACAAACTATAGTGAGTTCAAAAGCTGCATGGGAATTGCCAACAAACTAAAGAGAGTTCAGAAACTTCATGGGGATTGTCAACAAACTATAGAGAGGTCTGGGACTGCATGGGGACTACCAACAGATATGCATAGTTCAGGAACCGCATGTGGACTATCCACAAACTATTGAGGGTTCAGAAACAGCCGGTGGACTGTCTACAAACTGTCGATAGTTCAGGAACCATATGTGGACTGTCCACAAACTATAGAGAGTTCAGGAACCGTATGTGGACTGTCCACAAACTATACTGTGCTCGGAAACAGAGTATGGACTGTCCACAAACTATTGAGAGTTCAGGAACCGCATGTGGACAGCCCACAAATACACACTGTTCAGGAACCGCATGTGGATTGCCCCAAAATATAGATAGTTCAGGAACCGCATGCGGACTGTCCACAAATTGTACTGTGCTCGGGAACAGAGAGTGAACAGTCAACACACTATTGAGAGTTCAGGAACAGGATGTCGACCGCTCACAAACTGTAGGAAGTTCCGGAACGGTGTGCGGCCTGCTTTAAAAAAAAAAAAAACTGTCCAAAGTTTAAAAGCCACCAAAGTCTGCCCACGTGGGAAATCGAGACGAGATCGGGATAATCACCCACCTTTCACATATTAGTCGCTGCTACGGTTCGAATCTGCAGTCCACAGGCTGAGAATCCAGTGTTTAAAGGGGTCCTCACCCATAAATAGCATGTTTGGGTTGTTCAAAAGTATGATCGAGCGTGTTTCGATGTGCGTGTTACTTTTCTTCTGGAACTCACTGCTATCCGTGTTTCGGGTCGTGCAAGTAGCCAAATCGTGACTCGCCACGGAGATTGCCGAGCACAGTACGGAAAGAGACGAGAGTCGGGGATTCCGCAAGTGACGTATAAATGCCAAGACTACCGTGAATGAAAGACATATCCCTAAAACCTTTCGCTATGAGGACGTAAAACTCAACTATTTTCCGGCGATGATGGCAGATGCTCCCAGCTACGAGTCAAGTTCCAACGAAGAGGACATCGAACGTGAAATTTTTACTGAAGTGCATGGAGTTCAGCCGTACCAGTTTGAACCTACAGCTCCTTGTACAGTGCCACCTCCCTCGCCATCAGACGCTTGTGTTTCTTTCCAGGCAGTTCGACATTATTTTTACAGGTTGACCATATTATGTACATGTACACACATACGCACGACACAGATAGTACATGATATACACATGCACATACATACATCTGTTCACACACGCACACGCACACGCACACACACACACACACACACACACATATTACCGTAGTATGTAAATAACTTTAAAATGATTATGTGATACACCACATTTTCCTTCAGTTGTTTAGATCTACCAGATAATGCCTTTTCCTTTGAACAGGGGTTTGTCAGCTACTGCATCATCACACTAATTCTCTTCCCTGCTATACAAATCTTTTTAATAGCTGTTCACTTTGAGTCCCCCCCCCCCCTCCCACACACACACACACACACACACACACACACACACACACACACACTTTTTTTTGACATTCTTCATTTTCAGTCTCACTCCCTCCACTTAAATTCTGAAGTTCCACAATGACAATCTTTTACAATATATTGCAGTCAAAGATTCTGGCTGTTATTTTAAAAACTGATGCGTGACATGCCGTACATCAGATCTAAGCTGCAGATCTAAGCTCATTATTCTCTTACTCACCAGAGCAGTTTATAGCATACAGACATACCTCACCTGCATATATCTTAAAATGCACACTGTCACCATCCAGTATCCAAATACTGATGAATAATTCACTTACTAAAGCATATGGTTGATGGGCGGAAACTTGAACTTGCAGGGGTGCCTGATGTTCAGCAATGTCCTGAAAAATAAAAACCCAAACTATTATTCACTGGAGTCCAACAAGCTGTTATTTGTGGACATGGACACTTTCTTGTTAATAAGAATCATACCTTCAGTTTTGTTGGAAACAGCAACAGCAGGGGAAAAAAAATTAATCACAAACATGCAACAGTTTCAGTGACAACAGGCAATGTGACTGACTGACTGCCACTATGACTCTGGCATGTGTGACTGAAAGTAACAATGTATGTTTCGGTTTGATGCCAACACTCTACAAAAACCAACAACTATCTTTACAACGAACCATGCACTGAGAATGAAATGAAACACTAAAAGATCAGCCACTCATTCCACAAACCTTACCTTCTTTACGTCTCTGAGTCTGGCTCTCTTGCTCTGACAGAATCCGTGTCACTGTTGCGTTTGAGGCTTGCACTTGCAGCCGGCGAATGAACAGAGAGTGTTTTAATACATTTTTCTGTTATAATAGTTGGCACAGCATCCTCTTTCAGCTGTCTTCGGACCCGAATTCCAGCTTCCACCTTTACCTTCCAGGTATGTTGGTCTTGGAAACTGCTCTTCAAAGTGACGACAGCAAATGCCATGATAACTGTCCCGAAGAACAAAATCTTTCCTCGTTGCGGTGACAACATTTATCCACAATCGCCTAAACTGGCTGGAAGCACCTGGAAAAGCATGAACGCTTACTCTTTGCTTATTTCCTGATGAAATTTCGCAACCAGACACAGCACGCATTCGCCCCATCTCACTTCAGCCGAACACGAAGAGCGACTTGGCTTTTCTACGTCATCAATCGGGAAACCCCCCTTTTATCGAAATCGAGGCTCTCGTTCCTGTTTCAGCCTCTCGCTTTCCCGGTCCGCAGGAAATGCTGCTCTCACTGCAAGATGAGAGCACAGGCGGCTGATTCGGGGCTGGGTTTCGCAATACGCCCACATACCAAAACCGTGTATTTGGTCAAAACAGATTTGTAAAAATGGGTGAGAACCCCTTTAAGGGACTTATGAAAGTGAGGTAAGCGACATCGTCATGTTTATTAAGTTGCAATTTCAATTAGCAACGTCCACCAGTTTCACTTTCAGGTGCTGCCAATGATTCTGTTCGTGGTCTTCGCATGGCGTGTTTGCCTACTTTAGGGGGCATTCAACTGATGAACAGAGAGCTTGATCTTGGTGTTAACCACGAGGACTTTTAAAGAAGTCGGCGAATTACGGAGCCTCAAGCGCGCGCGCGGCAACACAACACACACACGCACACACACACACACACACACACATAATGTACCAACTCACTCTGTGTAAGTAGAACAAAACGCACGTCAGGTGAACCATGAGTAAAAATGTGGGTAACATGTTATATTGGAGATTTCAAGAACCCTTGAAAGGAAACACTCGTATTAACAGCACGAGGACAAAGGATCCGGCAAAACGTGATTGGGCGAAAGGCAGCCATTTTAGTGCGGATTCGTGGTGCGGATTAGGATCAAACGGTGATGACAGGGTCGTTCAGCATGATTAGTATAAATGTTATGACGTAAAAAGCTACGGGTGTGATTTTGACGTAACTTGGTACAAAGATGGGAAATGGCCCAAGAAAAGACCATCAAATTTTGGTGTGCAACCATGGTGCGTTACTCGACCAAACGGCAGTTCCCGACTCTATCCAGCAAGGGTATGGCAATGTTGCCACTAAACTTCGAGCTCAACGAAGTTTCCGTGACGAGTTAATAATTTCAACAAAGTAATGTGTTTCCACGGTATGTCAACACTTTCCAGCGATATAAACCCAGACATCTGCTATTTCCCTATGTCCTACTTTAAAATTTAAAAAAAAAAGAGAGAAAAAGAAAAAAATACATGGGAAATAACTATTTCAGCCTGCACCAACTCTCCTTTCTCCTGTCGGGAAAAAAAATTGTTTTCACTCATTTATACAGTCAAATTAAGGACCCAAGACTCTTTAAACCTTTGTTAATCATATCCATCACTCATGTAAAGGTGTTTGCATGGTCTGTTGAAAACAAAATCTTTTAACAGAGAAACTCGGTTTGATGTTTGAGCGTCGTGTAATACATTCGTCGTTCTTGTTGTTTAGTTTGTCAAAGTAATCAATCGAAAGAGCTCCCAAGATATCAACTGTGTGGGCCTCACAGCAGTTCATAAAAACTCACCCAGCAAAAAGTTCAGCTCCTGCTCAGCAAATTCTGTAGATCACGTATTCAGGCGCTCTTGGTACGTACGAAAAATCAAGTAGATTTCCTGATAAGGTAAGTCAAATTAATTCTGCAATGTTCTTACCATTGAAATACTTTTTCCCCAGTGACTAAAGTTTGTTGCCCCTGTAACCAAACAACGTTGGTACGATGTCAATGGAAAGTGTGAGTTCAGATCGATATAGTCATAGCCTACGTATGGACTCAGCGCCTCGATCGCTGAAATAGCACTAAACGTTCATTCAAACGATCTCCAACAAAGATAACTCGAGCTTAGCACGGACGCTGACTTCGCAAGAGACCGAACCAAGCCGGAGGTTTCCCTGTTTATACGGGCCCAGCGTTGACATCCGACCTTCACTTGATGATAACTACGCAGGCCTATATCTCTGGCAATAACAAAGTCAAGTGTCGACACACTGGTTAAAGTGTCCGATGAAGGGTGCTTGTGTTCTTTAGTTAGCTCAAGACACGGTTGTAACCAAGGGAAGTTCGATCCCAGCAGTCTGTTTCATTTGTTTCTTAGGTATCTTTCACATGCACGTCGTCTAGTTTTCGGATCATTTATCCCGTCCTTGACCTCGATCGGAGTCGGCCGTGGCTGAGCTTTCAGAACTGAAAAAGTTCAGAATTCTGTCAAATATTTTGTTTCTCCTTTCTTTCTTTCTCGCTGTTCTGTGCTCTTTTTTTGTTTTGTTTTCTTTTAGTGCGTTTGTGTGTGTGTGTGTGTGTGTGTGTGTGTGTGTGTGTGTGCGCGTGCGTGCGTGTGTGTGTGTGTGTGTGTGTGTGTGTGTGTGTGTGTGTGTGTGTGTGTGCGTGCGCGCGCGCGCGCGTGTGTGTGTTTGGAGAGGAGGAGAGAGAGAGAGAGAGAGAGAGAGAGAGAGAGACAGACAGACAGACAGACAGATAGACAGACAGAAAAGAGTGGATATGCAAGACGTAAATATTTGCCTGAATAGCCTTTCTTAAACAAATGAACAATTTCCGCAGATCACTAAGCTACGACGACAGTTCAGTTAAGTTTCTTCTTCTTATCATCCTTTTTGTCAAATACTTGAACTTTAATTGCTTTCTTCTTCTTCGCTTTCTTCTTGGCGTCTTTGGGTATTTCTGGGGTTTGCTTCAGGGTCACGTTTAAGGAAGATAATAATACATAAGAAAATTATCGATAGCAAGACTGACAGTTACACAAGCCGAGCTTTGACAGATGTATAGCAACAATGTTCACAGACGGACGCGGAAATGCTTGCTGTTGTTTATAGTGTGGAACATTTTCATCTGTACCTTTTTTGAACTACAATCACGGCTGTGATAATTCACAAACCATTATTGAAAACTTTGAAAAGTCACAAGCCAGCGAAAACAAAAACAAAACGTTGGCGTCTACGCCTTACGCCATTTAGAATTTATTCTTCACTGTTGTCTCGGAAAGAATGAACGAAACTCAGTTGACTTCATCAATCGACACCCACATACTCAGCCCATGATAGACAATGCAGCTGGAGCTTACAACCATAATATGAACGAAAGTGCAGTTCCGAATGCGGTGAGATTTGAAGAACTTCAGACTGCCATGCAAGAAAGCCATCAATTTCAGAAACTGGTGATCGCTATCCAGTGCAATAGATGACAAGGTCCTAAATTACCATGCGTTTCTCGTACCAGAAATGAACTATCAGTTTCAGATGGGTCTATTCTTTGTCACCAAGGTTTTGGTAATTCCCGCTGCTTTGCAGTAAAAGGTTGTTGACATTGCTCACCACTCTCATCTATATGGCAAGTCCAAAATCGTCATGTTCTTCTCATCCCAAAAATGAAGTATTAGTTTCAGATAGTTCAAGTCTTCGTGACCAATGTTTTGGTAATTCCCTCTGCTTTGCAATAACACCTTTGTGACACTGCTCACCACTCAACTGTCAAGCTTCCTTCACTAATACAGAACTACTACCTCGGCGCACATATCCCCATTCGAAGTTTTCACTGGTAGAAGAATGAATCTTGACCTTCCAACATTTCTCAGTGCAAAGAAAGATCCAGCTCACTTTTCTCTTACTAACAATGACTTTTTCAGCAAAAGAAAGATGAAGAATAATGCTAACCAAAGACGTCACACAAAACAACACTTAATTTACCATGGTGACAACGCGTTTATCAAGAAACACAGAATAAACAAAATTACAGCACCCTGTTACCCCCATCCTTACACAGCAGTAGAGAAAGCTGATTGTTAGTTGTTGCAAAAGGGGGGATTGTTAGTTGTTGCAAAAGGGGGAAATTGTTAGTTGTTGCAAAAGGGGGAAACCTTTTCGTCACAAACAACTTCATTCTTCAAACCTGTACAAGCTGATGTTCTTTCTGCAGAGGAAAAAGAGGAGGAGGAAGGTGATGATGAGGCAGACCCATGCCCTGCTTCCAGACCCCTGACGATAACCCTGATACCTTCAGCTTCACAGATGTCACTGTCAAGACCCACGAACAGACTCCTGTCGGCTACAGGCCAGAGTAACCATACCTACCTGCATCACCCAGAGACATGTTTTCATAAGTCTTCCTAAAATATTCAAGTGGCGTCTAGAAAAATGTGCTCGACGGTGTATGGTACTGCCGAAGAGATTCAGTGATTACATGATGAACTAAACATTTCCAGTTTACGTCAATGGTTATTGTGGATGTCTAAGTATCGGAGACACAAAAACTGTTTCCATTTCATTTGATAGACTCAACGTTTACAGACACAATGCAATATCTTCATATTTGAAGCATTTAAGTGCTTAATTTACACTAAACTGTTAAGTTTAAATACATTAATTAGAACAAATTTTTAAAACACTCGTTTTCATTTTACCGGACACTCGTCCTCTTGAAGAAATGGACTGGTATTAACTGGAATGGAAACAAAAAAAAAACAAAAAAAAACGGGAAATATTGTTTCAGTGACATTTATTGATGGAACTGATTTCTCGCAAAGTGGACATACTGACAGGTCTGTGCTTCATTTTGATCAGTTTCAAAGGATCGTTTCTGTAGACATCCACTCTATATTGGCGTATATTGAAATTAAACTTTTCTTCTAAATTATGTTGTAAATATCGAAAGCATAAAAAACATAACTCTTGTTGTATGCGTAAGCGCTATGCGCTGTAGGCAATAACAGCAACGGTCAAGATCAAACTGCTTTTCTCTGTTTGTAAGTCACACATTAAAATCCTTTCGTTTAACTATGTGTTTCTAGTGCATAATACTGATGCGAGACAACTAAAATAACAGAAACACATACTGATCTCCTGGCATACGTTCAATGTTCATTATTTTCATGTGCCTGAATCATTAATCGTAAACAGGAACTAATACTTTTTTTCCTTGGAGGAGGGGACGAGGAGGAGAAAGGCGGGGGGAGGGGGGGGGGGGATAAAGTACAACGCAGTTTTCATTTCATCTGGTGCTCGCGATGCCAGCATAAATGTCTTTTTGTCTCCTGTCGAAACTTGGTGCCACTCAACAAATACAGATAAAAATTGGACGCGCTGGCGCCACACCACAAAAGCAAAGACACAGTTTTCACAAGGTACAGCATGGCACGAATGTTATCATCAGAAATATTGAGATGAAGCGATCGTCTGTACGCATGGAAAACACACACCGGAAGTGTCAGTATCAAGAACACTGCCGAGGTCAAGATAAGGGTCACCGTCATGTGATTACGGTATCATTTCCCGACGTTTCCTTGCTCATGAACCCTCTCATTTTTCGAAAAAGCGAAAAAGATTTGATCACGTGCCATATGAGAACAGAGTTGCCAACAATCAGCAAAACGAACGGAATTGCTGATGCCCAAAACAGATCCAACCATGTAAACAGGTAAACAAAATACACATACGCCTCCTGGTATATGCATTCTCTGTATTCATGCCGGTAGGAAAAGGTGAACAGAAAGTGCGAGTTCACTACGCAGGCAAAAGTCACTACGGCGCTAATCACCATCTTTCCTCTTCTCACTGTGCACAGAACCGCTACACGGTGTGGCGCGACCACTGACGTCACTCGCTGATACGTCATTGCCACCAGAAGCCAGGCGGAGGTCAGAGGACACGCGTAAAACATGAAGATTGGGATTCTGCACAGCAAGTCGTAGTAGTAAAATGACGGTGGCCAAGAGAACACCTGTTCCACCCAAAAGTAGGGTGCAGACGTCAGGAGCAGGCACTGGTCAGAGACAGCCAGAGCAGTGAAGTAGACAGACAAACAGGCCGTTGACTCGGACATCTTCATCCCTTGCATCACCACCACTATCATCACGTTGCCCAAAGTCCCAAACATCAGAAGCACCGGTGGCACTATCTTCCACAGCGTGATTGAAATGTGGTCGAAAAGGTGAGAGGAAGAAGAGATGAACGTAGTAATGTTATTCGTCGCAGTATTTACTTCGGCCAGTTGGAATTGCATAGCGGCACGTTCCTGCAACTCGTTGACGTTCTTAAAGGTCTGCTTTATAGATTTTCGATAATTTGTTAAAAACAGGTTTACATGTCATATAACTACAGTATGGTATTCATTTTTCAAAAAAAAATCGCCGAAAGAATTTAATAGATAAAAAACGACTTTTGCACACCTGTTCAAACCCTGCGCGGTAGACCGAAAACCGTGACGTCACTTGATGGACTGGCCGTCAGCCGCGACCTACACAACATAGCAACGCCAAGTGAAATCAACATGAATTGCGATCCCCCACAGCCTAAAAAGTCACGAGGGAGTGGCAGATATTGTGCTATAGGCGAGTGCAGCAGCTCAGCAGGAGATGGATATTCTTTGCACACATTTCCATCTGATCCAGATACTCGAAAGAAGTGGATTCGGTTCGTGCAAACATGCCGGGCCGCGAAGTTCTTTTTACCACGTCAGTTCCAGCTGGACCACGGAAACGAGCTATTCCGACAATTGCCGAGCCCGTTCGAGTGGATCAAAAACTTCGTCTGCATTGTGCGCGTATACTTTGAAGGCGGTGTGGTGAGCTCGTACAGATGAGTACGATAGTCGCACGTTTATTCTGTTCTTATCTATGGACAGATCACACTTGTTAAATTGAATGAATGCGTTAAGGCCTGAGGAAGGAGAATCCCCGCTCGCCGTCCACGCGTGATCGCATCAAGAAGTCAGTCAGTAGCCTCCCTCGAGACTTCGGTAAAGTCGGTACGCCTTCTGAATGCTGTGTTCGGGCGTCCAGCTGGAACTGAACAGCTCGTTTCCGTGGTCCAGCTGGAACTGACGTGGTAAAAAGAACTTAGCGTTCAAACTGATAAGGTAAAGGCCTTGCAGAAACATCGCCTGAGTCACATTGGCTGCCTCAATCATAGTCACTGCTTTTACATGATAAATTAAATTCCGAGGAGATGTGCAAGAACCATCAGAATCGCTTTCTGTCGCCGTCGCTGACACTCATGTGACGTCATATCCAAGAGCAGTTAAGCCATGCCAAGATTTAGTTGATTACCTCCCGTTTTCTTGATTACAGGTGAAAATGCCCACTTTCGCAGATCGATTTCGTGTGATCGGGAGCGAATCGGATGTTTATTTTACCAATTTATGAAACATTTCATATTTCTGCATAAGCTGACCAATTATCGAAAACCCCTAAAGTAGACCTTTAAGATATACTGTTTGTCTGAAAGCTCAGAGAATCGGTTCCTTTCACCGTCGGCACACTAAGGTTTATATGTCAATGGTGAGCATAGAAAAAAAAAATTAGCCCTGTACAGTATCACCCTTGCGTCTTCTCTCTCTCTCTCTCTCTCTCTCTCTCTCTCTCTCTCTCTCTCTCTCTCTCTCTGTTAAAGAAAAATAGCTGATCTGGAAATTACTGTAGGTATCTTGTTCTTGACATGATCAAGCTATAAGAGCTATTATACAGTGTTCTGAAATTCGTCCTCGATATCTAAAATGATTACTTCATTGACCTGGAAATGTCATATTTACTGTAATATGAAATCTGTTTGCAGCTTGTTTCTCTGGGTATGTTCATATCTATCATATCGGGCCCCCGAGCAAGCGTTCGTGTGGTGTGTATTTTTTTTTTTTTGGGGGGGGGGGGGGGGGTGTATGTGCGTGTGGGTATGTGTAATTGTGTGTGCGTGTGTATATGTGTGTGTGTGTGTGTGTGTGAGAGAGAGAGAGAGAGAGAGAGAGAGAGACAGACAGAGAGAGGGAGGGGGGAGCGTTCTCTCTCTCCCTCTGTGTGTGTGTGTGTGTGTGTGTGTGTGTGTGTGTGTGTGTGTGTGTGTGTGTGTGTTTACAGATCAATATTCTTCAGTTTAAACGTTTTACCTAACACTTTCCACCGATTGAAAAAAAAGGGAAGTTTTTGAACTGCCATGAACACTCACACTTCCAAGCACACGCACACACGCGTGTGCGTGCACGCGCACACACAAACACACATTCACGCATGCACACATGTGTGAGCAAGAGCAAAATCAGTTTTCTAGAATTCTTCACAATTATTGCTACACTGTTGAAATCAATACAAGTTTATTTTTTAACTTCTTCTTCTCTCCCACCCCCCACCCCCCTCCCTTTTTTGCTTGGGGAGGGGGGAGGGGGGCGGCGGGAGTGTCACAACTATGCTCCAGGTGCAATCACAGACACAAACCACACACACACACACACACACACACACACACACACACACGCACACACACACACATACATACTCTCTCTCTCTCTCTCTCTCTCTCTCACACACACACACACACACACACACACACACACACACATTCACACGCACGCACGCTTGCACGCACACACAAAGGCAGGCACACGCGAGCGCACACACACACACACACACACATACACATATGTATGTGTGTGTGTGTGTGTGTGTGTGTGTGTGTGTGTGTGTGCGAGATAGCTATTAACAGTTTATGCATATGTGTAACTGTTTGTGCATTATCATATTGCCTGTGTATATGTGTATCTGCGTGTGCGAGTGTGTGCGTGCGTGCGTGCGTCCGTGCGCGCGTGCGTGCGTGCGTGCGTGTGTGTGTGTGTGTGTGTGTGTGTGTGTGTGTGTGTGTTTACAATGGAGAGAGGGCGGGAGGATAACGCTATTGTTTCGTGTGTCAGTAAAGTTTTTCTTTCCGTCACTTTTTCCCCGCTATTTCTCTCTCTCTCTCTCTCTCTCTCTCTCTCTCTCTCTCTCTGTGCGTGCGTGCGTGCGTATGTGTATGTATGTGTGTGTGTGTGTGCGCGCGCGCGCGCGTGTGTGTGTGTGTGTGTGTCTGCGTGTGTGCATGCGCGCGCGCGCATGTGTGTGTGTGTGTGTGTGTGTGTGTGTGTGTGTGTGTTTTACAATGGAGTGGGCGGGAGGATCGTATGCATCTTTGAGTACTTCGTGAGATGATTTCAAGATTAATGCATCTGAACTGACGTTTACAAAATTAGTGTGAAAGCGACATATTGAGCTGGTTTTGTCTTGTTTTATCAAATGAGTTCGTTAGTCAGTTACAAGCGTGCTCTGACATTGATTTGTGTATTGATCGACATGAGTAAGACAACTACACTAACAAAATGAAACACGAAAAGACAACAGCTAAAAAAAAAAAAAAAAAAAAAAAAAAAAAAAGAAGACGTACGGAAAACACACGGTTACAGAGATGAGAAAGCGAGTTCCATTTCAGCTTGACTGTACCCAGTGTTAGAAGCACTTCGCCGTTCTTCGCTTCAACAGGAACACCGGTGTCTAAGATGAATGCTGCTGTCCGAACAAGTCCATATACGCTACACCATCGCCAGACCACGAGGCCACAATATAGAGGCTTTAGAAAAAATGGAAATTTTAATGCTGATGGAAAGAAGATGGCCTGTACCCAAAACAGTCGGAGTGAAAGTAATTGTAGTGAAGTATTTCTGTATGCAGGGATCAATGGAGTCGATGGATCATGTGAATGTCTGTCATATGTGTGAATGTTCGTGAATATTTGAATGGGGACGAAGTTACTATTGTGTTGTCTACCCTGAGGTAACCGTTTAAATAAAGGCGACAATCTAAACTGTAATAGCTTTTCTAGCTTAGGTTTCAGTTTCCTTCTGTTTTGAAAGATAAGAAGTTGGGTTATGTGCATGAATAGGGCATTTCTGTGGAAGATTATGTCTGTGTTTCTGTGGTGTGTGTGGGGGGGGGGGGGGAGGGGGGCGCGTGGGGGGGGGGGGGAGCGGGTGCGTGCGTGCTTGCGTACGTGCGTGCACGTGGTGTGTGTGTGTGTGTGTGTGTGTGTGTGTGTGTGTTGTGTGTGTGTGTAGTGTGCGTGAGAAAGGAAGGACAGAGAGAGACAGAGTGAGGGGGCGGGGGGGAGTAAATAGTTTGTTCATCTGTGTGATCAAATAGGGCAGACTATAGACGAGTTTATTCCGTGTCTGTGGGGTCCTGGAGTGCGTCCAAACTGGACAGGGGATGTGAAGATGACCACATGCTGGCGTCCTTCATGTTCATGCTCCCTGACATAAATGTTGCTGAAGACAAACCCCTGCTTCTGCCTTGATGCTGGCCGATTTTCTGCATGTTGCTGTGGAGCAGGAGTAGACTTCATCTTCTTTGCACATAATGCTTACTCCTCCTCTTCCTTCCCTGGTTGCTACAGTAACAGATCCATCTGTGCAGATATGTGTCCATTGATTTTCAGAGTACCTGGACTGAATGTACTTCGTTCTCAGCTCTTTGCTCTCACAACCAATGAATTTGATTGTACGCTGGAGTAATTGTTTAAATCAGGTATGTGTTGGTTGGGTGGGGGATTGGAAGTGCCTCTGTGTGTGACTGTGCTCTTATGTGGTATATGGGTGTATTTTACTGCATACGTTTGATTTTTTATATGGAACTTTCCATTCTTTGTTTCTGTTGGGGTGTTACCCAGCGTTTATTGTACGAACGGGAAGCGGGTTAGGGTAAGAAGGGATGTGGACGGACAAGACTTTAGGAGGGGGAGCGAGTATTGAGAGGGAGGGTGAAAAGACATTATGCAGTCGTGGATTAAGTTAGGGGAGAGGAAGACGGACGGTAGGCCCGCCTGGGGAAGGGTTTTTTTTTTTTTTTTTTTTTTTTTTATGTACACACTTTCTTAACTTACTCAGTAAGTTTATTTGTATGGTTATCCTGGGGAAAAAAAAAGAATTTCTGTACCCGAGTACAGAGAATAAACAAGTCTTGACTCTTGAGAATGGGGTTGTGCTCCTGTCTGTCCAGTACTTAGGACGTCTTGATAAATGGTTGAAGTAAAGCTCCTTCCATGATATTGGTTGTTCTGCTGACAGCACCCTCCTCACCGAGAGGAATGACGTCATTAGTGCTCCTGCTGTTGCCATTGATCGTGCTCTCTGCATCACTTTCTGTCTCATCTCAATTTATGTTTCATTCATTTATTTATTTATTTTGAATTTGTTTATTATGATTATTATAAAAATGTATTTTCAAGATATATTTCTGTATCATGCTTTTATTACCTTTACCTTCACAATAATTATTAGCAGTGTCACCAGTAATACTATTGTTAGTATTGATCTTACCACCACTAGCATTAACATCATCATCGCCAATCGCCACTAAGACTGTTGCCACGGCAACCATGCTGTTTAAGAATCCTCTAACCCACTCTCCTTTCTCCCATACTACAACTGCTTTTGCCTTATTATCACCAAAAGTAGTAGTAATCCTGTCAATTTATTTTTTCAATATTTTGACCTTTATTAGTATTCCTATCAGTAATATAATTATCATTATTACTACATTGACTCACACATTATCTGCCTTCTAACAGCCTCATTTTCATTCAAAGCCTACCTTGCGCTGAAGAGATCAAAGCTAAGTTACAAACTCGTTCATTTTCATTGTCCTATTTGTTTGTGTCTTACCTGAAGAAGACCTAAGAAACGCGTCGTGTTTTGTCTTGTGACTCGTTTGTCCACATTTCTCTTGGCGGTTCGCTAACATTTATTTAAGATTTGTGTTAACTCATGTTCCTTTTCTTTGAATGAAAAATGTTGACATTCTTTTCATAATGTTTTCTTATATGTCAGTACAACCATAAGTTAATCTGACAATAAATTGGTTTCAGTCAGTGTTACGGATGGAATGGGTCGTGTCTGCGGGTGTCTGACTCTCACACAGAAATTCTGGATGCGTGCACGACCTTTCAGATACACAAACACACCCACTCGCCCGAACATTGACAACCAGACAACAAACAACACGCTTTTTTCTGTTTTATGCTGCCTGAGCCATCTGACAAACATACATATATAAACACGTCAATAATCCAGCATGCCAACCACAGGGCGTACAATACACAAGAGAGAGAGAGAGAGAGAGAGAGAGAGAGAGAGAGAGAGAGAGAGAGAGAACTATTCCTTTAAACTTAGCACGCCAACCACAGGGCGTACAATACACAAGATATATATATAACTATTTCTTCGCCGCTGTTGGCCGCGTCCGGCCCAACACACAGAGTTCTCTGAACAGTGAAAGGTTCCCACGAGGAACGCTGACGAGGAAGACGCTTGCAGGGTTCCCACGAAGAACGCTGAAGAAGACGTCTGCAGGGTCAAGTCCGACACAGGACTGAAATAATAATCTCAACACAGAGCTGTGGCTCACACAACGAAGAAAATACACAGCGACGGTCTAGCCCAACAGGTCGCTGGTTCAAATCACAGGAGCGGCGTTTTGACTTGGCAGCAGCGGCGACTCTGGCCCAACTGGCTCAGCGGGTAGTCGGTCCCGGGTGCAGTGGCTGGTAGGGTAGTTGTCGGCACTCAGGCCGGCCTCTCCACGCCGACACAAGGCGGAGACAAGGGGGGTAGACCACTGCTACGGCCCCTTCAGACCAGGGTACACTTCTACCTGGGGAAACTGACTGCCACCAAAGACAAATGGGAGTCCCTCTTCGGCTTCTGGGTAGTTGCGTTGCCGGAATCACTGCAGAAATTGCCTAACCATTTCAGCTCACCCGGCTTAAACAGAGCGCAGGTGAGTAGCAGTCAGTAAAACTTTTCAACCGGCTTCCGGAAGACTACCTTCCGGTTAGCACGGTTGCACGAAAATTTGTGACTGGACGGGAAACGGTCCGTCACAGTCAGTGTGTGTGTGTGTGTGTGTGTGTGTGTGTGTGTGTGTGCGCGCGCGCGCGCGCGTCTGTGTTGTGTGTGTGTGTGTGCGTGCGTGCGTGCGAGCATGCGTGTGTGTGTATGTGTGTGTGTGTGTATGTGTGTGTGCGTGTGAATGAGAGAGAGAGAGAGAGGAGAGAGTAACGGAATTACAAAGTTATTCGTGATACAAGCATGCACCTGCGTAAATGGAAAAAAAAAAAAAGAATGAAGAATAAAGAAACTGAGTGACGATATTGATGATGACACGGAACGACTGATGAGCCCAGCGGCAGCTTTCATCGGCACTACCAGGTAGGCAGCCCGTTGTGTAAACGAGTGTGATGAATAAGTGCAAATGGTGGATGTAGCGCATTGAGTTGTGTAACAAAAATGCGCTATAATATTTACTATTATTATTTTATTATATATAATACACAAAAAACAGCGAGAAGTTGAATACTATCATGATCCTCGACATAGTCAGTGCCTGCACGCGCGCGCGCGCGCACACACACACACACACACACACACACACACACACACACACACACACACACTGTTAGAAGTACAAAAGCTCGACGTAGCGTATACGTCGAATACGACGAAAGGGGGATGGGGGGTGGGGGTGGAATGTGATTCCGCCGTGTAAACAGCCGGCCTTCGTGATATCACAACCTCGGTGTGTGTGTGTGTGTGTGTGTGTGTGTGTGTGTGTGTGTGTGTGTGTGTGTGTGATAGGTCAGTCGCAGGTGACCCTGAGTCGGCAGAAGGTTCACCCCCGAACAAGCGATTCTACACCTTCGTCAAGCACCAGCGCAGCTCCAACTCTGGCGTCGCACCCCTGAAAGTGGATGGAAGGCTTGTGACGGATCCCACCGCAAAGGCGGAGGCTCTCAACAAGCAGTTCCAGTCAGTGTTCAGTGAGGGACGCGAGTACACTGATGAAGAGTTTCGCGCTAAGTGCAAGATGTCTGACATTTCTCCCAGCTCAACCCTCTCTGATGTCTTGATTACTGAACAAGGCATTCAGAAACTCCTTTCCAAATCAACCCTCATAAAGCCTGTGGCCCTGACAAAATCAGTCCTCGCATCCTGAAAGACCTTGCCCCTGAAATCCCCCAATCCTTACTATGATCTATCAGTCCTCTCTTGACACTGGTTATGTCCCTTCTGATCGGAGATATGCAAACGTTGCACCAATATTCAAGAAGGGAGAACACTATGACCCATCTAATTACCGCCTAGTCTCTCTGACCTCTATCCCCTGCAAAATCCTGGAACACGTCATCGTCAGTGCTCTCACTTCTCACTTAGAATCCAACGAAATCTTATGTCCAGAACAACACGTCTTTCGCAAGTTTCGGTCCTGCGAGACACAACTTCTTAATTTTACAGAAGAACTGTCTGGTACTCTAGAAAAAGGAAATCAGGCGGATGTCATCATTATGGACTTTGCGAAGGCCTTCAATAGAGTAAACCACAGCCTCCTTATCCACAAACTGAAACATTACGGCGTCCTTGGAAAGATCAACAATGGATAGGAGCATTCTTGAAAGACCGGCAACAATCGGTGGTAGTGGATGGCGCAGCTTCCAGCCGGGTCAGTGTGCAGTCTGGGGTCCCACAAGGCTCTGTTTTAGGGCCAGCGCTTTTCTTGGCGTACATTAATGACTTGCCAGAAGAACTCTCCTCACTGACACGCCTGTTTGCTGATGACACAGCTGTCTACCGCTTGAAGGCCTCCAAAACCGACCAAAGCTTACTTCAGGAAGACCTCAAGAAGTTAGAAGCATGGGAGCACAGCTGGGACATGGCATTCCATCCTGGAAAATGTACTATCTCCCAGTTACAAAATCATCCTCTCCTGCAAAATCCGACTACACCCTCCACAATCATATTCTAGAAACTGTCTCTACCTTCAAGTATCTAGGCGTTACCATCACAAGTGACCTAAGCTGGGACCGGCACATCAACGCCATCTGTGCTAAAGCCAACAAGACCCTCGGCTTCCTTAGAAGAAACCTGAAGATCCCAGCAGTGCGCCTCAAAGAAACAGCTTATAAGACTTTTGTCAGACCGATCTTGGAGTACGCGTGCATTGTATGGGACCCGCATACCCAAGTCAACATCAATAAGATTGAAGCTGTCCAGAGACGAGCAGCACGGTTTGTGTTCAACCGGTACCACAACACATCTAGTGTCACCGCGATGATCGACAAACTGCAATGGCCGACTCTGCAGCACAGACGTAAGGTGGCTAGGCTTGCCATGCTACGGAAAATAATGGACAGAGAGGCGATCGTCGACAAAAGCTGCATCGTGCCAGCCCCTCCCAGACAAAGAAGGAAGCACTCCCGCCAGCTCAACCAGATCCAGTGTAAAACCCAATATCGACAAGCTTTCTTCTTCCCCAGAACGATACGTGACTGGAACAACCTGCCTGAAATAGCTGTGGCAGCGGACACCTTGGATACCTTTAAGTCTAGGGTGCCCCACAGTCAGTAGTTAGTTAGATAATAGGTCACCCTCCCCCCCCCCCTCCTACCCTAATAGCTTTTGTTGTTTTAATTTATTTTTGGGGCCCTGCTGTCTTAGATCAGCAAGGGATCGGCTAGCTCGGAAGGGCGAAAAGTGAAGTAACAGTAGCCTGCCGGAGAACCCACTTAGAGCAGGACTAGGTTTTATCCTCACTTTTAGGTCTGTCGCTTTCTATCATTTGTTTTTCTTTCATCGCAACCCCCACAAAACGGCGTAAAAATCAATTGGATGATTGTGGCCGTCTATGCAGTAAAAGTAAAAGTGTGTGTGTGTGTGTGTGTGTGTGTGTGGAGAGAGAGAGAGAGAGAGAAGAGAGAGAGGAGAGAGAGAGAGAGAGAGATCTGTGTTAATTATATTCATGCATGCCAGCTGATTTAATTTTCTTGTGTGTGTGCGTGTGTTGGGGATGGGGTGGGGGTGAGGTGGGGACACTGTGTGTTGACAAAACAAAAACGGCCTAGGCCCTCAAAGTCCAGTCATTCTCAGTCGACGCGCAAGACATTTATGATCACGTGACAATTTGCTGCGCGATGATAGGCTACCTGCGCGACATTTTGAAATTCGGTCAGCGTACTAGGCCTAGGCCCAACGCAGTTTGTTTTCATATTTTGTACCAGGTCGACCATTGAACGGTAAAGGCGCTGTCTTGTTGTTCGCTTCTCTTTTCGGCGACTTGGATGTTCCACGACGTTCTTGTAAGCCAAAAACAGTTTACAATGAACAGAATCTGGAAGCACAGAATGATGTGTGTCCTTGATGATCTACATTCACTTCGGCAAAGTTTGAGGGTAGGTATTGTATTTTTGTAGGCGCTAACTCTGAGGAAGATGTTCGGGTGTTAGCTTTGCATTTGGGGAAAAGGATGACAAAAATTTTGATATGAATAATGTCACTACCCTTCGGGTGTTAGCTTTACATTTGGGGATGTAAAAGATTTTTTGATACGGATGATTCCACTCCCCACTTGTGTCATCTAGTTCTTTTGTAGCCTACAACATCAGCGTAGGCACTGTTAGTTTGTTCCACTTTTTGAATAGAAATTTTCAACTTTGAATGAACGACTGGGTCACGATTGACTTTGTTTTGGATTGGTACAGTGGTACTGTTCGCCGGTGCATGTGTACTCATAATGGACCAGGAGATGGGGGGGGGGGGGGGGGGGGGGGGGGGCAGAGATAGTCGTGCTTTTCAGTTGGCGTCAGACAAAATCGCCGATCTATTTTAGGTTTAAGGTTATTTTTTAAAAGAATTGAAAAAGTAAATTGCCACGTAGTGTCGCGCACGCGCATCTGTGTGTGTGTGTGTGTGTGTGTGTGTGTTAGAGCTGTGCTGGGCGTAGTTTATCCCAAGCCCACAACGATAGTTAACTGGAGATATGAAAATGAGCAATTTTAGGTTTGGTTTGTAGACTTCAATTAGTTAAGATTATTTTGCTATATTTTGGTGTCTCCTGTCTCCCCTTCACTACTTTCCACGCATGGCCGGATCTAAGATGGCTACAGATGACTGCATGTTGTCATGATTTGAAGAGAGAGAGAGAGAGAGAGAGAGAGTGAGTGAGTGTGTGTGTGTGTACACACATGGGTACATGCATGTGTGTCTACTTTTACACACTTTACGTAGCATTGTGTGTGTGAATGTACTCTCTGTGTGTATACATGTGTATTTCTGCCACTGTGCGTCTGAATGAGAATAACTGTCTCTGCAAGTGGAAATACATTTTGGTAGGCAAAGAGAAAAACTTTTAACAGCAACCTCCACCCACCCCCACCCCCATTTTACCCTTCCACTCCCTACTGAATTTTTTTTTTTTTTAACCAGAGTAAGCAGTCTAGATTCTAAAAAGAAACTAAACGCCCCCACCCCACCCTATCTCCTTGTCTTTTCCTCATGGAGAAAGTGATCAAGCCATAACAGCGTGTGTGTGTGTGTGTGTGTGTGTACACACGTGTATCAGGAGGAGATGGAAATGAATTGAGTTGTGTACTGTTTGAACAATAGTGCATCATGTCTCAGGGCTAAAAATACCCACCCATCTGATTAACATTGTCTGTGACAGTAAACCTCCGTGTCCACTTGTTTGTTTGTCGGGCAACCAGTTTTTGATCGTGTCAGTGAAAGTGTGGCTGAGAAGTAAGCTTCAGTGCCGAGAGGATCGAGGGATCGCACTTCCCTCTTTCCCATTCCACTTTCACAGCTTCACTACCACCACTCCTCTACGGTACCCCACCCCCTGCCCTCTGTTCACCCCCCTTCAGTTTTTGTCATAACAAAATCCTAGCAGAGCATGTCTTGATGAGGCAAAGCATGGTCTATACATGAAATATGTTACCAGCATGAACTGTACTCAGTCAGCATGTAAATGATAGATCTACTCCCTTGATTTTTGTTTTAAATGTGTAGATAGGATGTGGATGTATTCTAGAATGTATATGTGTGGTGAAAAAGGAGAGACAGAGGAAAGAGACAGAGCAAGACAGATGCTATAATTTAAGTGCGGTGCAGGAATGTGTGAATGGCAGAAACAAGAACATTCTATTCTAATTTCTTTTCTTACACGCTCCTAACTTTTAGACAATGGGTGAAATAACCTGGTAAACAAATAAATTGTTTCACATCTATTTCTCTCTCACAGACCTCAGTTACAATAGAGCAGAAAATGCCATTATTGAATTGTGTGTGCCGACTTATCACTGCACTTTCAATAGTTACTTTTATGAACCATCTTGCTAGTTAGGGAAGGCAAGCAGAAATTTAAGGGTGACAAGTACTGAAGAAGATTTTTTTTTTTTTTTTATCACCTTGGGACTACTGAAATTTTTTTTTTAGCTCTGTGTAGTTATATAACATATCCTTGTGCACTGAATTATGACTCGATCAGAACAACATGCCCACGCTCACACTCGCATACATGTATTTGAGTAGATGTGCTTACAGTGATACTATGATAGTAGTACTAGTACTACATACAGTACTATTACTACTTGTGTTGCGACAAATACATGTGTGCAACAACAGGATGAAACAGCAGGAGCAAAACTTTGAAGCGGAAAGTTTAGGAAACAAAAAAACTTCGATGTAAGTATTTACAGAGTGTACTTTGTGCCAGACATTTTGTGGGGGGGGGGGGGGGGGGGGGGGGGGGGGGGAACAAATATGTGTTGCAAGCATTGTGCAGACGCTTCTCCCAGTTGTAGTTGTGCACCAACTGAAAATTTGTGAAATATATTCAAGTCTGAAGACATGAAAAGACTATAGGTTTTATTCTATATATATCTACAGCTAGATAGATAGACAGATTTTGTTATAATTACTGTTATTACATGTATAAATCAGAACAACGGTGAGTAGACTGAATACAGGGCTCCTGCATGCCATTGTTTCTAAGCGCTAGATCAGTCTTTAGACCCCCCCAGAATAGAGTTCTAGAAGCTCTTCCTTGAGCATTGAATTGTTTCATCAAAGTTTGAGCCATCTCTCCTAATTCACTATTTGCCTTTGTTAGTTTGGCACATCGCTTGCCTTGAGCAAGATTCGCTGTGCGGGAATTCAGTGTTTGGCTGTGTCAAGAAATGAATAACATCTCTTTGGATATTACTCTGACAGGGAAAACCAGGCTGTTGTTGGTTTGTGGTCTTGTGTAGCACTGCTTGGACTACCATGGTTAAGTGCACTGCAGAATTTTATGAATGGACTCAGATGATCGTTACGTTTCAATTTGAAAGGGTCAACTGATGCTTTAGAGATTTTTTTATGTGTATTTCGATGTAGATGCAAAATGCTTGTCATCAGAAGCCTTGAAAAGTGAAATTATAATCTGTTCAATCAACTACGCCACAGTGTCATAGTGGCAAGTATCATTTTCCAGAGAAAAAAATTGGGAATATCCTCCTTTCCCTGTCTTTCTCCATCAGTGAATTGAAATGCAGCTTTGTGTTTCTGTTTCAGGCCCCAGTGATGAAAGTACTTCAGGGCTCTGAACACTTTATGGTGCTTGAAAAACATTGGCTGGCTCAGCGTGATCAGACTATCACCTAAAAGAACGTAAGTGAACTACGGTGTATAAAGTTGTGTGCCTCAGTCCACGGTAAGGGCTGTGCAATTTTCAGCTGGCCAATTTATGGCTTACTTACTTGCTCATTAAGCAGGATTGCATTGTTGGTAGTGAGCTGGTGTTGTAGTGATCAGTTGCACGGTACAGAATCCAAACTTTGGAGAGGACATGGGATGTTGATGTCAGTTTGCCAGGTATTACTGGACAAAGCAAACATTTAAAGAAACGAAACATTGTGAAAACCAGGACGTTCATCTTCATCAAAGACTTGCTGCCATGATTGTTTACTTTACTGGGACATAGACTTGGCAAGTAAACATTTTAAAGAAGCAAAACAGTGTGATAATCGGGATGTTCAGTTTGTGGTTAAATTCAAACGACCAGCTGGGATACACAGTTTTCAAGATTTGAGTTGCTGACTTGGTAAAATGTTAGCTGGCCTTCTTGATGAGGGTGTAGTGACAGCTTCCACAATAGCAGCCAAGGTAAACACTGGAACTGATGTAAATAAATGCAGTTTTGTTTTCTGGGAGGTTTATAACAGTGGATGAAAAAAGTTTATAAAAGCTTGACTAAAAGAGTTTTCAAGATGGCCCTCATCAAAATCATGCACATCAGAGTGATGTTCATGATCGTGTACTGCTACACATTTCTTGTTGGAACTAATGCTCCTGTTTCAAACAGAGAGACATATCAGTGCTGCTGCCATGTTTACTCTGGCAAGGAAAGCTACACATTCAGACTGGGAGTTCTGCCTAATCATCATGGAAGATCAGAGCAAGGTTACTGGACAGTGATTGGATGGCTGAAATACAGTTTTGATGGTCATGAATCTGCTGCTGTAAGAAAACCACATTCTACCTTGTTGAGCAAGGTGTTTTCTTTCAGTCAAGGAAAACACTGCAAGATGTGTGGAGCTCGTCTTGACACAGAGCATGTCAAAGCACTGACTGTGAGTGTGAAATTCAAGGCATGTGCCCAAATGAAAAGAAATGTCCCTCGCACACTCATTCCTGGACAAAGCACCTGTTTGCAGTTTTGCAGAGAAATTTTATGTCTGCTAGACTGTTTTTCAGTGTCTGTTGACGTCACCATCAAAGTGAATTTAACAACTAATTCATTTGCAGAGGACTCCTCACTTTCCAGTGTTGACTGCACACATCAGGAGTGCATTTCTAGTAAGTGCTTGCAGGATGAAGTCACATTCAGCATCCACAGAATTGTTGATAATTCAACCGTTGGTCTTTGTATTGCAGATTGCGAAGGTTTTCTATATTTTCCAGGTTTGCTTAGATTGCTTTTACACAGTCTTATGTTTAATCAATCCTTATTTACCCAGTGGCTTCATTTCAGCATAAATGCAGTTTTATGTTTCATATATAATGTTATTTACGTGCTTTTTGTAACTCTGGCAGTGCTTTATAAATATACCAGAGAAGACGGTACAAAAAATAATAAAAGCACCAGCATTACCACGGTTTTTATAAAACGGCACTGGAATGGAAAGCGGTGGACTGAGAAATGTTTTGGACTTGGGATAGCTAGAAACCAGACTGTTTATCGTGGTTTCAAACAGTTACGGGCCAAATTGTTGCAGGATGAAAATTCAGAGCTCAGCATCTTAAATGAGTATACATTTCTCCCATGGTATTCAAATTCAAAATTTGAAGAAGAGAACTCAGAGTCAAAGTTTTCTTTTTATCATTCCAGACTTGGTGATTGTCATTTCCTGAATGATACACATTTTTCGAAATGTCATCCATACAACAGCAGCTTTCATTTTCCTGATTCCTTGACTATTCATGTCAACCCAGTCACAAGGTTTCTGCCTGATCCAACTTTTACTCCTGATGTTGACATGTCCCATGTGGGATATCGTTTGGCAACGTTGGGTGCATTACCATCATCTGTGCCAGTGTCCAGGGTAAGATTAGCGGAAGCAGGCTTCTACTTCCGAGGGCATAATGAAGAGGTCACATGCTACAGCTGTTATGTGCATTATTCCGACTGGTCAAGAAGTGATAATCCAATGGATATCCACCGTGAACTGTCACCTCATTGCGAACATGTTTTGGGCAGAGATCGCGAGTTGGCTGTGCTAGCTTCTGGGAATAATCTGAGTGATATCCACAGGGAAAGCAGCCAGAGGTCTGCTGTGTTGAGCAGCTCACCAGAAGACAGTCATGCTAGAGACAGTCATGCTGAAGACGGTGAACATTCTGAAGCACAAACACCAAATGAAAGTCCTGTTCAAAATTCCATCATAACCCAGTCCACAAATGCTAGTCGTAATGAAGCTAGAAATCTTCAACGCCCTGTAACAGGTTTGGCAAATCTAAGCCCCAGCACAGGTGCAGTGAGAACTATTAGCAATGGAAGTCCTCCAGTCTTGATGACTGCATCAGCAAATGCAAACACTGTAGCTAGGTGTGTCAGTGTCACAAATGTTCAGAGCACGACAGCCTTGACAGCCAGCTCAGGTTCTGGTGTGATCAGGAGTTCATCAGGGGAAAGTTCGCCGCACCTGTATCCCCGAGCGAGACTGGATGTGGGTGGAGCAGTGTACCCCATGTATCACACCATGGCCTCCAGGAGGCGCTCCTTCACCACAGCATGGGATGAGACTCATGCCCCTCCCTTGGATGAAGTCATTCTGTGTGGCATGTTTTATGCAGG
Source organism: Conus canariensis (assembly GCA_033310375.1). Classification (NCBI taxonomy): domain Eukaryota; kingdom Metazoa; phylum Mollusca; class Gastropoda; order Neogastropoda; family Conidae; genus Conus; species Conus canariensis. The sequence goes on from CM065727.1 coordinate 44,077,679, forward strand.
TAACCAGATTTCCTCTGATCCTCCCCTTTCCAGTTTGTTTGTGTAGTGTGTGTGTGTGTGTGTGTGTGTGTGTGTGTGTGTGTGTGTGTGTGTGTGTGTGTGTGTCCTTATATGCATGTTCATGCACATGCTATAGCACAAACAAGACTTGGGGCTTATTGATAGTCTGACTCTTGATGTGAATGAGTCCATTTCTTCCTAAATACAACGTTAGCATATAAAGAAATATTGACAAAATGAAATATGGTCAAGCATTGTTCATTCCAGTTCATGAATGAAATTGTTCTGTACACTGAAAATCCTGCCAAAGTCTGGCCACCTTGACCTCATTCTGGATTACTATAATTATACAGTTACTTTCACAAATCAGATTTTGATGTCTGATATATCAAGATCCATTGACCCATTTCTAAGAATAAAAAGTAAAGTCTGCAAAAATAGTTTTACTCTAGTTAACGTTACTTAGCAATTGCTGTCATTGAAAGTAAAGATGTCATAGATCTGTTTAAGAATGTTATCTGAGTCAGATTTTCTTAGATTCAAACAAACAATACATGGGAACACAGACACACACACACACACACACACACCACACACACACACACACACACACACACACGCACACACACACACACACCATAAACAAGTTTTGATTGTGTGGCTCTGAACAGAGACAAGTCAAACAAGCTGCTATGATGCATTTGAAGAGACAGAAAAAATGTTAACTGTAAAATCCAGAGGGAGGGGTGGGGGTTTGAAGGGGATGGGCGAGTTTCAAATTACACTAAATTCTGAATTGGAATGTAAATTATACCATGAGTCTTGAGATGTAACCATTCATGAAACAGAAAGTTCTGATCTTAAACTATGTCAAATAATTAACTGACCACAGGCTACGCAGACTGCGTACGATGCTTCTTTTGTGGAGTGGGACTGAAGAACTGGGTTGTGACGGACAACGTTTGGATAGAGCATGTCCGCTGGAGAGCCGCTTGTGGCTACTTGAGAGCAGTCAAAGGAGATGACTTTATTAGGGCCATGCAGAGACGGCTAGAGACCTCCGTAAGCATGGAATTCTGAATATTATTCCTTCATCAGATTCATAGGGATGTGGCTAGGAATCTCTTTAGATTTATAAGTTCATAATATTAGTTCTTTGTTTTCGTATGCGTTATATGTCTGCTGGGGGAGGGGATCTATTTTATTGTGTGTGTGATGGTGTCGGGTTTTGTTGTGGTGGTGTTTGTTTGTTTGTCTAGAGTTGACTTGTTTCTTAGATGCATTGTGTTTTGTCACTTGGTGATGTTAGATTATGTAAATCAAAACAAAACAAAAAGAAAAGAAAAGAAATGAGCAATGTGAATGTATTTGTAGATGGGGACTGTTGAATGGTTGTGAAAAAAAAAAAGAAAGAAAAACCAAACAATCAAGCAACAGGAAGAACCAGTCTCCCTGTCCGCCTGCTGAGAAATTACATGGCACATGTTACTGATTGTATTCTGCATATATCTAAAATTTCAAATGGAAATCATTTTTACTCTGCACTGTACAATTTCTGGTATGTATGCAACTTTTTCATTCTTTTAGCAGATGTTATTTTTGTAATGTTTAATGTTAGATTATTTAAAAAAACAACAGAGCATTGCATACCAGATACTCTGTGGCACAATATTGAGAATATGTTTCTATGCAATTAATCAAAGTTTTTCAATCAAACTTGAAATATGTCATTTGCAGAAGAGAATCCTTTAGAAGGCCTTCGTTGTGTATTCATTTTTCCAGTAAATTAAGTTTTGGTGTGTGTGCGTGTATTGTGTGCGCACGCCTTCGTGCGTGTCAAAGTCAAAGTAAAAATTTTATTTTCAGATGGAACATTGAATAAGCAATAAATCTGCTTTTTTACATCAAGCCATCCATAAGAAAAAAAAACAAAAAAAAAAAACGGTGAAACAACGAATAATCACAGAAATTTATGAAAGTCAGAGATAACAACAAATAGAAACCAGAGAAGAAATGGATGGGGGGGAGGGGGGGAGGGGGGAGATAGGGAGTGATAGGGATAGTGCGTGTGTGTGTGTGTGTGTGTGTTTCTGTCATCTTCCAAGCCATTTCAGTGGCATTATCAACAATGGCAGTCCTCACGGATCAGTCAGTATCAAGTCATCATGAGGCAACCCACCGTAGGAGACACTGTACTGCTGCACAGTCGCTTGATATTCATTGTTATCTGTTCTGACCCAGTGTATCCATCCAGATACTAAAAACAATAACTTCTCAATTGATGAGCCAACGTGAGATAGCATCGGCCTCTGGAGGGTGCCACTATGTCTGTCTGATCACAGTTCTCACGAACTTGCCGATACTGGCAACCTCCGCATGAACTCATCCAGGGCGCAGATGATGGAGAGGAAATCAAAACGTATGTCACAATGAGAGCAGGGTGTGGTGGGCTGGTGAATATGAGACTTTTTTTTCCCTGCAGATCTGTGGATGTTGAAGATGAAGCTGTGAAGCTTGTTTGAGATTGCATGGTAGGCCTGTGCTCGATGGGTACTTACCTATTCGTCAGCCAGGTCCAAGACACAAAGACGTCTGCAGTGTTGGTCAGGAGCAGCTCTTACGGAGAGGCAACCATGGAGAGGCAACCACAGAGTGGATAAAGCTAAACTGTGTGGTTTCAGTCTTCCCAGTTGAATCTATGGCAAAATCAGCTCTGGGTAGGAGCCAGCTGAGGTGATGAATCTCTCAAATGAATGGCTGTGATGGGGATTGAACCACAGCCCCCCCAGTCCTTAATCCCCAATGCTAATCACTGTCTGACTATGCCATGGCTGCTGGCAATAATTTGTTGAATTTTAGGCGCTTTCTGCGACTTTTCTCCCTGCACTGTCTCAGTAATTTATCAGCTTTTTCAGTTTTGTAAGGTTGGAATAGTCTTAAGATGACACCTTTCTTTATTGTTTTATTGTTTGGGGGTTTTATGGGATTTAGGAAGTTTGGAGCATTGCAAATGACTCGAATCTATGACATCATCATGGTGGTTTTTGTTTCCATACTTTTTTTTTAATCTAATGATTAGTTTTATTTCTTTTTTAGTGTTTTCAGAAGAGTTAAAGTTATGGAAGATGACTTACAGTAGACCGCAGCCTTCGTCCTTGTCTCTCCTATTCCATTACTATATTTTTGTACTACTTGTCGTTTTCTTTCCTGACTAACTTTCACTGTGCAGCTGAAATGTGAAATTTTCCACCCTCATGAGTTTGGCCTCATCACACAAATCAAAATTCATGGGTTTTTTTTTGTTTGTTTGTTTGCTGTGTAATTTTTACTTAGATAAGATAAGATAATGTTGCTTATAGCCCAGCCGACCGCAAGGGGCCACATCAGGGCTGTCACCACGTTAAAATCAACTCACAAGTCATTAAAAAAAACAAACAAACAAAAAAACAACCTTTCACACATCTCTTTAAATGACATCTTCTAGAAACGCACCAGAAACTTCGTTAAAAATCTTTCTTCCGTAAAATCTTAAATCAGATGAAAAATGTTAATCTCTCTCAAAAACTCAAGGATCACGTCAGGCGGGACATCTCTGAACAGGATCTTCATGGACTCCGCTGTAAAATGTTTGTGTCTCTCATCGTGCAAGTCCCAACACTCTAAAAGAATATGTTTCATTGTGAGTGGCACATGACATGGAATGCACCACGGAGCTTCTTCACTCTTTAAAAGGTACGAATGGGTAAAATACGAATGGCCGGTCACACCAGAGATTTGTTTTGATCTTGCAGCTTTTTGTAAAGAGTCTACCAGCTCTCTGGCATACAAGGCATTGTATTCTGACCTCTGTTCAAAATTTCCATCTTATCAGAAAATTTTCACTGACGGTTCCAAGTCTGAGGATGGAGTGGCCTGTGCAGCCTACTGCCCTGGGGCTCCTTCTCAGATACTGTTAGAACATATACCTCCAGATGCTTCTGTCTATTCCGCTGAACTTACTGCTCTGGTTCTGGCATTGAAGATAATCTCACAATCTAAGAAGAGGGACTTTCTGGTTCTGTCAGATTCACTGTCAGCGTTGGAGGCCATAGCTGGCCGCAACCTTCAGCACCCAGAACTTTTACACTTTTTTGAACTTTTGACCAAGTTGAAAGCGGATGGTTACAACATTATTTTGGCTTGGATTCCTGGTCATGTTGGCATTGGAGGGAACGAAATGGTTGATCGTTTAGCCAAGAATGCCACAAGAGAGAAACTGTCCAACATATATATCCCCTGCTCAGATCTGAAACCCAAAATTAACGATTATGTGAGAGACCTCTGGCAGGAGGATTGGAATACACAGACGGATAACAAACTCTTTCAGATCCGTCCAAACCTTAAGGAGTTCCTCCCATCTGCGTCTGGTGGTCGAATTTTTACTTGATAGCCACAGTAAAACAATGGTTTGCTTTCAGAGTTTTCAGGCTGGAGGATCGGTTGTTTTGGTTCCATGGAAAGTGTTTATCATTGTGTGTGTGTGTGTGTGTGTGTGTGTGTGTGTGTGTGTGTGTGTGTGTATGAGTGTGCCTGTGTGTGTGTGTGCATGTGCACACCAGCGCATGGTGTTTGGTGGATATGGTGGTGTTCAATTTTCAAACCAGTCAACTTTTAAACAGAACTCTTGAGTGTGGTAAGGGCTCAGTTGGAAGACTGCATCACACCATCCAGTTTCATCCATATAACGGATGTATCTGGAAGGGTGCTGCTCAAATTTCCTGACATTACATGTCTACGGGTGATTTTGAAGCTTGGTTGACAACGTCGGGAAAAGTTATGAAGCTAAGCATAGAGTATGGCCCCATTGTACTGTATAGTCTCGATCCAATCTAAGAATGAGCCTCTGTAACATTCGTCTTCCTCACTGATCATCAATTAAATAAGAAAGAAAAAAGATCTACTTTTGTGGCCCTTCATGTTGTACTTCTTTAGTGACCTCACTTTTGCTTCCGCTTCCATCTTCATGAACATGCCCACATGTGGTGAGTTTATATCAAAGTCTTTAATACTGGCATGGGGACTTAGATAGGATTGATGTGGTTGAGGCCTCTGGAAAGAATGCGTGTTTAAACTGGCTTAGCAACTGGGCAATCATTGTCATCGGTAGAGAGCTTAGACCCCATATTGGTGGCATCCTGCATTTGCTGGATCAGAACTGGCACCACTGAACAGCCTGAGTAGCTACTCTGGTAGGTTGCCCCATCGCAACCTGGTGTTGATTGCACCCTGTGCATTTTGTGTTGAGGCTGTGTTGAGATTAGCCTAGGTGGAGCTGTTAGGGCAAGCCGGAATGAGTGGTATGTGAATAATGCCATTGAGAGTGTGTGGATGATGAGAGCTCCGTAAACTCCCATAATAAGTCTTGTGTAACAGGTCAGATACATATGTAACAAGTCTTCTCTTCACTTTAAAAAAAGTATAGTTTATTGGATATCAGCAAATTAATAAAGCTTTGTCCCTTCACAAAAGCGTGGTTAACTGGACAACAACAATATATAACTCAAATGTTTTTAGTTGTCCCTGCATACCCATGGAAAAGGTGGTTTATTGGATACCAGCAACGTGGCTATGCTTCGTCAAAGAAGATATCATTCAGTGGACATGATGAACATGTTTAACAGAATGCATTGTCGCTTCATAAAAACTGGTTTGCTGGACACCACCAACATAAGGCTTTCTTCTTTTGTGAAAATTACAATCTGCTAGACTCCGTAACATTTATGGCTTTCATGTTTTAGTTGCTCCTCCCCCAAAATGTGGTTTACTGGACACTAATATGGTTTAATGCACATCACAAACATAAGGTTCTAACTTCTATTCTTTCACAGAAAGTACAGTTTACTTTACCACCAACAAACAGCTGTGTTCTTTGACTTATATATAGTTTATAAAAAAAGTAAGGTTTATAGGCTACCAGGATCAAATACAACTTTAAATCATCCATGAAAAATATAGTATTATGGACACAGACAACATAGGGCTTCATTTTGATACAAAAAAAAGTATACACAAATGACATAACCTAGCTTTGTTGATGATTCGCTAAAGCTTGGGTTCAACAGTGCTATTCAGCCTATTGCTACTGTAATCACAGCACATACACAATTTTCAGCATCGGTCGTGATCAATCGTTCAGTGGAACATACTGGTTCCATCAGTGGAATCTGCACATGAAATTAGCCAGCTTTCTTGGAAAGACAAATTGTAAAGAAAATGCAGTTCTATTCATCTTGCGTGCCTCTCTGCCCTTCGCTTAGTTACCTCCAGATCTTTGGAAGTATGAGAATAGTTACCTCCAGATCTTTGGAACTATCAAAATAGGAAAGTTTAACAAAAAGAAAATACAGAAGCAATTAATCATTTGGTAATAAGAACATGAGGAGCACAATTAATGACATTTTTGCTTCTTCCTCTAAGAATTCTTGTGATAGCTAGTAAAGTATTGTTATTGTTAATTGTTATAATAAAAAAATAACATTGTATGTGCTCAGAATCCAACAGGTGATGCAGCTCAGAGTGGATCTCATGGTTTGGCCCAAGCCCAGGGTATTGACAGTGAGTCTCCACAACGCAGCACAGCATTGTCTGTCATCTCCACCCAGGCTCAACCTATGCCTGCAACTGTACGGATTAGTTCTTCAGGTGGCACAAGTGGCACTGACACTACATCCACAACGCCCAGCAGTATCACCAGCTCTGCAACTGCTTCTCATGGAACTCCTCGGACTTCTGGTGAAGAGGCAGCAAGGACATCAAGAACCGGTCGGCCCAATCCTGCTGCTGCGCCATCTTCATCTGCAGGTTCTGGTGATGGCGCTGAAGGGCAGAGAAGATGTGGAGGAGAAAGACAGATGGTGGGAAGAGAAGAAAGAAGACGAGGAGAAGCCAGTGTATCTGAAGTGCCAGGAAATGGTATGCATTTGTTCTTTTCATTTGTATTTTTTTCAAACCATTAACCCGAAGAGTGCCTATAAGCCGTCAGCTGACGCCGAAGTAAAAATGCTTTCCCAGTGCCTATGGGCCGTCCACTGACGTCATGCATTTTTCTTCAATTTTCATTCGTTACTATTTCTATTAACGGACTTAAATAGAGTGTGCGTAGTAAGCCTTATATGTCTGTAGTATTAAAATGATATGCAAATGACCACGCGTGAGGGGAAAGCCCATTTATTCTCATCACTGACTGGATGACCAGCCAGCACTTCGTCTCGCTTGCAAAGATGGCGGCGCAACCTTCGACAAGTGTAGCGACCAAATCAACGTATTTACACAGCTGAGCAGGCTCTGCTAATCATTTTTGACAAAGACAATAATCTTTTATTCAACGACTTACTCGAGCATGAAGGTGAGATGATGATTTGATGGAATTGCCGACCGTATTCGTCAGTTATTGAGTCGGGCTTTGTGACCTCAGTGTGTGTTCAGCTGACTGGTTTGCGAGCGTCGAACGAGCTCACCTAGTGTGTACTCTGCACTGCGTGCCAGTGGCCAGTGATGTGATAGTCAGCGCGAGAGGGGAGCGTGGCCTGCTCGCGGCGTGACACGGGGCAGAGGGAAAGGTAGGAGAAGAGGAGTGAAAGAGAGGGTTGAAGTCCAGCAAGGGGGCGTGGTGGGGGGAGGGGGGCGTGGTCGTGGACTGACCTGTCTGCATAGAGTGTGAGCGTCTTGATAGACTCCTAAACTGTTTTACTTTCATTTACATGTGTAGTGTGACAATACAAACTTTATTTTCAACTTTTTTGCTTTGTGTTCTTTTTGGATGTGAAGCTGTAGTGGTAAATACATATGTTTTTGATCGTGCAAAAAAATCTGTCCAAATCTAAATTCCTAAATATTTTTTTATTATCAAAATTAAAACAAAAGAAGCCCAGATTCAAAATCTTCATTCAATTTCCTTCAAAAATCATATATATTTCATTGTTATATCTTTTGTAGTTTCTGAGCTAGAAGTTTTTGTTAATTATTACCCCCAAATCATTAGATTTCCCTGGCACTGGGAAAGCCTTTGTTTGTAACATTTTCAAGCAGTGAACGGGTTAAATATTATGTTTAATGTGTTTTGTTGTTGGGGGACAGGTAGTGCAGTGTGTTAATTATACAGTGAGGTCCAGCATGATGTGTTGCTGTAGTTTTCTGTCTTTAGTCTTGCAGCAGAAGTTTGAGGGTGTGTTCAACAACAACAAAACAAACAAAACAAAAAAAATAGCAAACAAACAAAACAAAAACTGTGTGAGTAAAGTGAGTGAGTGAGAGAGAAAAAGAAATAACGAGTGTAACAACTGAATAATAAAGCTCAGCTTTGCTGCTTGTATGTCTCTTTTTATTGTAAGATAAACAGAATGATTTTTTGTTTGTTTGTTTTAATACATATAGTATTTCATTATGTTTCAGAGTCAGCAGAGGAGGACAGACTGCAGGTTGACAACAGGCAACTTTCAGAACTATTCCGGTGTCGCGTGTGTCTCGTGGCAGCCATTGATACCATTCTGATGCCATGTGGCCACCTCGTTATCTGCAGCGCCTGTGCAGCATCTGTGACGTCATGTCCACTGTGTCAGCAGTCGATCCAGGCCACTGCACGCGTTTACCTGGAAAACTGACAGGAAGCCAGAGTAAACAATAGTAGTGGCCAGAAGGTTGTCAGCACTTTGCATATCTATTTTTGTCCTGAAAATAGTGTTAATTGATTACTGCACTAGCTGTAAAGAACGTCCTTCAAGTGCATAAATCTTTGCTTTTTTATAATTAAAAGTAAAGTTATGAAAAGTAATGTTTCGCTGACATCACTGTGTTACTGTGGCATAACAAGCTGCCTCTTCATCTTCCCTATAGTACATTAGTAGAACCACTGAAGGTTCAAGACAACAATCTGTTTTCAGTCTTAAGCCTGACTGTTCACCACTTTCTTCCTCTTCCCAGTTTGTTAATCCACACTGTTTTCTTAACATACAGTCCTTTTGCATTTCCTTTAATTGTACTGAAGTGGCCTCTGTTGTCTGCTTTTGGATAAGTGTGACAACTGACTTAGGCCTGTGAGTTTTTTTTCTATCACTGTCACACTATTCCCCTGTTGAATCCAAGTGAGAATAAGGGGTCAGGTCTTCAACTCATGTGCATCTGAGAGTCTGCACAGATAGTGTTCCCAATGTCTGCTTTGACAGTTCCCCAATTATCATCACATGCTCTGAATTGTTGTCAGCGCTAGTTTTTTTACCTTTAGTGTAAGTTTCAGATCCCTTCACATGCACACACACATACTCACACATACACACACACACACACACACACACACACACACACACACACACACACACACACACACACACACATTTCTTTACACAGTTTCAGTATTTTACTGCAAAGAACATTTTTAATAAGTTCTGTTTGTCAGCTTTTTTTTTTCAAACCTTTTTACAAACTTCTGTGTGTGTGTGTGTGTGTCCCTCCCTCCCCCCCCCCCCCCCCCCCCCCCCCCCCCCCCCACATCCTCTCTCATTCTCTGTGTATGTGTGTGTATGTATATACATGTGTGTGTGTGTGTGTGTAAATGGATGAATGTTAAGCTGTACACTTGTCGATGATATGGACACAATATGTAATTCGAATGTCTGTGTCTGAGGGCATGTGTGCACCTGGCACTGAATGACAGGCGCAGTGTAAATAAATAACTTTATTGATATTATTATTGAGTGGAACATGCACAATTCATTCAAATATATCTTTGTTTTGCTTGGTTAAATTGCAGGGGGATGGAGAGTTTGGGGAAGATGAGACAAGCAGAATAATTTATGTTAACATCTGTATATAATTCAACCAGCAAATTTTAAGTTGTCTGTGTATTCTCTCTATGAAGTGCGAGACTTAAATAACCTTGTCGTATTTCTAAATTGAATTTGCCTTGTATTTTGCACAGTTATATAGATTTTGCCTTTTTTTCTCCATTAAGTTTGCATTGTATCTTGTGGTTGTATCGTTCAGTCAGGGCTTAAAATGGTCCTGCTCCCGCCCCCCTCCCCTCCCCCCAAAAAGAGGAACATTCTAATAAAAGTGATGAAGCCACAAGTGGGCCTCTCTGCTAGGGCTGGAAACATGCATACCACCCCACCTCCTCATACCCCCACCCTTGAAAATGTTTTCCTTTTTCTTTTTTTTCTTTCTTTCTGCGTACGCAAGCTGATACTCCTGCGGACACTGCCTGTATAGACAGGCAGTGGAGTTTTGTGTGTATGACCGTTTTTTTATCCCGCCATTAAGGCAGCCATACTCCATCTTCGGGGAAGGTGCATGCTATGTGTAACGTGTCATCCATACCAACAGCCAAACTGGCCTTCTCTTCCGAAAGTTGGTGATGGGATTTTACGTGTGTGCAAGATGTTGTGCATGCGTTCACACACGGAACCTCGGTTTATAGTCTCATTCGAAGGACTGTAAGGGGAATGGAGTCAGAACCAATGTTAACTCGAGGGAAAAATCCCCCTGTACCGAAATTCGAACCCGTAACCCCAGGATCACGAGCCCAGCGCTTTACCAACTGAGCTATTCCGCCCCCCCTGAAAATGTTTGAAATCTGTATTAAAATCTGTGCAATCTGGTGCATTTTGAGAAATGCATTCAGAGATTCAAAGACAAGAAAATGAAATTATTATTTTGATAGAAAGAAAAAACAAAATGCGTGGGAAGTGGAAGAATCTGAGAGAGACACAAAAAGCACACAAGAGAAAAAGGTGGAGAGTGAGTGAGTGAATGGTGGTGGTGGAGGAGAGGAGTGACAAGTTTGTGTGTGTGTGTGTATGTATGTGTGTTTGTGAAACGTGTGTGCGTAATGTGTGCAAACGCAAATGAACAGAAACTTAGCAAATCCAGCTTTAAAGATGAACCCCCCCCCCCCCCCAATTATAGATTATAGGCCTCGGAAGCATACAGTACATGGAGCACTTTAACTTCATCGGTGATGATATAGACACATGATCATTATTGGAACACACACACAAATACTCGCAGTATATATATATAATGCAGTAAGACACACAAAACCACTAAGCTGAACAACCTTGGTTTAAAATTCATCTCCAATCCCCCACATTCTCCGTGTAAAACGAAAATTTATAATTATTCCTTGAAAGCCTTTTGTTGTTTTGCATAGCAACGCGTCGCTTGTGTTCCTTTTTCATGATAGATGTTCGCTGAAAGCCACACAGCAACACTTAGTGTAAACAACATTAGCAGAGCACATAACATAAAATTACGCACTCCCTATGACATCTCTTTTCTGAGACTAACCAGGATTTAACCAGTTCACTCATACTAGGGATTTTATTTTGCTTTCACCAATGTCTCTGTCCACTTCCGCCTCCAGCTCCACTTATTCTTCATGGAACTGCGGCCATGCCATCCTAACTTTCTCCATGACCGACAGAGCATGTTGCTGACTTTTTTCAAAATTCAACTGGGCAGGCTGATGGTTTACAGATTAATGAATTGATGTCATGAGCAGTTTGAGAATCACAACCATTCAAGAATATGTTGCCAGTCTTTTCCACAAATAATTTTTTTGTTTGTTTGTTTTTTGAGGGGGGAGGAGGTAAACTTTTCCCCAAGGGTATTTTTAGATCAGAGAAACATTTCAAGGTCTCTCGAATGAGTCAGGATTGTACTGTTTGTACCAGAATGCGAAAGAAAAGAAAAGTATTGTGCATGTTTACATTCAGTTTGTATTGTGTGAAATTTATGTTGAGTTGTGAAATAGTGTGCACTTGTCATACAATTTTATATTATGGAATACAGTGTTTTCCACTTCATACAAACAAAAGAAAGAAAAAAACATGTATATACTACAGTATTGTTAAGCTTTTGTAGTTTATTCAGTTTTTGGAGCTCTGTCAGAATACTTGTTTACCTAGATTGCTCACATACAAGAAAACAAAAATGATATGAGTTTATATGTTCTAATTTAGACCCCATAGTGTAAGAAAACTTCACAGTTATTTTCAAAATACTGATGACATTTATTTTATACTTTGTTGTATGATGATACTGATTGTACATTCTGCTTAATACATGATTCAGTGTGTTGCTAATCTGCATGTAAATGTATTAATTGGTAGATTGATGTATTGAATAATCAAGTAATTCATGCATGAGTACATGGTATTCAAGTTTCAGTGAAAGAACAGATTTTTCTGCCTGTTGAGAAATATTTATTTGCCTGTTTGTTTGATTTATATTATATTTGTACTCATAATTTAGAGCGTGTGTGTGTATGTTGTCTAGAAGAGAGAGAAGAGGTGTTGGTGGTAGGAGAAAGGAGGGTAGGCTGAGGAAGAAGTGGATTGGGTTGGGTGGTGGGTGAGAGAGAGAAGGTAATTTCCTGATGATTATTTAGTTATCGGATCATAACAAGTTCGGATTGTTACTTATTTTCTTTATTTTCCTTTTTTTTTTTTAATTGGTTTTTGTGACATACACCTTAATCAGTTGGTCTTCAGTTTACTAAATGTCAGTTCAACTTGAGGATAATCTGACAGTCTGGTTTCAGTCATTTTTCAGATTGTGTGTAATGAAGGAGTGAAATTCTGGAGAGAGAGAGAGAGAGAGAGAGAGAGAGAGAGAGAGAGAGAGAAATGATCTCAGCACTGAAGTAATTAACCCACATTTTTGTTGTGGGGGGGGGGGGGGGGGGGCATTTGTTGTCTCTGTTTCTTTTCTTTCAACTGACATTCATATATGTATTCCTCTTTGAGCTTAAAACTAAAAACTTACCCCTGTTCATGGTAACTATTAATTAATTTGTATTTTGAACTTTCCCACATAGATTTGCGTGTAATTCCTGTCACAAATGAATTTGTCTACTAAAAAAACGTCTCTTTCTGTCCTTGGCATGAGCAGCATCAGTTTACCGATGAATTAGTAATCATTGATGTAAACTGGATATTTTAACATTCAATTAACCCATTAACTGCTGACAGAATTGCAGAACATTACACACATGTTTAGTCTGTGTGCTTGTTCACGCAAAGAAGATACAAGTGATGGCAGATAGTCGCATCTGTTTATATGGGTGATAGAAACATCTCCTCAATCTCTCACTCACCAGCTGCTCTATATGGATTTTTTGAAAAAAAATTTGTTTTATAGGTGAAGAAAATCACAGGGGAAAGAACTTGGGAATGATGGACAGTGGAGGCACTCCCTGAGAGGAGCAGCCCAATGTTGCTCAAAGAAATGTGCCGTGAGGGTACAGGGTTACAGTTAGTTACCCAGTAGAGTTCTGCTGAAATTTGAATCTGAAACTTTGGATTAAAATTCTGATGCTCTGGCATTTCTTAGTTGTCATATCCATTGTCATTTTTTTTTTCTTTTTTCAATGTGTCGATTATGTGTACCAGTGATGATACAGCTTACAAGATTTCTGATATGTTGCACATGTAATCTCACACAGTTGTACTATCATTATTGATCTGTGCCTATTTCGCTCTTGGTTTTTCCCTTAAAGTGTGATGTTATCTTGCCACTTGCGTTTTGGTGCGACGTTCCACAGCAGTCCGGGTGAACATGCCTCTTCACAAAAAATTCTATTTTTGGTGATTATGTCCCTTAGCCTCTTAAATCATTTATGTGTGTGTATTTAAACTTTGAGCCGAAGAGTTGTTTTTGAGTGGTTTGTTTATAACGGAGAGAGAAAAGAGGTGGAAGGTGAACACCAATAAATGCTAAGTGTGGATTGACTTAAAATAAGTGATGAAGATGACATGATGTATGCGTGGTGTGTTATTAGCAAGGAATGACTGTGAGTCACAGAAAACCAGCAACAGAGATTCGATCATATTGCCAAATTGTTCAGTTACTTCAGGCTGGCAGTAGGAATATGATTTGACAGATATCTGAAATCGGGTGTCTATTCTATGCCAGACAAATAAGAGTCATGTCTTGTGTGATATTTTGATAGTAGTATGGAACTTGGTTTTGTCTCAGTGGATCCACTGTATATTTGATAAATGTTACTAATGAGAAGTAATGTCAGTGTTGGGACTAAGGCTGCTCTAATGTGAAACAGTTGTACTGTTAGGCACTATAACTGTGCTAAATCACTTACTTTTGCACTTGGTGGTGTCAGCTATTTGGAAGTGTGGATTTTATTCACAGCAGTACATTGATGGAGGAAGTAGGAATTTGGGGGAGAGGGGGGGGGGGGGGGGGGTGCTTAAAATTCATTAAATGTTATAAAGTTTGTTCTGGTAGATATCACAGTGTTCTGGTATATAACACAAACATTATACACTAAATGGGTTTAGGATTCCAAATAGTAAATGCAGCATAGAATTCATGTCTCTGAAGATTCCCAGTGCCAGTTTTCTCTCCTGGATTTCACCAAATCTTTCCAAACTCAGAAGAATGCCACCTGTAAGTGGTGACTTCTTAATTGTCACACAGATTGTTGTGAACTCGTGACTTTTTTCATCATGACACAGATTATGCAATGGATGCTGTTAAAAAAGATTCTAGTGTAGGTTATTGTTGGACACTAAATTTCTTATTGTAACTCAGCTTAGTAGGATTCCTTTATGCTTCTGATGAAGCAAATTTAATGTACACTTAATTCTTTTTTCAATTAAGATTCTCTTGGACTCTATAAACATTGTGTGTGTGTGTGTGTGTGTGTGTGTGTGTGTGTGTGTGTGTGTGTTTAATAAAACTGTCTCACTTTTAATGTAAATACCTCAATGAAAAGGAAATGTTTGTTGAATAAAATCTGTTACCTTTCCATCGTTTGTTAAATAAGAACTGTTACCTTTCCATTATAAATACCCCAATGAAGAGGAAATGTTTTTTTTAAATAAACTGTCATTTTTTCACAGTGAATAACAGTGAAGAAGGAATGTGTGTTAAATAAAACTCTCACCTTTCCATGATAAACTTAATGAAGAGGAAATGCTGTGTGTGAGTGGATTTTTAAAATTTTTGCTACTTGCACTGTTGAGTCTCTTGGTGAGCCTTGAGCACAAAGAGGGTTATACAGATTTGCAAAAAGGTTTACAGTGAAGCAGAAAGACGGTGACCTCCTTTCCACAAAGTCTCCAAGATACCATTATTTATCTTCTTGTCACCTGTGTACTTAGCCTTAGACTAAAAATGTTTTCTGTTTCTTCTTACTATTATTGTGTTAGAAAATGTTCAGGGGTGGGGTGGAGGGAAGTATTTATGGTCAGAAAAAAAAGTTGACAGGACTGCCCTGTTGATTTTCCACACATTATGGGGTGTTTTTTTGTTATTGTTTATTCTGTTTTAAGTTTTTTGTGTTGTTTTATCTTGAAGTTTATTTATAAGAAGGTGCAGCTGTAAATAGTAACTTTCTGTCTTTATCACAAAATTCACTGCTTGACTAGTGTTTTCACAGAAATCATCAATGTGAATCATGTGAGTTGTGTTTTTTGGTGTGTTTTTTGTTTCTTGTGTCCTGAGTCTGTTGATTGCCAAGACATACTGTCATGTATGCCAGTTTGGGATAGTTTTCTTATGATCAGGGTTCTGATCATTGGATTGTTTTGAATTGCATCTGATTTACTAAGAACATACATTCTTGAAATTTGCTAATAATAAAGTTTCTTTTAAAAACAACATCGTTATACATTGTTCATCTGTGAGAAAGAGAGCATCATTGTACATTATTCACCTGTGAGAAAGAGTAAAAGTCATTGCCTGTAAAATCTTAAGCACATATGTGCACACACACTCACACACACGCAAACACACACACACACACACACACACACACACACACACACACACACACACACACACATACTACTAGTCTATGCATTACCTGATCTTGTGTAAAGTATTGAGAGGATACATATCAATGTTTAGTCTGTACTCAATTCTGAAGTTAGAAGATGAATTCCAGGTCTTGGGGGGATGCTGAGGGGGGTCCTTTCTGTGCATATTGCATCCCTGTCTTCTTGAAATTCTGCACTAATAATTTCCTCTTTCTTCTCCCTCTCTTTGCTTTAAAAACTCACTTTACTGTCTTCCTCTAACTTCCTGCCTTTGTAGCCCATCCATCTGTCTTTGCTGTAGGAAGTCTTGTATACTTTTTTTCCTTGTTAAAATGCATCGCATGCTATCTTGTTTGCCATAATCGGGCAGCTAAGCAGTGTAACTGTACACACTGTTCAGAGTGGACACTAAATTTCCATTGCATTATCTATCTGCCTATTTTGCCTCTGTGTGTGGGTGTTTTACTTTTTATTTGTACATTGAAATTGAAACATTCAGTAGTATCCTCAACACAACCTAGTTTGCCTTACCACATTTCTGACTTCAGGTGTAAGTTCAATACCACAGACTGCTGTTGCCTGTGGTGTAAAATTTACGCCTGCATGTGTTACTTTCATTTTGGATGTTGCTAGAATGATAACACATGGGCCTGAAGAGTAGAAGAGAGGGAACTCTCATCTCTCCATGCCACATTGGCAGGAGTGTTTTATCACAAGAAAAAAAAAAAGTTCACAATTGATTTTCCAGCATTGAAGAAGTCCTGTATAAAATTTTGACAGGCTCAATATTGCAGAGGAAGAGGATGTGACAGAAAGCAATGATTTGGTTGGTTTTATATCTGCAGTTTACATGAAATGAGAGAAAGAGGAGACCAGCAGAGCAGATGACGGTGAACACGGTGCAGGTTTGATTCCGTTTGCCATCATCCATTGCCTTCAAAAACAGGCAACTGCAAATGTCAAGATTAGTGTATTGTATTTGTTTTCTGTTTCACAATACAACAATTTTGTAACCATTACACACACTACACAGTATTCATCATCATCACATTCAGCCTTGCACATTACAATACATGCATAGAGAGGCATTTTGGACATATTTGTCTGACACTCCCTCATGCAATTAGCTATTGCTGAACATTGCTTAGGCAAGAGAGCAACTTGGGTAAAATTGGTAAACTTCTCCCCTTCCCCCCAATCCTGCTTCTCCCTCCCCACTCCCATTCTCTAGCTCAATGATACCAGATAAAGAAAAAAAGTGCTGTTGACAAACAGTTAAGTTTAGATAACTGACATAATTTTTTTTCTAACCCACGTCAGTTAAATTATGTATAGTATGGATTATTTACAAATCTCTTCACCACTGTATTAAATGTACAGAATTTATCGATTGTTTACAAATCTCTTCACCATTGTACTAAATGCACAGAATTGAAGTGTCATGTAACGATTTATGTTGATTTCCGTAGACTGATAATGCTGGCCTAGAACAATTTAGGTGTCTGTCTATTTCATGCAATTTTAAAAAAATTTAAATGTCTCAGAACATCACAAAAGAGTATCAATGTAATCCTAACAGTTCATTTTTATATTGGCAAATATATATGGGTATCACAACATATAATTTTAGCTTGTTATAAGCAACAACCAAAAAAAGGAAATGACAGCAGGTGCAATGTGCAATTGTAAGCAACTGTATACCGACTCTTTTGTGGTTGTCAGATTTCCTGCAAATCTCTCTCTCTCTCTCTCTCTCTCTCTCTCTCTCTCTCTCTCTCTCTCTCTCTCTCTACAGAAGCTACCTTGAACAAGACATGGATAAGAAGACAAACAAAAGAACACAAAACCAGATGTGATGGGGGAGGGGAGGGGGCGGGGGGGACTCCAAACAGTATCCCTCTGTTAACACCTAGCATGAGAATGACAACATCTGAGAGAGGTGTGAGCGAAGTGGGGAATAGCTCAGTTGGTAGAGCGCCGGACTCGTAATCTTGGTGATCCTGGGGTTGCGGGTTCGAATCTCAGCCGGGGCGTTTTGGTATGGGGGGATTTTTCCCTCGGAGTTAACATTGGTTCTGACTCCATTTCCCATACAGTCCTTTGAATGAAACTATAAACCGAAGTTCCGTGTGTGAACGCACGCATAATATCTTGCACACACATAAAATCCCATCACCAACTTTCGGAAGAGAAGGCCAGTTTGGCTGTTGGTATGGATGACACGTTACACATAGCATGCACCCTGCGTGAGAATTGAAAGAAGGAAGGAAGTATGGAAATTGAGTGAATTATATTGAACGATATTGACTGGATGATACGGGAAATGACTGAATGAAGCGCCAGCTGGCAGCTCTTCAGTCGGCACTACCCAGGTAGGCAGCCCGTCGTGTAAACGAGTGTTGATTGTAAAGCGCTTAGAGCTTGGTCTCTAGCCGAGAATAGGTGCTATATAAGTATTCATTATTATTATTATTATTAGTTATGAAAAAAAAAAGAAAGAAAGAAAAAAAAACAGCATGAAAGCAGAGAGAGGCCTGGGGAAGCCAAGAAGTGAGGTTGATCACAACAAAAGGTGTGTGTGTGTGAAGGGGGAGGGGGGGGGGTGGTTGAAGCCAGGAAGGGCGAGCATTCGTTCAGACTGAAGGGGGAGAAGAGGACAGGCAGTTTGGAACAATGCACTGGGAAGTCCATAATCAAGCAATGTCGTAAGCAAACAAGCAACGTAATAAACTGATTCTTGAATTACTTGGACTGCACAGTAAGCTGCAGTACGTGGGGGCAATGGGGGGTGGGGGGAGGACATGATCAAAATATTCGCAGGTACGTGGAAGGTGGTCAGTCGGCCAACCAAGGCCTGACCCCAGGATAGCTTGCTCCCTCCTGGCACTGAGGGGGAAAAGGAAGAACTCCAAGATTATACACACACACACACACACACACACACAAAAGAATCCACAAACAGCAACAGTAAGGATTGGTAGTTCCTTCTCTCAAAATGCTGATCTTATTAGTGGGATACCACAAGGCAGTATTTTGGGACCGATATGATTCACCGTGTTTATAAATGATCTCCCTGTAGAATTAAAGAGTACATGTAAAATCTTTGCAGATGACACAAAACTTTATAACTCTCCGAAATTGCATAAGGAATTACAAAAGGATATTGAAACATTAGTACAGTGGTCTGATACTTGGAACCTATATTTTAATGCAGAAAAATGTAAAGTACTTCATATTGGTAAAACAAACCCACAAAAGGATTATATAATGAAAACTGGAGACAAGGAAATAAAAGTATCTGAATGTGAGGAAGAGAAAGACCTAGGTGTGACTTCTGACAAAAAATTGCTATTTGACAATGATATTGTGAATAGTATTAATAAGGCTAACAGAATGATTGGAATAATAAAAAGAACCTTTACATTTATAGAAAAGGACACTTTTTTACAATTATATAAGACACTAGTTAGACCTGTTCTTGAATATGGAAACACTGTATGGTATCCAATGCTGAAGAGACAATCAGAAGCTCTAGAACAGGTACAAAGAAGAGCAACCAAGATGATTCATAATATAAAAGATTACTCATATCAGGAAAGATTACAATATCTACAACTTCCAACACTTAAGGCAAGAAGAAATAAGAGGAGACTTGATATTTAATGCAATTGATGATGTTGATAAAGCATGCTTTTTTGTACTCCACAGAAAAATATTATAAGGAACAGTGAAGATAAGATATTTAAACAATATTCGAGAACTAATTTGAGAAATTTTGCTTTTACTAACAGAGTAACCAATTTTTGGAATGAACTAACAGTTAACATCAAACGTGCACCTAGTATTAATGTTTTTAAGAACCTCACAGATAAACATTAAGTATTAACTAAAATAAAATATGAATTTCATGGATAATAGGATTGAGCTTGCCTACGACCGGACCAACGGTCACGAAAAAAAAAAAAAAAAAATACAGAAGGGGCGTAAAAAGCCTAAATAGGCTAAGCTGTTTTTGATACAATGCCCCTGATCAACAACCAAGTCCTTCCCCGCCTCGTCTTAACACACAACATACAACCCAGCTTACTGCTTATCCATCACCCTCTCCCTCCTCGTTTCAGCTGTATTGTTTTCAAACTGCCCCTCACTTCTCACCCTCTTCTACATTCTCATGCTTACTGCTATTAGGCCTATAGAAAGTACTGTTTTGTGTAACATGTGAAGAACACACTCGTCAAAAATTTACAGATTTTTTCCGTGGTAATGCAGTAAATGAGTAAACGTCTGAGAGCACAGTTTACGTTAAATCCCTAGTTCGTGTTGTTTTAATGAATGTACAGCAAATATGTATGCGTTGCATTACATCATGAGTTGGGTGGTTTGAAATTCGTAATAGGCTAGTGTTGGTTGGTTTGATGTTCATAATAGTCAAGAACTCTCGATATAAGTCTGGACCTACTTGTTATCTCCCTTGGTGAGGCGTAGCCTACCAGACTAGGCTAGCAGTTATCGCTGCAGGTAATGACCATATCACTTTTTCCATTGATTGTGTATTTCACCCGCCAATGCGGGCGCAAAAAGTGTAATGATGATGAGATAAACTCATTAGTCATATAAATGACGACGTGATGATACCAACGGTAGGAAACGAAAATGAGTCCTTAAAAATGAATGATATGAATATGTCGCGTTTATAGTTTTCCATATTACAATAATACTTGTAAATTGTTCAAACAAGAATTATTTGCCTTGTTTTTCTGAAGATAGTTATAAAACTATATGATAAAATATGTTCTGAACACGTTTTAGATTTTCTATCAAACTTTGATGTTTCTATTAAAAAATTGTTCAGCTTCTCTGAATAGTTCACTACCTCGTATGAATTAATTCCCCTTATTACATTTATGCTACAAAGTATGGTACTTCTACAGAAGTGCTGCGCTGAGAAGCAAAATAAGTCAAAGATACTCAACTTGTTGAGCGAAAGTATAAATAAGAGATAAAGGAACATTTCCGATACTACTTTTTTTTAAAAACAATATAAGTGTAAGCATGGTGACAAACAAAAACTGCTGAAAACCTGTGGCCTGAGTTAAAAAAAAAACAAAAAAAAAAAAACACTCCAACATAAATCACAGATTCAGCAGAACGCTGTAAATTCGCGTGCATCAGAGTAAGATACAGAGTGCAACACAAAATCTCTTGGGTTCCTTTTCCTTTCATTTCAGTTAAAAATATTCGAAAAGGAACATTCCCTAAGGGACGCAATTCATATAGTCCTCGTTTTAAGTTCTGATCACATACTTTTCGCCGTGAGTGGCAAGCAAATTCCTGGCTTTTTTTTTTTCCTCTCGTAAGTTCCTAAAGCTATATCACTGTCCATTCATCCTCCCTCCTCCCTTCCCTCACGTGCTCCTTCTCTTCACATCCAACACAGTACACATGTTGTTAACTTTCGATTTTGGATGAGCAAAAGATTCCTAAATAGAGTGATTCTTGACTGGTTTCAAATTTGTAACTTATTGTTGTATGCTGGATGTTTTTCAAAATTAGTACTCTTTAATGAGAGGCTGCAACTAATAAAAAGACATTTTTAGTTTCTATCTATTTTTTCATTACGAACTTTTGTTCAGCTTGGAGCGAAAAACCACACAAGAGAGGAAAAAAAAAAAAGACCTGCAACAGACTAAAGCTAACTAGACAAGTACAATGCCTTAGCAACATTGTGTACAATATGGCCGCATTCAAGGCTGCCAAACAGATTACGTTGTGCTAATACTATACAGCTGAGGCACTACTGGTACTATTTCATTGTTCCCTTTGTGTGTGAATTCCGCGTCTCCGGGAGCTTATTAGACAACGGAACCATGCTTCATGTAACCACTGAAGTCGGAAAAGTTGGCAAGAAAGGTGTGTAGCATACGGTCTTGTGTGCGCGCGGTGCCCAGATTCATGTTTATTTTAGAACAGACTAGAATAAGCAGTAAGGCTACAGGCTGAAAGGTTTTTGATCAAGTCAACATGGAAAACAACTCAGAATGAGTGTTGTCCTCAATTGAATATTGTAGGCGTGCTGTAATGAAAAACACTTTGCGATCAAATCTTACCACATTGAAATCAGTACCAGACATTAGTGTACGTATGTGAAAAGCTTTCATAATACATAAGGGGCTTCTGTGTGTGTGTGTGTGTGTGTGTGTGTGTGTGTGTGTGTGTGTGTGTGTGTGTGTGAACTCAGAACAACATTATTATTTTTAGATGATGAATTGACAGTGGCGACATCTGCAATTTAATACAGTGAAAGCACATATTGAATATTTAGCTTTGATAGCTCTTTAAATGCATACACAACTGATTACCGAAAAGCATGCATGCAAAAGGAATTATATATGTATCGATGCTCACATAAGAGATAGATAAATTGTAAAAATCCTACATAACTATAGGCGAATACATGTAGAAACACAGAGCACACACACACACACACACACACACACACACACACACACACACACACACACCACACACACACACACACACACACACACACACACACACACACACACAGAAAATTAAATTAAAGTATAGCTACACATCACACACATATACACACTCATATTTATACACAAAAT
>CM065727.1:44110122-44115122 GCA_033310375.1 Conus canariensis
CTACCAAGGAGTACACAACAGACTGGATCAACTTGGAAGTGGGTATTGCAATGGGCTGTGCAATTTCCCCAATACTGTTCGTGCTGGCAATGGAACTCATCTTGAAAGCAGCAACAAACAACGCGAGACAGACAGACCTTGGCCATGGATACAAGATGCCTCCTCTCAAGGCCTTCATGGATGACACTACAGTGATTTCATCCAGAGAAGACGAGACACGTCATGTGCTGGAGAGGCTGGACGACATAGTTGCCTCATCCAGAATGAAGTTCAAGCCAAAGAAATCACGGAGTCTCTCACTGAGGAAAGGAAAAGTGGCCGGATCTGTGGTCTTCAGTGTTGCCAACCAGGCCATTCCAACAGTCACAGAAGAACCAGTCAAGAGCCTTGGAAGATGGTATGATGATACGCTGAAAGACACACAAAGAGCAAAAGAAACCAAGCAGATGGCGGAGGAAGGCTTGGAGACCATTGACCAGTGTGGGCTCCCTGGCAAATACAAGGTCTGGTGTCTGCATTTCATGCTGATACCAAAGCTCCTATGGCCTCTGATGATATACGACATCTGCACCAGCATAGTGGAGGCAATGGAAGCCAAAATCAACAAGTTCACAAGGAAATGGCTTGGTGTCCCACCCTGTCTGACTGACATAGCGCTGTACTGTCGCCAAGCAAAGCTGAAACTACCACTGAAATCCATCCTGGAGGAATACAAAGCAGGGAAGATCAGACTTCAAAGCATGCTGGAGGACTCAGGAGACAAGGTGGTAGAAGCAATCAAGCCCCAGCTGAAGACAGGCAGAAAATGGAAAGTTCAAGAGACGATGGATTCTGCAAAAGAAAGTCTCAAGATCAGAGAAATAACAGGACACACACAGACCAACAGACAAGGACTGGGGGTGACCAAAACTGAATGGTGGTCAAAGGCCAAAGGAAAAGCCAAAAGAGACATGATGATTCAGGAGATGAGAAAAGAAGAAGACCAAAAAAGACTCCAAAAAGCAGTCCAGCAGAGCCAGCAAGGGCAATGGACAATGTGGGAGAATGCACTCCAAAGAAGTCTCACTTGGAATGACATTTGGCACATGGCCCCTCTCAGGATCAGCTTCATTCTCAGATCTGCATATGACCTTCTGCCCTCAAATGCAAACCTGGTGAAGTGGGGGAAAACAGACGATCCTGCATGCCCCCTCTGCCATGAAAAACAAACAGTGGAGCATGTCCTAAGCTCATGTAAAGTAGCCCTGGCTCAAGGAAGGTACACATGGAGGCACAACCAAGTGCTCAAAGAGATTGTACAAGTAGTCTGGGCTAGTACCAACACCACAAAAGGGAAAATCAGGACTCCAAAAGCACCCGCAACATTCTTCACGGCAGGAGGCAGCAAATCATGGCCAAGAACAACAGTGCCACTCGAAACATGCAGGCAGAGTCTGCTGGACGGGGCAGATGACTGGGAGTGCACTGCAGACCTCCCAGAATGGAAGAGTCACCCAGAGATCATCAGCAAGAGTGGCATGAGACCAGACATAGTAGTCCACTCTAAGTCAACCAAGCAGCTGATCATGATCGAGCTCACGGTGCCATATGAGAACAGAATGGAGGCAGCTCAAATCTACAAGACTGAAAAGTATGCTGATCTGGCAAACAGCTTGAGGAGAGAAGGCTATCAGGTCAAAGTCCTCACTGCAGAAATTGGAGCTAGGGGGTTTGTAGGAACGTCTGCATACAGCCTCATGAAACAGCTCTCAGTTGCAGGGAAGGAAAAAACCAGAGCCCTGAAAGCAATGGCAGAAGCGGCAGAGGGGTGTTCAAGCTGGATCTGGTCAAGGAGGAACAAAAGTGAACTTCATAAGGCTTAATTTCCCTACAAATATCAGGTGTCCCTGTGGCTCAGTGGTTAAAGCACGAGTCATTAAGTGGAAAATGAGCATGTCCAGAGGGTCATGGGTTCGAATCCCAGCCATGGCTCGTCCCAAGATGGGAAAAAAAAGGGGCAGCAGAGGGACATCCGGAGTCATGAACCGGGTGTGGCCCAACCCCCCTAGAGTGTCAGGAGATAAGGGCCGAAACACTTGCTTGAAGGGGGCTTCTCTTTTGAGGACTCTCTGCTGCCACGCTCTCCACGAGTTTCTTTCTACTGATGTCCTACAAACATATGGAAGAGAAAATAGTCTAGTGCAGAGTGTCTCAGATATATCTAATAGCAGTTGAACTCATTTATGTTAGGTGGCATCCAAAATCATTGAAGCTATCCTTTAAAACACCACAAAACAATGAATGCTCTCACAAATGCTTGCTCTAGCAAACCCATCATTGTAAAATGAGATTCTTTACCATCTTTTTATGACTCTTCTTTCTTCTTTTGCATTATCTTGATTTTTGTTAGAAACAAGTTCTATGAATACATAACAACTACACCTACACATCAGAACCATCAAAATGATGATGGTGGATGTTTAAAGAAAGGAGAAGAACTAGACTGTTTTTGATTGTGATAAAGAAAGGAAGCAATTGCCCACAACAAGATTTTTTTTAAATTGTGATTAACAAAGAGGAAGCAATTGCTCACAAGATTGTTTTTGATAGTGATAAACAAAGAAGAAGCAATCGCCCAGATTATAAATGTAGGTATGCGTGTTACAGAGCTCATGGTGGACAAACGTAATGGGATGGCAGAGGCCTCACCTGGGGATAAGAGTTACCAGGCGCCAGAATATTCTCCCAGTTTTCATAGACTGGGTTCCTCATGTCCTGCGGTTAGATATGGGTATGTGTGTGTAGGTGTTTGTGTCTGTTGATCTGCATGTATTGATATCTGTCTGTGAATGCTTGATAGTGTGTGTGTGTGTGTGTGTGTGTGTGTGTGTGTGTGTGTGTGTGTGTGTATGTGTGTGTGTGTGTGTGTGTGTGTGTGTGTGTGTGTGTGTGTGTTTGTGTGTGTGTGTGTGTGTGTGTGTGTGTGTGTGTGTGTGTGTGCGTTTGTGTGTGTGTGTTGCATGCAGGAATGTGTGTGCGTTTGTGTGTGTGTTGCATGCAGGAATGTGTGTGTGTGTTGTGTACATGCATATGTGTGTGTGTGTGTGTGTGTGTAATCATGTATACACATGTATATGCATGCATTTGTACTTGTGTTTGTGTGTGTGTGCGTGAGTGTGTGTGTGTGTGTGCGTGTGTGTGTGTGATTGGGTGAATGTTTGTGTCTGTATCTGTGTCTGTGAGCGTCTGTGTGTGTGTTTGCAAAAATGTTTTTAAAAAGTGTGCTGTTGAATTGTGTGGATATTTCTTTTTTTTTATTTCACAGTACTCATCATGTATTGATTCCATATTTGTTTTTGTATTAACTTGTGCAATTGTTTCAAACTTAACTGCATTTACCTGCACATATAATACAGTTGCAAGTAGTCTGAATGCAGTAACGTACAGTTTCATATTCAGACTCACTGTAGATATACTGTATTTTAGATATAAGATTTTGAAATAATTTTGTATACTCTTTGATGTTCAAGTTTCACGGTGTAAATTTTAAAGTATGTCATCATGTTGAATATTGGCATTAAGCTTATCATGGTTGTGATCCAGAAAAAAGTGTTCAGAAAATCATAGATAACAATCTTTTGTATTCTGTTAGTACACAGTCCCCTCCTGCACTAGAATCTTCCTACTTTTTTTTTTATAAACAAGAAAAAAAAAAAAAAGAAATACAGATCAGCCAAAGGTCTCTCCTGTCTTATCCATTTTTTCGTTTAGAAAGAGCTTATAGGATTCTCTAATAGTCATTAGCCAGCTTTATTTCTGTTTCATACCCGTTGTCAGCTGGAACTCATTTGGTTTCTGGCCTATCAATATGTCACAGCCATCTCAGTGACATCAGTTCAGAAGTTATATTCAGAGGTTTGAAAGAGAGAAATCTATATATTTCAGGGAGAGAGAACATGATTGCATATACACATCTGAAATCAGACGGTATAAGTTTTCAGTACAAATGCATGATGAAAAAACATTTTTGTTGATGCTGCACTTTTCATAGATGTATGATTATTTGTGTGTATGACATTTTGGCTGATAATGAGTCATGCATGCACTGCACATTATCCAGTTTTATTTTTGAAAAGATGCAAACTATGATCACAATGCACTTGAACCGTGTGTCTGTCATTAAAAAAGTTGGCTTGTCAACATGAGAATGCAAGCGGGGAAGCATGCAAGTTAAACCAAATTACTACCCGTAAATGATGATAGATAAGTCAAGCCAGGGAAAGTCATGCTGTGGGGGAAAAAAGTCAGTTGCGGTGGGGGGGGGAGGGGGAAGGGGGGGGAGAGGGGGAAGGGGGGGGAGAGCGGGAAGGGGGGGGAGAGGGGAGAGGGGGAAGGGGGGGGGGAGAGGGGGAAGGGGGGGGAGAGGGGGAAGGGGGGGGGTCAGTTTGGGGTAAGATGAGTTTGCTGCATCAGCCTGGAGCAAAACTGTCACATTTCTTATTCAATGTATTTCATCTATTTTGCTTCAGTGAAGCTAGAAAGCTACTGAGTTGAAAAATGTTCACACCATTTCCTTCATATTATGTGACAGTGCTGCAACTTCAAGAGTCCTTTTCCTCAAAATGACTTCTGTGCCACTGGAACATTTTGGAACACAGTAACTTTTTTTCATTTCTTGATATACCAAAAGACTTTGTATTCTATGGGAAAAGACCTTTTATCCCTCTTCCTAGTGAAATGCATGTTTCAATATTTTTGAAAATAAGACTTATCTATCATTCTGTGGCAGGTGGTCACATATGGTAGTATGTTTGATAGAAAAGATTGAACTTTCTGTACAGGAATTAAACTGAATGTCCTTTGTATTACTTGAGCCATAGACTTGTATGGTTTTGAAGTATATGACAGACTAGCTATATCGGCACAGTCGGATATTAACTTAATCCTGTGAAAATTTCCAAGAGGGCCTCCTACTTTAGGACTTATCCTGTCACTAAAGTGTCATATAACTACAAGGTTTA
>CM065727.1:44117622-44180122 GCA_033310375.1 Conus canariensis
CTCTAATGCTGAGCCACACCATGTTTCACTGAAGAAAGAAACAAGACAGAACTCTTCCCATACCATCATGTACACTTTGCCAGATGGAGAAAAACCTCCATCATGTACACTTTGCCAGATGGAGAAAAAACCTGCTGGATGAAACAGTCACTTCTGCAATGATTCTGCCCTCAGTTTCTGACCTTATTAAGGTTATTTTGTCCATAATGATCTTCCTATAACTTTCTGATCCTTATGCCAACTTTATCAGCAAACTGTCACCTTTAATTATGTCTTTTCTATGTTCTCTTTCAGAAAAGAGCCCACGTGCGAAAACAAAGGTTTTGATTCCCATTCCCTAAATGTAAAAAGGAAAAGAGAGAAAAAGGCATTAAATTAGCAAATTATACTAACATTATCTATCAAAATGCAGGAAACAAGCTAAAATCTTTTTTCAACTTCTCCATCAATGTATTATTGACATAAAGGGTAGGTATTCAGTTGACAGTTAAACAGCTTATAATTGACTCATCTTTATCATTAATATGCAGCAAATTTGCATTTCAGTTCACAATTATACTTTTGACATTAACGAAATGTTCTCACTCTAGATGCCTCTGAATGCTATGACCCTCAGTCTAAGTAAATGTATTCTTTTTCATTCTCTGTGTCTTGGTACTCTTTCTTCTTGGTCTTTTCTTTTTCTTTTTCTTTCCTTTTTTCCATTTTCTTCTCTTTTTTCTTTGTTGTTGTTGTTGTTGCATGTTTGCCTTTCACCCCTTCCTCTGTTTGTTTCTTTGGATTTAATTGACTTGGTATGTTATGGGCTACTAAAACCACAACTGCTTCTGTCATTAGTATCTGATGACAGAATTCATAGTATAACTTTTAACCCAAGATTGTCTTTTTCATGTACACATTTAAATCCATATTGAAGACACAAACTGCACGATATGTATACCAATGATGTCAGAGATACCCCCTCCCCTCTACTCTATCCTCCTTATTTTGTTCCTGGAATTTTCATTTGTTTGATTCTGCTCACTACTCAGCAGAATCAGTGTCTGTCTGTATATCAATTTCAGCAGTTTGGTTTGTTTTGTATGTTTTATTTTCCGCTGAACAGTATTACGTTTGCCAGAGTAACTTTTGTTTTGTCAGTATTATGAAGGTAAACAGAGTTAAGGTTTTGTGATAATAGTAATTGAGGACTTGTTGTTTTTTTTTACATTTCTTACATCGATTCACACACATGTGCACATACGCACTCACTCACATGCATGCATACAAACACACACACACACACACACACACACACACACACACACACACACACACACATACACACACACACACACACACACACACACACACACCCCACACACACACACACACCACAGAACATGCTTACATGTATGCACACACCCACCACACATGCTCATGTATTGGCACACACATGCACATGTGTCCACATAAATGTTTATATAAGCATGCAATGAAAGCTTTGGGACATATAAAATATAATTCTCTATCTCTCAGGGTAAACCCAATCATGTGGTGGCATCATCTTGGCTCCACTCTGTTCAATCATGCAATGAGTGTTTGTGAAAATCTGAAACTATAATGTTATGTGTATATGACTGTGATGAATACCATTTGTCTTTCTCACACATTTTACACATTTACTTTTTGTTGTGAATTTTCTATGAAGTAGAATGAGCTTACCTGCATTTTACATTCAGTTCTAAGCATTCGCTGTATACACACCAATTCTTTAAAGATCTGTGTATATATTTGTATGGTTTAAATAGCCCAGAAAGCCATAGAAAAAAATACCTGGGATGATAAAATGCATTTAAAATCTTATTGCTATCTCCTCAGAAACATTTATTATTAAAGGGTCAACAGGTCAGATAAAGGAATCAGGAAGGTATGGAGGCTGCTTCAGGGGAGGGGGATGGGGAGTATAATAATGTGCATAGCTCCAGGCCTTCCCTCATCACCCTCCTATCCCCACCCACTGGCCCTCCCACCCTCTTCTTTCCAAATGCTCACCCATCTTTCCCTCTCCCCTATATATATATCTCTCCTCCCTACTCCACACTCCAGTTCCCCTCCCCTCAGAAATAAAATGACAGCAGTGTTTATGGTTGAGAAACTAGGAGCATGATATGATATAGCTGCGCCTCCATCTCCCTTCTCGTCCCATTCCTGCCCACTCCCACCTGTGGAACATGAGCTTGAGAATGGTTGAAGGCATGCTTTGTTGTTTTGTTTGTTATGCTTTGTTATTTTGTTTGTTTGTTTTGCTTTTTCAGGAGGGGAGAGGATAGGTGATGGGGAGGGGGGGGGGGGGGATAGGGTCAGAAGAAGGGGGTAGGGTTGGAGGGGATTAAATCCAAGCAGGCACTATGCACACTACCTTCCCCTGATGTTTGTACCTCTACCCCTCCATGTATGCACTGATCCACCCCTGTTTGGATTTGTGTATTTAGTTGTTATTGTTGTTTTGCATGTACTCATTTTTTTTATGTAAAAAAGATTTAATAAGCCACTTAATTATTTCTAAATGATTCATATTATGATTTATGTTTTAAAAAATTGACCAGTAAATGTACGTGATCAAATGACATGAATCAGATGCTTCTGATGTCTGTCAATTTGTTTTTGTTTATTATTATATATGTTCATGATCATTACCACCATTATCACTGTTATTATCACTCATCATTTTGTGTTTGAAAAGGAAACTTTGTGCACATAAGCAGAGCTTTCAAAATTACTGCTGACCATTTTCTATCAAAGATTGTTTGCTGATAAATAAAAGAAGACAACATTTACTGCCTCCAAGTGTGTCTATATCTGTGGTGTGTGTGTGTGTGTGTGTGTGTGTGTGTGTGTGTGTGTGTGTGTGTGTGTTTATGTGTACCTGTATCTGCATGTGTGTGTGTGTGTGTGTGTGTGTGTGTGTAAGTGTGCGTGTATGTGTGTGTGTGTGTGTGTGTGTGTGTGTGTGTGTGTGTGTGTTCATGGGTGCCTGTGTTTACATATACACCAGTTGAATTTGGTACTAGTGTGAAGGAAAATAACACTTGCATAAATGTAATCAGATTACGATTGACAATAGTTCCAAACTTGCCCAAATGGAGGAAAACGCATTATACCATGTTAACTTGCAGTTCCATTCAAGCAAATATTGCACCATCTCTAACAATCTGTTGTCAAAGCAAAGTATGAATCCTAATGAATTGACTGTGTGTTTACATGCATTTTCTCCTTTCTTCTGTACTGTGATGTCAGGATCAGTATTGGAATAATGGGGATTAAATGCAGCTGGCTGTTAGGCTTTTAAAAATCTCATCTTTCCTCCCTGACTGATTTTAATTTTAAAGGTCATTGGTAGCAAGCTTAGAGTTTTCCAATGCTTAATTGCCATACTAATACTTTATGACTTGTAAGTATTTGCAGTGGGCAACAAGAGTTAAGAAAGTAACAATATTTTGTGGGTTTTTGATGTTGGTAAATGATTCATTTCATTAAGGTGCTATTCTATTGGTAGACTGAAATTTTCATCTGTTAGTATGGCTATATTCAATACATGTTTTGCAATGTTTTTTGTTATAGTACATCATAACTTTTTAACTTGATAATTTAAAGAAATCCAGAAAACTTACTTGCGTAATCAACATGTTAGAACATATTGAAGGTTTAAAGAGAATTACCTCAAGTTTTTCTCGCCTTTGAAGTATTTAATTTGAGGTTCTCAAGTCTATCTGTGTATTAACAATTTTGAATCCCGTGTGTAAACTTGGTGCCCTACTCAACCAAAGCAGACAGCAATTTTTTTTTTTTTTTTTTTAACCTAACAGGATCGCCATAATCCATATATGGTTTCATTATCCACTTGTATGAAGTAAAAAAAAAAATCGAATCCTTTACTATTTTGAACCAAAAACTACTCAAACTTTTAAGTCCAACGCTGTACTTAAAACATTAATTTCTTTATATTCAATTTTGATACGATGTGCAATTGTTTGACGTAATTTTAACTTATTCCAGTTAATTGTGGTTAAAAGATACTGTAGTGGAAACTTGTTCCTTTTCAATTTCCATTTAAAAAATGATAATAAAATTAAGAAGACTGCACAATCAGATAAGATTATCTTCACTTTAAACTTTTAAAATGGCGACTAATGTATCTGTACCTGAAGATATTTAAGTGATAGCATTGTAAGTCTGGCGGCCATATATCTTCCGGTCTACATGTTTGATTTGCCAACGTTTTGATGAGAACAGAGAAACACACCCACTTCCAGAGATAATAAGCGAGAGGCAAGCTCCATGGCACATCGCTTCTCGGCATCTTGGCCAAGATCAAAGTGTGGTCTCCATGGCACCCCACTTTTAAGCGAGAGGAGTTTCTTGTGCTTGAAGTAATAATTTCTTAAAGTTCATGGTATCGTATGGATTCTTGAGAAATGACAAAACTTCACAAATTTAGCGAGCAGTTCACGTTTAGTGATTTTACTGACGGCTGAGGTTGCTGTTACACACCGTCACAGAACATGAATGACTTCTCAATAGCCACTAAAAACACAAGACTGAATGTGATACTAAGGACGTGATAGAGTAAACGTTTGGGGTCAGAAACGATCATTGTCTTGACCGTTGTCGGAGTGTGTGTGTGCGCACAAACACTTTTTGTTTTAAGGCGTGTGCATACATGTGCATACATGTCACATGTGAAAAAGTGAAGGAGAAAGGAGACAAAAACTGAATTATTTGTGTAACCATTACCGATTAGAAGATAACGCTTTCATGCAAATGCACATCCGTCGATGTTATGCCACAGTGTGGCCCTGTCAACTATGCATCAAGATCAAGAAGAAGCACACTTTTTGTTTTCGGGCGTGCATGTAACTAAGCTTTGCATACATGTCACATGTGAATAAGTGAGGAAGAAAGACGAAGACTGAATAATTCATGTAAGCATTACTGATTAGAAGAATACACTTTCACAGTTTCAGGCAAATGTGGGCTGGGGACATTTTGAGAATGTGTTTTGAGACAGAAAAGATTATTTAAACTCAGGTATGCACATGCAAGAAATGCCATTAAGTTGAGCATGAAAGTTAAAACTGGCTAATTATCAGAGCATACTGGCTTAAATATCCAAGCTGCCAAGTGCTACACTTTGGGCTTAACACGCAATAATTTCATTGACAATACTACCCAGCCATATATTGTGACAAAATGTTGCACAGAACTAATGAACATGAGGCAAAGAGAAAATGAAACACTGGACGATTTCTGCACCAGAGCCAGAACAGTAGCCAACAAGTGCCAGTTTGACGAACAAGAACTTGAAGAGATCATGATAGAACTGATAATTACTTCTACCCCTATTGAAGCTTTTCAAAGAGAATTGTTGAGCAAGGAAAAGGGTTTAAGACTTTCTGACGCCATGGCAGAAGGTCATAGACATGAAGCTATCATAGAAGGGAGAACCAAGCTACAAGCAATGGCAGCACCTTTAGCAGTAAATGCATCAATGAACCAGAAAATGGACAACATCAGACGTTCCTGCAACAACTGCAGTGCCCTGCATTTGGAGATATTTGTGGTGCCTGTGGAAAGAAAAACCACTGGAAAAAAATGCTGTTGCAGCACTGTGTTTGAAAAAACAAAGCAAGATCTCAACGAAAAAAAGCAACAACACCAACCAACAAGAAAGTTTGTACATAACATTGAAGACAAGGAGCCTGAAGAAGACACTGATAGTGATAGTATTCACTTCCAGTGTATCCACATATCAAGTCAAACATTGCGGCATGAAGTGTACACCAATCTTGATATGAAAATTCCAAACAAGATAGACATTCACGAACTTAAACTGAAAGTGGACACAGGAGCAGCTACACACACACACACACACACACACACACACACACACACACACACACACACACATATCACAAACTTAACAGCACTTTAAACAGAACTTAGATTATGCAGATCTTTAGACTGTAGACTTATCGAAAAATGACCAAGTCCAGTAAGGTAGAGGATAAAGAATAAGAAGAAAATTTGCTAGACAGTTGTGAGTTTGCTACCTTGTCAGCTGGTTTTGATACCAGCCATTTTGCTTTTTTGTAGGTAAAGTCTAAAGCTAAATCATATTCCTCTTATCCACCATGATGTATCATACGAAATGAAGTACAATTGTTGGTTTGATCATGTAATTAAAAGCTTTTATGCAAAATGATTGTCAAGAGCCATGTTTTGGTCATTGTCACTGTGACGTGATACGAGAAGTAGTCCAAAATAATGACCTACTGGACTATTCTTCCAGCACAAATCAAGTTTGCACAGAATCTAGACTAGTTTAAAACTTCATACAGACCTAGGCAAACAAACTTCATACAGACCTAGGCAAACCACCCAAAATTCATTCAATTGCAATAAGAATATGACCTGGAGCTCAGCAGCTGCTGAGAAATTGTCTCAGCTATGAAGTCACTAAAACCTGGGAAAGACCAGATTACAGAGCTGTGAGATGTATTTCCAGTAGTTGTCCTAAAATACTGATGCTGATCCTGAATATACTGTTGAAATTACATAACAGTTTTCACCAGTTGCACATTGAAATTCAACATATATGATTGAATGTTTGAGTTAATTAGGAGGACTTTGCTGACAAGAAGAAAGACATGATATCATGTGAAAAGCCAAAAACATGACATCAATCAACCTAGAAGTGGACTAGATGAATGTTTCTGTGTTACGTGTGTGGGTTTATCTCTGATCAATGTCAATATATGATATATCTGGTCAACATAGACATTAAGACAGGTTTTGATATTTCAGCCGGTTTTGGTATTATGAAGTACCACGTAAGTTAAAGTTATAAAGTGTATGCCTCCCAATAATGCACTGTTGAGTATGGACTTTCCTCTGCTGTAAAATGCTTTGTTTTACAGGATCAGCTCTTGTGAATGTTATAAAAGTCTTCAGAAGCAATGGAGAGCATGTAAAAGATGGTCTAACTTTTGTGTGGTTCACAAGACCTTGATGTTTCTTTGAAAATATAGAATCTGTGCTCTTGTGGGGAGGGGGGGGGGGGGGGGGGGGGGGAGGAGACTCGTCAATTTTCAATCTTATCAACTTGATAATTGGTTCTTTTCCTTGTCAGAAACTTCAAATTTTGAAAGGGATCATTGCTATTGATTGATATTGAATTTTCATCTCTGTTACAGTTTTCATATGTCACACAGAATGGGAGGTGTACGCATGAAGCCTTATTCATAAGGTAATGAAAAACAACAGGTACAGCACGGTTGCAGAATGCGTCACAAACTCGACATTGTGAGAACTCTAAAACTAAGATGGCCAGACTTTGCAGCAGTGCTGGAGAACACCCTGGGGAGCTGAGCACAGTCACAATGCTAAACAAGTGAGCAGTATGGAAAGTGTTGGGATGGCCGGTGGATACAGAAAGGACACAGAAGACATAATGGACAAGGATGAGCTGGAGGAGTTGCTGGGTCTTCAGGTCCAGTTTGGAGTGACCCCATCTTCTTGTTCTGTGGTAAGGTGATACAACATTAACAAATTAGTAGTGAGGAAAAACAAGTTCAGGATAAGAATTTCTCCATCCTTACAATAATGGTTTGGGAAAGATTCAAAAAGAGAAGAAGGGGGAAGGCAGGATTGTGTGATAAATAGAAAAAGGAATAATAATACTAAAAAGAAAATTATGCTAGATTATTGATGTAAAATCTTCTATTAGAAGTGTATGGGATCCAGTTTTAAGCATCTCGAAAACAGAACCATTCATATCACCTGCTCAAAGGCCTTGTGTCTGCTGGTTCAAACTCACCAGTAAGACATAGCTAATTGTGTTGGTGCTCCCTTGGTATCAATACAATTCTGTGGAATTTTCATCACCGAGGGTTCAAAAACAATCCAACACAACCCTATAGCAGCCACTGAAGGGTAGAAAAGTGAAACAAGAATAAAACGATTTTAGGAAATAAATTGCTGAAAAACTAAGATCATTATGTAAAGAGTATCAAATGTGGGGGAAATCCTTGAGCCTATGCTTAAGGATCCATTTAAGGGTACAAGGGAGGTCAAAAGGTGTCAAAAGTCAGAATCGTCAGCTGTACTGTTTGATTACCCAAGCATTGTCAGTCACATTAGTGCTGACAGCAGTTAGGAATTATGCATAACAGCCTTCACATGGATCTCCTTAGAGATGGGGTCTCCCACTGATTGATCAAACAATAATATGTAGAACAAATTAGTAATTGACAAGTGCAGGCAAGCAATTCCTCTACAGTATTACAAGAATGACTTGGAAGAGATTCAAAAAGATAAAAGAAAGGGGGAGTCAGGGATGTGCAAGAGCATTTGTTTTCCACCACATTATTGTATTATTGTTCGGTCAGGTAGTGAGAGAGTACATATGCTAAAAGATCCAAGCAAAGGCTGTTCTGCACGATTTTTTAGCAGCTGTCAGGTCTCGTGTAACTAACAATGTTTAGGGTATTAAATAGTAGAGCTGACCACTCTGACTGCTGACACCTTTTGACCTTTCTTTTTTCCTGAAATGAATCTTCAAAGACAGGCTCAAAGATTTCCCCTTATTGATTAATCCTAGTGATTTCATTTTTGGGGTACAATTAATCTTGTTACTATACTTTTCTTCTCATTTTACTTTTCTACCATAAACTGGTTGCTTTGAGGTGCCACTTGATTTTGTTTGAGCCCTTCATGGTGAGAATACCATGTTTTATATCTCCAAATAATGACGAGGAAGGACCACTGGGTTCAACAAATGAGTCCCAATCACAGCATGAAAGTCATCTCTTGCCAGGCAATACAGGTTGTTCTGTTTTCAAGATGGTTTTCGATGGTCTGTATGTGCTGCTTATGAAGGATTCAAAATTTATATTTATGCCTTCTCATTCATTTTTATTTTTTTCCGCCTCCTCCTTCTTCCAAGACCACCACTCCCTTTCCCCCTCCCAGCTCCCCCCTCCTTCCTCCCCCCCTTTTAAAAAAAAAAAATTATCAAGTCATTGTTCTGATGATTGGCTTGAGCTTGTATTTGTTGATAGGTAAGATAGATAAAGGAAAATGTCAAGGAAATGTAGATTTTAAGAAACAAGTAAAGTACGTTACTGAACAAACAGATGTTTGTGAGGTCTAGAAATGTTGGTAATATTAGCAGGGTAAGTGTTGACATAGCTGGCAGATCTATATAAGTTTGTGTTTATAACTGATTGATAACTCAGTAAAGTATATGTACAGTTTGGACACACTGATGGAAATCAAACTGAACTCTTTGTTTTTGTGAGTTAATCTGAGGTGTGTGTGTGCGTGTGTGTGTGTGTGTGTGTGTGTGTGTGTGTGTGTGTGTGTGTGTGTGTGTGCATCTTATGGCAAATCCACTAAAGAGGTCCTGTACACAAATGAGCAAGCAAGCACTGCAAAATCTGAAGAGGTTAACTTTTGTTCATATCACATTTACAGGGATGCAAGTTTTCCAGAATAAACTGGAAATCTGGATCAGAACAATTTGAAAACTTTGCCTTCAGATCCAAGAGATTGTATTTGTGCTATCTCTGGTTTCGTCAAGATTTTGTAGGTGTGCTTTCCGGTGCCTAGATATTTGGGGAACGCGATATTTTCTCCTTGGTTCATCTTGAATGTACTTGATTTTGTGGTGCATATTGAAATGCAGGATAAATGTACTGGAAAGAAAATAATTGGTTAGAGTTACCATTATCTACCATATTTTAGTAGTGAAATCCTAACAAATACTGTTGCGGTTACTGAAGTACTTCAGTTGGGAAGATATAAAAAGTCTCAGATTGGTAAAGCAACTTTCTGTGTGATCAGATTCAGGAAAG
Source organism: Conus canariensis (assembly GCA_033310375.1). Taxonomy (NCBI): domain Eukaryota; kingdom Metazoa; phylum Mollusca; class Gastropoda; order Neogastropoda; family Conidae; genus Conus; species Conus canariensis. Next base: position 44,127,519 of record CM065727.1, read on the forward strand.
ACGGTCAGTTCATGCTGGAACAAAATGAGTAAATAAGAATGAACCACTCAACAAAACAATGTTTCAATAGCTTCTAGGGAAGTAGCAGAACCAGTGTGAAAAATTGTTTAAATGGGTATAGCATGACAAGGTCAGCAAATATGCAAACAATCCATTACACATTCAGGGGACAGGGGCAAAGGGGGGGGGGGGGGGTAGGATTTGGGGGAGAGGATGAGGCACCACCGCAACAAACTACAGGTACCACAAAAAATAAAAAAGCTAACAGGATTTTAATTAAAGCAGCAAATAATGACAACCTGGTTTTATTTTGTGGAAACTGATTCACTGCATCATACAAGAATCAACATATAATGGAGGAGGTAAACTTTAACGGTAGAGAAAAAAAAGAAGACAAGAAAAGAAAAAAAAACAAAACAAAAGTTTTGTGTATGTGACAGGCAACTTGTAAAGAATCAGGTGTCGGAGAAGGAGCCAAGTTGAATTGCTGGCCGGGAAGGAAGTCTGATTGCCAGAGTCAGCGTGTTCAGGTGGATATAGGGGGAGAGGCCTTCAGGATGTGGTCAGACCTTGGAGCAGCCCAGGGCTTGGACACTGACCCTGAGATAGCTGCTTTCCTCCTTCAACAGTGAGTTTTGTTTGTCAGTCAGCCAAACAAAAAACACTGCCATTCATTTGTGTGTGTGTGTGTGCGTGTGTGTGTGTGTGTGTGTGTGTGTGTGTGTGTATGGGTGTGGGTGTGTGTGTGTGTGTGTGTGTGTGTGTGTGTGTGTGCACACACACACATATGTTTTGTGTTTTTTGGTGTGATGTGAAATTTAGGGTTCTGTTCCTGAAAAATAAGTTTGTCTAGAATCTTGGTTCATATCCTTGTTCTGGTCGCATGAAGTGAGTTTTTGTTCAGATTTTTTTTTTTTTTTTTTTTTTTTTTTTCCAGAGGCTGACTTGTTCATTCTTTCCTCATGGGCACTTTCTTTTTACATGCATTAGTTAGGTGCAGCACAGTTTATTGGTTTATTAATGTTATATAAAAGAGTAGTTCCTGGATCACAGTTGAAAGTTCATTTATGGGAGAGACAGAAGAGAATGGAGTTAGAAAAAGAAGGAGGTGAGTAGAACAAGGGAGACGAAAAATTTCTGCCTGTGTGTGATTTGAGCCTGAGACCTCTCACTTGACACGCAGTTGTTTTTAAGCACTTGTCAACCACTGGACCATAAGGATGACAAAATGAAGTTTTTCTTTCATTAAGTGTTAATTTGCGAAATTGTAGACCCAGGCTGCCCACTTTAAGATTAAAACCTGTCGGTGGGTTCACTCTGGAAGATTCCGATGAACATGTCTGTTTCTGAGTCACTGGCTGTTCACACAGCAAGTCCAGAATTCCTTGAACCATCCATATTGAAAAAAGCTTCTCTTCGTCATTCAGGTTCTAAAGTGGGATATTGAACAATCAAAAATGGGGTAGGACCACATTCTTTTCAGAAGATCTATGCTGATAATAGTTATTTTGGCAAATGAAGTTCCGCAGAATTAAAATACTCATTTGATGGCATTGACGCGTCATTTCAACAATGTGGTATATGAAAAATTAATACTGAAATTGATATCAATCATGATGTTTTAAAGCCAATCTTGAGAAGAGAATTAAACAAGTGAATTTGTGCGAGCATGTGTGTGTGTGTGTGTGTGTGAGAGAGAGAGAGAGAGCACGTTATGATTTCTTTTATTCCAGTTTTTGTCTTTTAGTTGCTTGATTTTTTTAAAGTGTTTAATTGTCTTTAAATTTATGCTGCTCATTTTCAAGGACCTCTGGGAGTCAACTATGATATTTACTGTCAGTTTTTTTGCATCCAGATTAATCATTCGTTATCAAACACAGAATGAAATCCTCATCTTTTCATGGTCTCAGCCAGCAGCTAACCTAAAATGGCGCATTCACTGCTGACTTGGTTTTATATCATTTAAATATTTGGATAGCATTAATTCATTTTATTGCGCATTGTTTTCACTGCTATAACTGGACATGAAGAAATGACAGTCTAAAGTTTAAAATACCCTTTAAAATATTACTACCTTCTTTACACTTATACATGAGAGGGAGCTCTGCAGACAGTACAAAAGAGAGCATTTTTGTTCGTGGAATGGTGGAGGACTTTTTTAAATCATAGAATATTTTAACCTGTACTTTACTAAATCAGTCATACAGATCTTTTCCTCCTCCAGGTGTGGGTTTAACTTTTATGGAGGATTTAGGTTGTGGTAAAGGGAAATAAAACAGGGGAAATGAGTCAATGCTCTTGAAAATATCACAGTCAGCGACATATTCATGAATCAGTTTGAGGATAGACAGGCACAGATTTTTTTTTTGCTGAAAATGAAAAATACAAACACAATTCAGCCCTCCTCCCTTCCCCACTTTCTAATCAAACCACATTAGCACCCACCCACCTACCCACAAACGTTTTCTTTAATTTGGCAGATGAACCAGTTGGGTTTTGTAATTAGATGTTTTTGTAGTTGGGTTTTGTAATTAGGTGTTTTTGTAGTTGGGTTTTGTAATTAGATGTTTTTGTTTACTTGGCTAGGCATATGTATTCTAATTTCAGTCTGTCTTGGTTTGAACAAAGTACGATTTTTCCATGGATTAAGCAGAAAATGTTGCATGTGTTTTTGTGTGTGTTACCAGTTACGAAAACACTAAGTGCTGCTTGGTTCCCAGCGGCAGCTGCACCGTCTGTCACCAGCCACTGTCTCTCTTCTGCTCACAGTGTAAACGTCCTGCACAGCTTCTGCCTTCATCTGCCCCACCTGAAAATGGTTCAAGGAGCAAACCAAACATGCCGACCAGAATTACGCAGAACCATGCCGCAAAAGTTGTCAAATTGTCAAAAGCCAGGAGAAAGACCAGAAAGATAGAAGAAGAAGAGATGGAGTCCGCAACTCCTGTGGTTGAAATAGAGTCACATGGGGATGGTGACGATCATGATGACTGTGGTGATGATCAGGGTGATGATGGTATTGAAGACATGGTGGACAACCAGACTGTTAGTGACAGTCTTAACATCAGAGTGGATGGGAAGGAGGATGTTGGAGACATGACATCATCTAACCAAGTAAGAAAGGTAAGAATTCAACGAATTGGTTCAAGAATGTAATAAAGTGTTTTATGTTTTTTGTTCTGCTTAACCCTTTCTCTCTCTCTCTTTTTTTTTTTTTTTACCAGGGAGGTGATAGATGGCCACCAGGGTTCCCTTTCAAAATAAAGGTTTTAAAGAGTATGATTTGTGCCTCCTGTTTGAAAAACCTCCATTTGAAAAATTTCTGTTGAAAATGTGCATGGAGCACATTTTGTGATAAGCAATGGAGTGGCAGCAATAGCAGGTGTGGGGAAAACGTTTTCAGCCTACATAGGTGCACTTGGCTTTGAAAGATTAACTGACATCATGATCGCACATCGTTATGCATGCATGCAATGAAGAAGCCTGTGTTGTGGATTAGAACTTTGTAGAGTGTACATAGAGCCAGAGAGTTTGTAGTGGCTTTCAACTTTACATGAAAAATGTAATTACAATGGCTTCTTCTCTTAGATGTTTTGTTCCATTGGATTACTTGTTCTACTTCTCTGCTCTTTTCATTTTTTTAAAAAATAATTATTTCACTGTACTTATTTGGCACATATACATAACTTGTAGAGGTATGTCCCTTCTTTCTACAGTTTTGAATTGATATTTCTTTTCCTCTTTTTTCTTTCTTATGTTCATGGATGAAAGACACGTCAGAAACTGTCACAACAGTCAAAAGATTTTTTTTTTGGTTAGTGTGTTTGCTTATATGTAGGTAATGTGAATGTAAAGTGAACATGATCAGTCACTATAACCTTTCCTCAGTACAAGTTCACAGGGTCTGGCAAGTTTTTCAGTTTATGAGTTCATTAAAAAAGAAAAATCTAAAAACGCATATGATTGACTTCATTGGATGTTGATCAACGGCGAAGAGTTCCTAGAACTGGAACCTTCTTTAGTGATTGTATTTCAAGTCACAGGCCATAGCAGGCATGTTTCATGCGAAGCACCAAGGACAATGATTTCTTTTACACTTTCAACTGATTTGGTGCACTTTAAATCTCTTGGGTACGGATTGTCAAAATGTGTACTGTTAGAATGACTGACTACACATACCGAGACATTAGTTCAGGATGACTAGGTCCAGGAAACATTTTCTGTGTTCAGACTTATTCCTTTCAAGCATTATATGACTGAATGAAATCAAATTGAAGTTCTCTGAGATACCGGGTCAATTTTGACTAAATGTGATAACAATGCACAGTCATCCTAACATATCAATGCAATCTTTCCACTTAATAGTTTTAATTGTACAATGTGGTCGAGAAAGGAAATTTCATCATTGGCTACAAACAGTTTGATTCCAGTGTAGTTCTCAATTGTACAAAAGTTTTTGAATCAGTGTATGGTTTGGGCACAACACTTGACACACCAGTCTGTCCTAAACAATCATGCAAGGCACCATCGAGGGCGGGCGAAGAAGAGGAAGACAGCGGAAGAACTGGCATGAGAACATCAAAGAATGGACCGGACTCCATACACGTGAGCTGCTGCTGACAGAGACAGATGGAGAGGGGAGGTTGCGTCTGCGGTCCTCAGGTTTCCCCAACGACTACTTCTGTAGTTATGGGCCTGAGTCTGAGAGTCTGAAGATCACAATGGATATAATATTTGAGAATATTCCAGACTTGGACGCAGCTGTAGCACAACGTTTGCGCGTGCCACTGGTTCATTGTACATATGATGAGATGAAGGACCTGCAAAGCTGGTCATGTGGTTGTCACTGTCTGTGGCTGTCTCACTTGATATCATCTGTTCTGTGTTGCCCCTAGGAAGTTTCAGAATTGCTGGGTCCTTGTGTGTTTGATGCCAGATAGTCATTGTGAGGAAGAAGAATTGTTACAAACCCACAATGCACAGTCATCCTAACATATCAATGCAATCTTTCCACTTAATAGTTTTAATTGTACAAGGTGGTCGACAAAGAAAATTACATCATTGGTTACAAAAAGTTTAATTCCAATGTAGTTCTCAACAGTACAAAAGTTTTTGAATCATTTGTTCCCAATAGGAAGGTCTATCTTTTTCTGAGAGTGTATCAAGAATTGAAGTTAATGTAGAAACACTTAGTCACAGACTCTGAACACTAAAACAGTCTAAAATAAGGAACTGAATTCCGACTGTTTTCAATTGTCTCTGTATTTAGTCCTTAGCTGTGAACTTCAGAAAAAGAAAGTCATGTGGCATGACAATCTTTCAAACAGTGTAATATGTTGCTTTTTGTGAATATGAGTGGGGATTTGTACTGGGTGGAGGTACTTGTAGTGGTTTTGAACATAAAACAGTATGAACTTTTATGGGTCATTGAATTCATACGTAGTGTATTGTGAAACAACCTCATGCTCTAACTGAATGTCTCAAGATGTACACTACTGGTACTCCTCATATATGCTTACAGGTGGCAAAACCTCAAGGAGATAAAAGCAAGAAGCAGATCAAAGAGTCTGACAAGGTAAGTGCTTCTTTCTTTTTCTTTTTTCTTTTTTATTGAATAAACATTTAAAATATTTCTTCTTGAAATGTTACAACTATGTCTTCTTTAGACATTACAAACAACAAACAGCAGTAATGAAAAATACAATGCTTTCCAGGTGGTGGTCAGCATATGGGCTGTTTGTCTGTATCACCTGTAGAAGACATATTTGTAATTGATTTACTTGTCTGGTTTGTATTGATTGAGTCTGTAGTGTTGGCAGATAATGGAAACTATCGTTATAAGCATGTGGTGGTTGTCCACACTTCAGAGAGGGATGCTTCCTCAGTCAAGCTCTGTAACTTAATTAGTTATCATTAAGACTAAGAAGCATGGTTGATAATCTTGGTTTGTATTTTCCTTAAAAATCCTTGAAAATGCTTGATATTTGAAACCCCAGTTTCAAGGCTTTAAAAGTACTTGAAAATGAGGCGATTACTCAAGGTTTTTTGATGTGGTGTGTATTTTTTTGTTTTGTTTTGTTTCCCTAGCAAAATTAAGAGAAGCAAGGAAAGTTTTCGGAACAGAATGGCAAGATGCCATTTGAATTTTGATTGTCGGTGTGAGTACTGTTGATCACTGATCTCACTGTTGGTTTCCGGTGACATGTTTCAGTGGTGTGTACTGCTTTACCTAGCGTTTCTCTCTCTTTACATGGGGTTTACAATCCATGAAAAACCAAGTGGAGGTCACCCTGGTTATGTTAAGTATATCATTGTTCAAGCATCGCTTAATATCTGCATGGGTGTGCCACAAAACGGCTGTGACCCTCTGGTGCATGACCCTCTGGCAGCTTGGTGTTGGTAGGACCTTGCGGACTGCTGGAGCTTAAACTGTGAAAGGATACATCTGGATAGGGTTGTGTGGTGCAGGAGTTAGAACGTGGTAGTAATACCACAGAGAGGGGACAAGAAATAGGCGTGAATAGAAATGAAATAAAATGTTAAAAAGAAGTAACTTTCGCTACAGATGTGGGCAATTTTTGTTTTGATGTTTGTGGTGATAATTTTTTGTGTCTTAAACTTGTTAATTGTAAAAAGTGTACACTGATTTAATGTGTGTGCATTGCGAAATGCAAGAATGTTTGAAAGGGAGTGTGAAAAGTAAGGGAGATTTTGATTCAGTGTTGAGCCCATTTAAGATCATTATCAAGGGATAAATAGAGTGAAGCTAGAGTTTGAGGGTCTGACACAGGAAGAAAAAAAATGGTTAAGTTTGTGTCATCAGAAGATTCAGCTTACGATGAATGGAATCATTTATATGCTGTATGTTGTATGCTGTAGCTCAGTATGCCTTTGTGTGTGTGTGTGTGTGCGTGTGTGTGTGCGTTTAAAGAATAGAATAATATGCATAGTAGATATTGGTCAGTTATTTCTGAAAGATTCAGAGTTGTTACATCTGTTGTTTGTTTTGTTTATCTGTTTTATTGATTGACTGGTTTGTTTTTATGATGTTTATTATTTTGATTCTCTCCCTCCCTCTCTCTTTCTCTCTCTCTCTCTGTATTTGGTTATCAGACCACCAATAAAGGGAAGCAACTGAATTACCATTTGGATGAGAATTGTGATGTCAGCCTGCCACTAACATGTAAGTCTAATTCTTATTGCAACTGCCTGACTGTATCTTCAGGGAGCTGACGGGAGGGAAGAAGAGAAGGTGTTCAGATGCATGGTGTGCAGCCGTACCTACACCCGCGCCTGCAGTCTCAAGGCACACATGAGAAAGCACACAGGAGAGAAACCATTCAAATGCAAACGCTGCGATGCAGCCTTCTCTCTCTCAGGTGGGTTGTTGATGGTGTTCAGCACCTGTGTTAAGTACGGACCCATCCACTGATCAGCTGGTTTCCGTGGCTAGGGTTTATATCTTGGATGATTGTAGAGGCTGTCTGAAGTCTCCATTGACGAAACATCAGAAGTGACGTGCTAGGACGCTGGATTTATCTGTGAGAATTGGGGTACTGCCGCTAACAAAACCCAGTTAATGTGAAGTAAAGAAAAAAATGAAAAATTGACAATGTGAGTTTTTAAGAAGCTTCACGAAAAATAGCAGAAAAGGTATGTTTGTGTGTGTAAATGTTTGAAGAAATAGAGGTCTTTTTAGTTGTACAAAGAAAGACTGATATATTGAAAAAAAAAAAAAAAAAAAGGGGGGGGGGGGGGGGGGGGGATTTAATGCCAAACGTAATGAACAGTGTGTTTCAATGGTGACTTTATGAGAAAATTGTATCTGTGTTGGTTGATGATGATAACTGATTATTGTGGCTGGTCACATTTTCAGAAAATCTGGAATCGATTCTAACATTAATGCTGACTTTATACTTCTTGGTCTTTTCTGACAGTGCCACTGAAATATGAGGTGAATGCAGATACACTCATACTGCTTTTTATCCTGTCATCATTAATTCAGGCCACTAAATTCTCTGCAGATATGTTAATAACAATATATCGACACTGTTTTACTTGACAAGAGATACTGTAAACAATTGTGGGCTCGAATAAAAGCGCTTTGCAAAGAGTGCCCACTTTTGCTTCAGCAGCCACCTTGAAATGCTGTGTCTTAACACTCAAAGCTTCACAGTTAAAATAAAAAGTAGGTTCATCTCAATGAGTAGACAAGGGCAAAGTAGCAGATAAATGGTTATGGAATATGGACAGAACAAAGTGAAACAATTGTCAAAATGTTAATATGAACATTATAAACTATCGAATTATTTGTAAGGTTTGTTGAAAATAAACATAAACCTGTAAAGTAATGCTTCAGGGTTGTGTTTCCATCAACCCTGCAGGCAGTTTGTTCAAGATTTAACTTTTCAGTTGTTTACCTGTCAGGGAAAAAAAATCTCATGAATTAAAAGATGAACTGACTCAGATGCTGTTTGATAAACACATTTTTTGTGTATGTTTCAGGAAGTTTACTTGTCCACCTTAGAACTCACACAGGGGATAAACCTTTTGTTTGTGAAGAATGCGGCCAACGGTTCTCCATTGCCAATGCCCTCAAACAACACAGACGCCAGCATACTGGAGAAAAACCCTACCACTGCAAAATATGCTTTTCCAGGTACTCGCGCTCTGACAGCCTCAAAGTCCACATGCGTACTCATTCAGGTGACCGCCCTTTTATTTGTGAAATCTGTGGAGCAGATTTCAGCCGACTGTATTGTCTGATTGCTCACAAGAAGAAACATTCTGGTGAGAGACCCTTCAAATGCTCCGAATGTCCAGCGTCCTTCGTTCAGTCTGGGAAGCTGACAATTCACATGCGGAAACACACAGGTGACAGGCCCTTCCAGTGTGAGCAATGTGGAGCCTCCTTCACCCAGTCTGAGCGCCTCAAGACCCACCTGAGGATCCACAGTGGTGAAAACCCTATAAATGTGGGGAGTGTGGCAAAGGATTCTCTCATCCCCACAGCCTCAAGGTGCATGGCAGAGTGCACACAGGGGACAAACCATACAAATGTGAAGTCTGCTCCCTTACTTTTGCTGACCCTTCATACTTCCGCCGCCATAAAGCCAAGCATACCAGTACTTCAGAGCTTGGCATGGGGACCACTGGTAATAGCTCTGATTCTCCTCTCTCTGTTGCTGGTTATCTTGATGCTGCGGTAGCTGACGGTTTTGCTGCTCCACCATCAGGAACTGAAAACCTGAATGCTTTGCAGGCTGCAGGCATAGTGCTGTCCTCCAATGCCCCCACCATGATCACTGCTGGTTTTTCCAATGCCAACATCTCCACAGAAACCCTGGGCAGTCCAGATTGTTTTTCTGACACCACAGCAGGGTTCTCTGTTCCTCTGACCTCTTCTGTGCCTTCTCCAGGGTTTCCTGTGCCCAGTTCAGTGGGACTGGGCTTTTCTGGGCCTTCTGCTATGAATGTGATTGCTGATGGAACAGATGCTGGTCATAACATTGGCGCTGTTGACCCCTTCGCCTTCCTGAGAACAGCCCTTCACTGTCCTGGAAGCTATCCATCATAAATGTCTAGAACTGGGTTTGTAACAGCTTTTGCGCCTTTTTTGCTGGTTTTTCTGAAAGTCATACATCATGAATATCATGAACAGTCTTTGGGACCTTGTGCCTTGTGCTGCCTGCTGAATTCACATAGTTATTGCATGGAGGCAGAAAAAAGGCTTGGTGTTCTACCAGCTAACAGGGCGCTCTCCAGAAAAAAAAAGTGAAAAAAAGCTGTAGCCAGTAGAAGATTCTGGTAACCAACACCTGTTTTCCCATACCATTTTGATAAACCATGATAAATTATGAAATACACTGACCATGACATGGATAGCACAGACATATGTGAAAGTATTTTTTTACCTTGACCGGAAGGTGAAAATTGTCTTCCTTCCCTCATTGTTCACGAAAGTCATGCAGGTCTATAAAAAAAAAAAAAAAAAAAAGAATTTTTCAACTGTGGAAAAGTATATAAAGGTGCTATGGGGAGTGAAAGGGAAAAATATATCCAGTCAGTCTCTCAGTGTGAAATTATTGATGATCAAAATCATGTTACAAACATCTTCTAGGTAAGATTTCTCAAACTTGCAGTGTATTTGTGAATTTACATATGACGGAAAACAAGATGGTGTTCATTTTCTTTCTTTCTTTCTTTCTTTTTTTTTTCTTTTTTTTTGGGGGGGTGGGGGGAGATGGTAGGGGCTGACGTAAACAGTTTGTTGTTCGGGGAAGATTATTTGACTTCGACTGAAGTTTATGTTGCATTATTAATATGAAATTTTGCAAAGGGTTCAAACACAGTATTTTACACCATTGGATGCAGGATTCATGCTGCCTCAGACCTTGGAAACAACCATGGAACTATCCATGCCTGTTTGGAGTTTACGTTAGTATTGACTGTCAGTATGTGCACTGTTGTTGGATGTACGTAGCCATGGTCTCCCCCAGGTCTCCCATACTTTGTATGTCAATCTGTGACTAAACATATATTGAATGATGAAAATAAATCTTGACATACTGAGTTGCAAAATGAACATTACAAACATCAAAGTATTGAGCCTCAACATACAAGTCTTTTTCTGGCAGGATATAAATGAACAAGCAAGCAAACAGTTAAAATTAGTAGATTATGGGGAAGAATATAAATGTAGTAAAACAAATCATCGGATACAATGAAAATGACATAACAGAGATCATAAAAGGCTGGGACTGGCTGGTGGGCGGGAGAGGAGAAGGAGAGATGGGATGAAAAAGCGGATGCAAAGTGTTAAATCCTTCATTGATTGCAGCAGAAATCTTTTGAGTTCTATACTGTGAACAGATTCATTTCTTTATGCTCATCTAGGGTCTAAACACCACCTGAAGTGACTTGGCAACAGTGCTGTTTTTTCTGGTAGGTTGCTCATGATGATATTGATTTTAACAGCCGCCTGTGGACTGGTGATGGGGAACTGTAATAGGACCAAGCCAGTACATGGCTGCTCATCATTCTGTGAGGCAGCTGGAGTGAACGTATGGACGTAATGCTACTGAGAGGCTTTGCAAGATGAAACCGCAGCAGGCAAACACCAAGCAAAAAGAAATATGTGTGTGTGTGTGTGTGTATTTTATATTCCATTCTAGTCAAATTTTTGTTTGTTTAAACTGTTAAAAAAAAAAAGCAGTGGTGCTTGTCCGCAAATCTCTTACCTCCATTGATTCAGGTACGTTTGTAAACTTTGTATTTCTTACTGCTGAGACAGTACTGTGCCTTGGGTAAATGTGCTGTGTTTGCGACCAAGATGGGCTTTGTTGAATAGAGTCCATTATAGCAGAGTCTTTGTTGAATAGGGTCCATTATAGCAGAGAGTCTTCATTGAAATGGGGTCCATTAAAGCAGAGAGTCTTTGTTGAATAGGGTCCATTATAGCAGAGAGTCTTTGTTGAAATGGGGTCCATTAAAGCAGAGAGTTTTTGTTGAAATGGGGTCCATTATAGCAGAGAGTCTTTGTTGAAATGGGGTCCATTATAGCAGAGAGTCTTTGTTGAAATGGGGTCCATTATAGCAGAGAGTCTTTGTTGAAATAGGGTCCATTATAGCAGAGAGTTTTTGTTGAAATGGGGTCCATTATAGCAGAGAGTCTTTGTTGAATAGGGTCCATTATAGCAGAGAGTCTTTGTTGAAATAGGGTCCATTATAGCAGAGAGTCTTTGTTGAAATGGGGTCCATTAAAGCAGAGAGTCTTTGTTGAAATGGGGTCCATTATAGCAGAGAGTCTTTGTTGAAATAGGGTCCATTATAGCAGAGAGTCTTCGTTGAAATGGGGTCCATTAAAGCAGAGAGTCTTTGTTGAAATGGGGTCCATTAAAGCAGAGAGTTTTTGTTGAAATAGGGTCCATTAAGGCAGAGAGTCTTTGTTGAAATAGGGTCCATTAAGGCAGAGAGTTACTGTTAGGAGGTCAGTCTGGTGCAGAGGAAAAACATTCCAGACCGAAACGAAGCCTTGAAAGGAAGGGGGTATTCCTTTAGACAATCATTATTAAGAGGTTTCACCGCATTGTATGGGCTGGATTAACGCTGAAATTGAAAACTGGACTTAAAGTACAGGATGAGCCTGGTGTGATTGTCTGTGGAGTCTCTGCAATGAACAGCTTGGGAATAATTCTGCTAAGAGAACAAGAGACGCTGGGCGACAGAAAGCAGCAGTAACAACATTGGTAAAAAGAAGAAAAAGACTAATGGCTGACACCAAAGAATTATCAAGTCTGATTTGAAAAAGAAAACAGAAGGCATTACCTCAATGGTTCACAATTGTTGCTTGTTTCATAGTTGTACGATGTCTTCGTTAAAGTGCCGATGCACATTGTATCCAGGAGTCAGAAAATGAAAGTCAGGTGGAAGCTTTTGTGTACTAAACCAAGAAGCAGAGAAGACAGAGTGCAAGCAGATGGGAGTGATCTTCGGTGGAATGAGGATGCTGAAAATGAGCCAAATTGTGTTTTTGCATAACTTGTCAAAAGAGTGCCTTGAAAAAGATTTTTTTTTTGGTGCTAGGCATAAACTGTCAGTTACTGTATCAAACAAGGCACAAGGTTGTTTTGTACTAAATTTTGTAACAAAATGTGTTTGTGCCTTTGAAACCTTATGCTTCAAGTCATTGTTGCTCATGTGCAGAGATATAGAATTATGTACAGCAACATGTGTGTGTGTGTGTGTATAGATTTTATGTATGCGTAAATGTGTGTGTATTTATGTGTGGGTGGGTGTGTTTCCGTGTGTGTGTGTGTGTGTGTGGTTAGGCATGCAAACGCTCTCACGCCTTATGAAGACAGAGCTGAAAACCATTATCAGCTGTTTGTAGATGCACAGTTTTAGTCCTGCAAGCCTGTTTCTGATGCTCTACAACCCACCTTCAGTATCTTTAAAGTGAATTCATCTGCAATAGCTGCAACAGCATCTGAATTAGATTTTGTTATAAGCATTTGATGGCTGCTTCACTGTTTTACTATGGGACTGATAATCAACTATGTGACACATGGTTTTGAAATGAATGCTGGAAATTTTTTTCTTTTGTGGGATTACTGTTTTGTAAAGGGATGGAGACCATGCACTTCTACATTAATTCTAAGATTGTCATAGCACTTTTTCTCCTGTTACAATTTTTAACATATCAACATTTTTGTTTAATATGGTGGTGACGTATGGAGACTGTGCACACTGTACTGATTGGCCACTAGTGACTCATAAAGCTATTCAATTCAATTCAATTAACTTTATTGCCCATCGGAAATTTTCTTGTGCTCCACATCATTTCGCAAGTACACAAGACCTTACAAAGAGACATTATAAATTGTTACATAAAAGCCTGTGTTAGTACATGTATTTGTATATACATCAACACTCACACACCCCTCCCCACCCCCCACACATACACCTGCACACACACACGCACACACCCACAGACACACACACACACACACACACACACACACACACACACGCACAAACGTGTGTGCACGCGCGCATACACACATGAAATAAACGTTAAATCCATAAGACATAAAACATTACATAGATTATAAAAACAATACATAAAAACACAAACTCACCCACACCAATGCCCAAACACTAAAACACACACGCACATGCGTACACACACACACACACACACACATATACACACCCTCCACACACACACACACAGAGTCATAGTCGCAGTAAAAGCATAATATTGCAGACTGAATTGTTCATGTTTAATCATCGATATGCTCTTTTTATGCAAGGATGAGAAAACTGCATTTTATCAAAAAAAGAGAAAAAGACAACACCTCTGTTTTGCTTGACCTTGACAGTGAGCTGCAAGAGTGTGAAAGGATTGCATTTAATGAGCAGTGCACTCCCCTGGCAGGTTTTTGGAAGTTTGCGCTTTGATCAGGTTCCACTTGTTCGCAAGAAACCATTGTGAAGATTTTACCTGGACTGCAGTAACCTTTTTTTTTCTCCCTGTCCCCTCTTGCATCTATGTTAATGGGATTTTTATTTTATTTATTTTTTTGTTTGTTTTGCATTTATATGTTTCATTTTTTGTCCGGCTCACCTTTCTGCACTGGGTGTATAAAATTCAGGGAAATCCCAACCTATTCTGCTGCGAGTGCTTGTAAAAGCTGATAAGACAACTAGTACCAGAAAGAAGAAAAATCCAGAAAATTGTGACATTTCAATATGAAGACAGAAAACTGTTATATTTATCCACATCCAGGTGGCGCAGAAACTTAAGTGATGTTCCCCCGCAGACACAAGACAGAGAAATCATAAATGTCCTAGAGGAGTTCCCAGCAATGTTGATGGAAGCCGTCTCAATGACAACAATACCACGTGCAGGGAAGGAGTGGGGGCTGGAGATGCATTCGTATCAGTGTCTTATGGCAATCAAACTGGTGATCAATACTGGCAGATTAATTTCTTTCAGTCCTGATCTTTTTGTTAAAATTATTTTTCCACCTGTGGCTGGTTGTTGCACTTACTGGTCATGCAGTTACTCATGCAGAAGTCAGTGAGAATCTCTAAGCATCACAAGCTTGAAATGTGAGGCCCTAATGCTTATAATAAGGAAAATTGCCATATTTGTTCTGACCTATGATTTTGCTGTGCATTGTTCACCAGTTCAGGAAAAAAAATAATCTTACATAACAAGAAACTTTGTGATAATAAAAATAACCTTGCACAACAAGAAATTTTGTGATAAACACATTGGCTTGTGTTAGCGTTTTAAGAAAAGTAAAAGACCTTTTTATGTTTGTTTTCAGCTCCCAGTTTTTGAGTTTGAGAGACTAGACTCCTAGGACTCAGTGTAACAAAATTTAGATCAGTATGATAGTAATTTGTGCTGAAAGGGTCAGAATTGTCATGTGGTAATAGTGAATTCTAATCACACTCTAATGTTAATTATCTTCATCTTCAGAGGGGAAACCTATATTCTTAGTGAAGAAACTGTCAGGAGCAAAGATATTTTGAAATTAATACACCATTTTTCTCTCAGATTCTTGAATGTTTGGTGAAAGTATTCAATGCATTTAATTGATTTATTATTACATTTAATGCTACAGGTAGGTCTTGTACTGATTCATGTGCGTGTTGATTTGCTCGAAATTGCTTTCTTGTTGAATGTTAAGCTGTGTTTATGTTTTGGTTTTCCTGTCCATGACAATGATGCAGTTTTGTGTACTTTTTTTTAATAGACTTATGATTTTTGTTTTGTATAATGGGCATAATATCTGTGTTTATGGCTGATTTTGGAAGGTGAGCTCCCAGATAACCTTTATTTTTTGTCCTGTCAATATTCTCACACAGATAAACAGTTGCTCAGCCAAGAATAACTTGCCATGTAATAGCATGTTATGTGGACAGTTTATCAGTTCTTTACACTGACTCACTGTAACTGGCCTTGAAATCCATTTTGTTTGTGTTGAAGAATTCTGCATGTTGGTATGAGTGTAATGTTTTATATGGAAAAAGATGAATTCGAAATTTATGGAAGCCAAACATTTGTTTGTGGTTATTTGCTTATAGCCAACTTGCTATTATTATATATACAGCCAGTCAAGTTTGTGACCGACAGAGTTGTATTTTCAGGCAACTTTGGTGTACCAGTAGTGACACTGCAAAACAATTTGGCCTGAGGTGGTTAAATCTGATGGTTTAAGAAAACAAGTATTTTAGAATGGAAGATATGTGTTGCTTGCCCGTTGTTCCAGATATAAGTGTTGAAGGGCCAGAAAATTGATACTTGGAGTTATGAACAAGTTTATGAAAGGTGCTGAAAAAATAAAAAAAAGACTGTTCCATGACTATCTTGCTGAAAGTAAGAACAGCAAAATTCAACATTGCATTATGTCACAAATGGCAGCCAGTTTCCTTGGCCACTGAATATGAGGCAGGAGATGATATACTCAGCTAAGAATATTGGAAATTGTCCATAAAAAGTTACCTTTACTAGGATGAAATTTCATAAAGTTGTCAGCTTTATCAGAAAAGAATTGATCAAATTTGCCACTTTTGTAGTCATATTGGAAAAGAATCTCTTCAAGTCATTATCTTTATTGTCGAAGAATATTCGAACAACTTAATGTTTAATAGAAAAGAATTATTTTAAAATCACCAGGTTCACAGGGAAACCATTTCTGAGAGTTGTCATATTTACTGGGAAAAATTTTCATATAAAGTTACTGTTATTGGGGAAGATTATGTCAGTGTCATCACTTGAAGCAGGAAAGAATTTGTCAACTACAAAAGAATGTCTGAAAGTGTTGCCTCTACCGGTAAGATTTTTTTTTTTTTTTTTGGATCAGTTGTCTTTTTCTTGGGAAAGAATGCCCAATAATGTCATCTTCATTGGGATTTTTGTTTCAGTTTACAGCTTGGTTGGAAAGAAATTTCTAAAAGTTGCCACATTTTTTGGAAAAGAATTTCTAAAAGTATATCTTAAGTGGGGGAAAGGATTTCGAAAAGTGTGTGCTTTATCAGGGCAGAATTTCTAAATTCTTCACCATTAGTGAGACAGAATTTCTAAATATTATTACCATAAAGGGAACAGAATTCCTGAAATTTGTCATCTTTATTTGGAGAGAATTCTGAAAGTTGTCTCCATTATTGAGACAGGATTAAAAAAAAATTAAATTGTTACCTTTTGTAAGGAAGAGTTTGAATTAACATTTTCTGTATGTTTTGTTATTTTTACTGTAGTGATAATGTGTGTGTGTGTGTGTGTGTTATGTGTGTGTGTGTGTGTGTGTGATTTTGACTGCATTTCAGATTGTTGTTTTTAATCCTGCTGGTGTTTGAAAACGGTTATATCATTATATTGTAAAAATACAGATTACACTTCTGTGTCATTGCAGATTCGTTTGAAGTGTCATGTTATCCTTTTACATTTAAACGTAGATGATGAAATGATTTACATGTGAACTTGATTTTTGTACTTGGTGCTGAACACAACATGAGTGATATTGAAAATTTGTGAATTATGTACCCGGACAATCATTTGATAACCTTTTTTCAGTCAGCTGCTGAGTGACTATGCTGATGTCTATTTAGTTGAGAAGGGTCCTGAAAGAAGACTTGACAGCTGGTGTGCCAACCATTATACTATGAGCATAATTTATTACACACAACTGTGTTTCATTACATTATTACTCACGTTTTAAGTACACAATTGAAAATGTACACTTTTAACCCGTAGAGTGCCTTTAAGCCGTCAGCTGACGCCGCATTAAAAATGCTTTCCCAGTGCCTATGGGCCGTCCACTGACGTCATGCATTTTTCTTGAATTTTCATTCGTTACTATTTCTATCAACGGACTTAAATAGAGTGTGCGTAGTAAGCCTTATATGTCTGTAGTATTAAAATCATATGTAAATGACCACACGTGAGGGGAAAGCCCATTTATTCTCATCACTGACTGGATGACCAGCCAGCACTTCGTCTCGCTTGCAAAGATGGCGGCGCAACCTTCGACAAGCGCAGCGACCAAATCAACGTATTTACACAGCTGAGCAGGCTCTGCTAATGATTTTTGACAAAGACAATAATCTTTTATTCAACGACTCACTCGAGCATGAAGGTGACATGATGATAGTGATGGAATTGCCAACCGTATTCGTCAGTTATTGTGTCGGGCTGTGTGACCTCAATGTGTGTTCAGCTGACTGGTTTGCCAGCGTCGAACGAGCTCGCCTAGTGTGTACTCTGCACTGCGTGCCAGTGGTCAGTGACGTGGTAGTCAGCGTGAGAGGGGAGCGCGGCCTGCTCGCGGCGCGGCACAGGGCAGAGGGAAAGGTAGGGGAAGAGGAGCAGTGAAAGAGAGGGTTGAAGTCCAGCAAGGGGGCGTGGTGGGGAGAGGGGGGCGTGGTCGTGGACTGACCTGTCTGCATAGAGTGTGAGCGTCTTGATAGACTTCTAAACTGTTTTACTTTCATTTACAGGTGTAGTGTGACAATACAAACTTTATTTTCAACTTTTTTGCTTTGTGTTCTTGTTTGGATGTGAAGATGTAGTGGTAAATACATATGCTTTTGATCGTGCAAAAAAATCTATCCAAATCTAATTGTCTAAATACTTTTTTATTATCAAAATTAAAACAAAAGAAGCCCAGATTCAAAATCTTCATTCAATTTCCTTCAAAAATCATATATATTTCATTGTTATATCTTTTGTAGTTTCTGAGCTAGAATTTTTTGTTAATTATTACCCCCAAATCATTAGATTTCCCTGGCACTGGGAAAGCCTTTGTTTGTAACATTTTCAAGCAGCTTCAAGCAGCGAACGGGTTAATGGGATCAATACATTACAGTAGTAATCAAATCAGTCAAATTACTTTCCTTATTTTGAAATTAAATGCCGTCTTGTTATGAAGTTTACAAACTGTAATTTATACTTCTAGTGAGAGACAGTTCCTTTTTTTTTTCTCTCCCTCTCAAATTCATACCAAGGTGTCTTATGTTCAGAAATGCCCCATACATGGTTATATCAGTTTGGGCACCTAACTGGGTTGGCCAGCTTGTACATTTGACTTGCAATTATGGTCAGGCTGTGTGTCAACACAGCTAAGAGCACTGATGGTTCAGTGTGCTCTCGAGAGCAGCACAGACACGATACTATGTTTCAGTTCTACAAGCACAGGTATGTTGATGTTTGCATTTCAAGCATATCAATCTATCAGGCATACAATTTCAAACTGCAGCTTTGTATGTAGTAAAATTGATGCATCTTGTATTCTCCAAAAGAATTACCGATACCCCAAAATAGGTATTTATTTTGCAGGTGAGCTTTTTTTAATCAAAAGAAAAGAAATACAGTAACTTAGGTTGAATGTATCTGGAAAAAAAATCATTAATTCCAAATTGGTCATAGATGCAGTGTTTGGAGTGTACCCTGTCTGCAGAACTATTTGTGTTACAGCAGGGTTCTCGATTCTTCTCTCAGTGTTTGTGTAACATTATGCTTGTGGAGTGCTTAAGGGTTGGTCACCCTGTGGATATTGATGAGTCAGCCAAGAAATTAAGCTGGGTGCATCTTTGTTCAGCTTGTCGCACACACCATGAGACCTCACAGCCCACCACCATGTCAGTAGAGTTGTTTGCACTACTCAAAATATTTGTACCTCCTCTTTGCCATGTAATATTTTGTGGCTGTATATTGAGTCACTTTAATGTATTTAATGTATGTGGTTGAACTGATATTGTGATGGGAATCAAACAGAGTTTTCTGTGCCAAATCGTGACTTTTTTTTGGTTTCTGATCTGCCCTATCCAGTGTTCTAGCATTGTGCCAAACTGACTGCATGCTGAGTATGGTGATCTGTTTGGGGCTGGAGGTGTTTCAGTAGAACCTCCCACTAAAGAGTTCCCCACCTCCCCCATACAGTTGGCATACCTGATTTATATATTAGATTTATCTACCAGAAGATTCTTTTTTCTTTAACAGACTAAATTTTCTCAACTTTCTAGTGATGGTTATTGGCGTACGAGGGGATGTCAGGGGCTCTTTCAAAATAAGGTTATCTCCAGCTTTGTGAATTTTATGTCAGTAATTAGTAATTAATTCTTCTCTGTCACCTTCTTCGGCTTTTGGTTTGTTTTTCTCGTGTGTGTGTGTGTGTGTGTGGTTCAGGATGTGTTTTTTTCGTTGCCTTTGTTTGCTTTGCACCTGTCTTTGTTTTGGAAACTCTTTACCCCCTTTTTTTTGGTTGGGCTACAATTCATAAAATGTCAAATTTTCATTTGAAGCTGGTGACTTGGTATGAGACTAAAGACACTGTCCACAAGGAATTCGAGCTGCCTTTTCAAGCCGTGTCTTTTTTGCTCATGTGGCCTTTCTCTCTCTATTTGTAAAGCAGCATTGTGGTTTTCATTCACTTTTACTAGGAGGGAGGGGGGGGGGGGGGGTGTAATTTCACCAGAATGGCTGGCGCCATTAGCACAGTCTAGTTTTAAGTATTTTCCCTGAGCAGAACATTTTGCTCCATGTTGTGACAGCTCTCAAAGAGCATTGTTAGGGTGGTTGGCTCTGCCATAATGAAAGTACAACGAAAGTCATTGTGCAGAGGTTCGACTGCAATAGTATTAAGCAGTTCAGAGTTAAACATATAATGAATTTCTGGCCCTGACTCTTCTGTCTTTATTCTGGAACATCTCTTTTACTTTTTTTTTTTTTTTTTTTTTGAATTGCAATCTATGACATGGCAACTCTTGTTGCAGTCAGGCGATAAGGTGGTGAAAATAGTTGACATTGTCCAGAGTGGACAGTAGTTGTCCATTCTGCAGTAATTGTTTGCCATATGACTTTTTTAATGTATTTTTGTGGTATTGAAATATCTTTAATTAATATTTTACCATTTTTTTTAAATTTGGGGTTAAGAAATGAATCGGAATGCCTGTCGCTGTCGGTGCTGCCTGGTTTTATATGCCTTAAGACATCAACAGAGCAGCCACCGTGTCATTCACTGCTTTTATTTTTCATTTCTTTTTCGGAGTGTAATCCTTTTTTTTTTTCCATAAGAGTTTGACAGCCCCGAAAATACTCTGTGCTGCCAACTGGGCTGTAAGAAAACTTGAAAGCTCTGGCCTGTGTGATTTACACAGTTTTGCAGATTTTCTTTCTTTTTTTTCCATATGAGTTTGACAGCCCTTTAAATGCTTTGTCCACCTGGGCTGTAATTAAACTTTAAACCTCTGGCCAGTGTTATTTACACTGTTTTGCAGGTGGGTTTTTTTTTCTTTTTTCTTTTTTTTTTTCCTTTTCTGTCTGTCTTAGTCTTTAAGTCCTGTGGTTCTTGTTCCATTAATTCTTTTGACATCTGTTTTGCAGAATGGTGTGACCTGTAATGGGTAATTGGAATACCCTCTTGTCATGGAAATTTTGTGCCTGAAAAAAAAAAAATGATCTGGATACCACAGCAGTAAACATGACTGAGGATTCTGCAGGCTTTAAAAAAAAATAAAATAAAAAATGACACACACACACACACACACACACACACACACACACACACATTTTTTTTCAATGTTTGTGAATTGACATGTGTATTGATTAATTTTCCTTAATATTACGACATGTGTTCCTTTTAGTATTTTGTCAGTATTACAACAGTCTATAGAAGTACTAATATTTCATCTTTTGTTGTTGTTCTTATTGTTGATAAAATAAACTGCAAATCAAAAGAATTCTTACATCATATGTTATGTACAATTATGATAATGAATATAATGTTTGACGGAGAGTCAGAAGCAGACTCCAATTATTTTCAGTTGTGTTGAAAGAGTTTTGTTGATCTTACTGTGCACTGTTCTTTTGATCATAATGCATAATCTGACCATTTGCCAGGAGAGTACTCTACCAAACAGCAGTAGGCAGCTGCTGTTTTTGCTCTTGTTAATGTTCTACCATTCAGGTAATTATATGGCTTTGTTATAACAATAATAGCATGAGATGTTTCAATGTTCTTATTTACTAATTGTTCAATTAAAGTACAGATTGAAGATCGGAATTGAGAGTTCTGTGTGTACCATTTGAGACTGTTATGTTTGTTGTATATTTGAGATTGTCTGTTTGTGAGCATGCTTTTTGGGAATAGGGGGAGAGGAAAGATAATCTGTTTGGTGGAAGTCAAGAGGGTGAAATAGCTGAGACAGACGAGCTTCAAGAAATATAAATCTGAGCTACAGGAGGACTGATGTTAGATGGGTGGAACACCTGTTGATAGTGCTCATTTGTTCTGCATTCATGAATGACACTTTCCCAGCATGCTTAATGACATTTACAATCAGGGTCAGACATCAATATTCACTCTAGTACATTGTTTTAGGCATTGGAACATGTCCTTAGTTCATGCAAAGCAGCGCCAACTCAGCGAAGGTACATATTGAAGCATAACCAAGTGCTCAAGGAGATTGCAGATATGGTAAGCACCACATGAGCAAGCACTGCGCCACTGGAATCTCCAGCAATAAAGCTCTACATAGCAGGAGGCCACAACCATAGTCTGGAGCAGCTGTGATATCAAGAGCATGGAAGCAGGGTTTACTGGATGGAGTGGATGATAGGGAATGCACCGTAGACCTTCCAGAATGGGAGAACCTTCCAGAAATTATGAGGAAGAATGGCATGAGACCAGATATTGTTCTCCACAAGCATTCATCAAAACAAATGATTCTGATCGAACACACTGTTCTGTGCAAGCTCACATCACAAGACTTAGAAGTATGTCAGTCTAGCCAGCAGCTTGAGGGAATCCAGCTTCTAGGCCCAAGTCCTTGCCATAGAGGTTGGAGCAAGGGGATTTGTAGGTTCATCAGCCTATGGTCTCATGAAACGGCTTGGGATTTCTGGTAAGAAGAGGTCCAGAACCCTGAAGGCAATGGCAGAGGCAGCTGAAATGAGTTCCGGTTGGGTCTGGTTGAGGAGGAACAAAAGTGAACTTCTTGAGGCTTAAATTTGCCAACTTAGATCAGGTGTCTTTAGTGATGTGGGTAAGACATCCGTCTGAAAAGCACACCTTGAGATGCTCACCCATCCGAAAATTGCGGGTTTGAAACCTGGCAGCACCAGGAAGGAAATAATTGGCAGCAGAAGAGCATCTGAGAGTCATGACCTGAATGCAGCCTGGCCCCCAGTAGAGTGTAAGGTGTTCAGGGCTGAAACACTTGTCTGAAGGGGGTTTCTTTTCTGTAGATCTT
The DNA here is from genome assembly GCA_033310375.1 of Conus canariensis. Taxonomy (NCBI): domain Eukaryota; kingdom Metazoa; phylum Mollusca; class Gastropoda; order Neogastropoda; family Conidae; genus Conus; species Conus canariensis. The sequence goes on from CM065727.1 coordinate 44,150,283, forward strand.
TTGCTGTCAAGCTCTCCCCAGAATTTTTTCCTGCTAGGAATCAAGATCTTCAGACAGCTTCCACCACTCCCCCCCCCCACCCCCACCCCCACTTCTCTTTCACTGTATTCTATCGGTCATGGGTGTACTTACCTCCATCACCACCCCCACCCCCACCCTATCCTTATTCTCCTTCCCCTTGATAATTGTTTAAGTGTTTTTGGCAGTATTGTGAGGGAAACGGAAGAGGAGGATGCATTTAGGCCCTGACCATCATTGCCTCACCTAGGCCCCCCTTTCTCCCCTCCTGTTCTCTTCTCCATCTCCCTCCCTCCCTCATCTCCACCCCCACTTCCTTTTTCCGTCAAATAAGAGCGAAAAGGCTGGGAGTGAAAGCTTGGGGGTGATGGATGGATGAATGGGAGAGAGACGGGCAGCATCTGGAGGTTCTGGTAGTGAGGAAAGCAATAATCCTGCTGCTGTTGCTGCAGTATTGGGGATAGATCACGGACGGAAGGAGGGAGGAATGGATAGGGAAGGGAGGGGGGACCCCATGCAGAGCCACCTTCAAATGCTAGTCTGTGTCTGAATGCATTTTACTTGTGGACTTATGATCTATGTCCCTTTCGTCCAGTGGCTTCCATTCAGTTTTAAAAGCCTGGAAAAAAAGGAAAATGTATGCTGCCCTATCAAACTATCATCATCATATCATTACCATCATCATCATGATAATAGTAAAAAGTATATGATAGCGCAATCCTAGTTACACCATCCAGCTCCTCATTCATTCACATATAACGGCTATCTTACTACTGAAATTTTTGTGTTCACACAATGTGGGAAAAGTATTGTTCAAAATGCTCGGCTGAAAAGATATGTTTTTAGCTGTGCTTTGAAAACAAATAAGAAGGGCTGGTTTCGTAGGATGGGAGGCAGTGAGTTCCAAACAGTCGGGACAGTGAAACTGAAGTATGAAGTAATGCTCACCAAACGATTCTTCAGGAGTTTCTGACTAGAAGAGCAGAGAGTACATGATGATTGTTGTTTTGTTGTTGTTGTCGTACCCTGGCTAAAAGACTCCAGGGACCATCCGGACAGCCGAAGTACTTGAACACTATGGTAGCCTACAAATGCATCAGCTGGGGATGAGAACATTACGTGTATGACCGTTTTTGATTCCCCGCCACGTGGGCAGCCACACTCCGACTTCGAGGGATTTTGGAGACTGATGGTGTTATGCTAGGAGCTTGTCACGACTGAAGACAATCCCCGCATAACTATGCAGAGCGTAACAACATTTTGATGTAGCCTTGGTGTTCTAGCCTATGTCAATTGGTCTGACACAGCCTTTAGCCAAGGCGTGCAGGCCACATGATGATTGATATGCACCGAGCGTACAGGACAGCTATCGTGGAAGACAACCATAACAAACAAACCCAAAACGGATGGCGTGAGTGGCTAGCATGTACTGATAACGACATTTAACTGGCATCCAGTGAAGCTCCCTCAGCAGTGGTGTAATATAAATCTCGTTTTCTTTTGTCGAACGTAAGATATACTGATGTGATTTCTCTTCTGGTGGTTCCGTTCCGTTGATAAGCCAGGGAGGTGGTGAGGGGGCGGGGGGAGGGGGGGGGGTGGTAGTCAGGAAAACGTATGCTGCCCTATCAAGATACTAAACATCAGACTTACTGGTCATATCACCAATGAACAAGCGCATCAAACAGAACATCGGACGATATGAAGATCCACTGACATCAATAAAAGCCTTGCTGAAACGATTCACCAGGGAAGTGTTTAGGGAGGGATCGAGATGGAAGAAAGACAGAAGAAAATGATGGACTGGACTGGAAAAGGGGGGGGGGGGGGGAATGCAAAGACCCAATCCTAGGCGCACAACTGACAACTGGAGCAAGCTCGTGAACCATGTTTAGTAGAGTCACAATGTCCCTGGGGCTGAAGAGGAAAGAAGCTTTAGCCTTTTTCTTTCTTTTTTTTCTGTTCCTCAAATTGACTCTGAGGTGTTGTTTTTTTCTGCTCCTTGTTCGCAATTGCAGATCTGCATACATAAATTTGACCGTTTTTTTGTTTTTGTTTTTGTTTTCAAACATGTTTGAATGTTTTGGTCCATGTCACAGCAGATCTTAAACTGGAAGCTGGCGGCACACAGCCCCTGAAATAGCCCTAAGTTTGTTTTGTTGTTGTTGTTGTTGTTTGTTTGTTGTTGTGTTGTTTGTTGTTGTTTTTCACAGTCACAGTTCATATGTAGGCCCAAACTCTTCAAGCAGCCTAAAATGTGCATCACGTGCATGTTGTGTGTTAGTGAACACAGTCTTTTCTATAACGGGTTCTTCCATTTACTCCTCTCTCCACTCTCCCTTGTCTCTCTCTCTCCCTCTCTTCCTTCTCTGTCTCTCCATTCTCTCTCTCTCTCTCTCTCTCTCTCTCTCTCTCTCTCTCTCTCTCTTCTCTCTGGGTCTTCAAACGGCGCTAGAGCTAGCACATACTTCGACATAGACGCCACAATTATCGAGCTGGATATGAACTGCTGAAGACACTGCGGGAATATGGGTGGAGAGAGGAGAGAGAGAGGAGGAGAGGAGAGAAGAAGAGCAGACAGAAGACAGACAGACAGACAGACAGACAGAAGACAGAGAGAGACAGAGAGACCGACAGAGACAGAGAGCAGTTCAATATAACTTTTTACTAAGGTAATGATAACAAATGCGAAAGGAGAGTTCAGTTTCAGGTTCATCAGGTCTGTTACCGCAGCCCAAAATACGTGGCCCGCACGAGAATGAAGAGAGAGCAAATAATATCCTTCTTACCCTCCCCTTCCTGTCTCCACCCCCTCATCCCCTATCCCATCCCCTCTCTTCAGGGGCCGCGCGTGCACACACACACACACACACACACACACACACACACACACACACACACACACACACACACTGCACTGCTCTGGAATAAATGACTCCACACCAAAGATTATCTGCCCTTGCTCCATCCACTCCGGGAAAATCCGGTTACATAAATAGATTGTGAGGGGGGGGGGGGGGGGGGGATCGTAGGCGAAACTTCCGTATGGACAGGCTAGCTGCCATCTTGTACAGAAAGACTGAGACAGAGAAGGAAAAGGGACGTCGCACTTTAGTGGCTGTACGGTGAGTGACTGACATGGGCTGTGTGTGTTTCGTTCGACACAAAAATTACAACTACACATTTATTTAAGATTTTTGTGTCTTGTCTGAGTATAGGGAATATACAGCATTCTTAGGTGAAGGTATACTCACTTACTCATGATGATGACGAGACTTAAACTTAAAGTAATGACTAGGCAGACATGGTAAGACCACAAGTAGGGCATAAATCAGTCAGCCGTGGCTTGGATAGTATGTCACTTGTGTTCGTTAGAGGTGTCTTGTTTTGGCTAACAAACTGAATCAGTAAATAACGAATAAGTACGGTAACTCTTTCTCCATGATAAAATAGATACACGCCCATAACTCCAAACGAATGCCGCTTACGACACCGAATCGCTAAGCAGGTGTAGTGAAAACACAGAAACACACAGAACAAACAAGGAGACATCCCCATGTGTATTTCATCCTGGGAGCAACTTGTTAATTACTTGTTGTTTAGTGTGCCCTGCCTCATTTAATATTTCCTTTTTAACTGAATCAGGATTTGAACATGAAGCCTGTGTGTTTAACAAACTCCAGATGACAGCATATAGTTTAGATCTACGTGATGTGGATGGTGATGCTGTTGGTCAACTGATGGTTGTATTGGTGGCCAGTTGTGGCCCATAGTGTAACGCGAATTGAAATGATTGTAAAAACCTGCAGCATTCTCTTACTGTCGTTCACCAACTGACAGCATCAGGAAGGTACCATCAGCTACCAGTGATTATGAAGAAGACAGGTTTGTTGAAATTGTACTTGTTTGCTTTGTGATGTGATCTCTCATTTGTCTTCAAGTTTTATCATGTAATTTATATGGAAGTAGGTTGTGAGATGGTGGGAGAGAACAGACCACGTTGTGTACTAAAATTTATAAGCATTGTTTTGCACATGGTTTTGAGTGCTCAGTTACATTTTTGCTTATGGATTAAACTGACTTTGATTTTAATTTACATATTGACAGTTTATAGTGTGATCTGAACATTTTTTTATGGGCTCCAGTCTGTATAGGATTGTTAAGTTTGAAATCAAACATCACTTGTCATTTTAACGTGCTTGCCTAAGTTGTCTCTGCCCATCAGACTACGTAGAAACTCCACCCTCTTTCCATGCAGAATACCTCATTGATATTGTTTTTCAGAGGAGGTTGTCACAACGCTTTCCCTTCATGCCATTCAAAGGAAAACTGCACGCACGTATATACACACATTTCAAAACTATCACTGAGGCATGCCCACCCTCCTTCGGTTACCACCTTCCATAGGTGTTCTGGGAGCTATGCTTCACCACCCTTCCAATTTAGGCCTGATTTTTTTTTCTTTTTCTCTGATCTTCCATACCAATTCAGTTGCATTACCCCCACATCACTCATTCCAACTCCTCATCCACTACTACATTTTGGCTCATCCGTGCACAGCCCACAAAGAACAGCCAAAGTCAAGTGGTTATGAGGCATCGCATCGGGGGAGGCGGCACCATGGCCAATCAATTTAGTGGAGTTTTGTGGTGCCTGTTCCGATCCAACAATCATAGGACACCACCTACCAAACCTCCTTCTGACACACACACACACACATATACACACACACGCATGTACACCCATATACACAGGCACACATAGATACATATATTACACACAGGTGTGTGACGAGATGAGTGAGTGTTAGGTAGGTCCTCTAGGGGAAGGACTAGGGATAATTTCTCAATGAGAATTACCTTAACGTTTCACCTACACCCTCTCTCTTACTAGTGGTGGAAGGAGCAACTTTCTGGCACTAGTCATTGAAGAAATTTTTATTTCATACCGGGACTGGGTAAAATACTGAACAGTGGCTCTGAGATAGTTTTCCTTAGGCCTGTACTCTTATTAGTACTTGTAGCTCCAAGAGACAGAATTGAAGAGAGAAGTTCAAACATTCAACATTTGATTGTACAACAAAGAACTGCCACAAGTTAAGTGCACTTTCACACATCAACTTTTATTGTTTACACATAGGTAAGTATTAGCGGGTCAATTCCATAGGCTTGGGTATAATTCTCATTGGACTACCACAATGAGGGGCCCTTCCTCACTCCTACTTTACTCGCTTGCACTCAGTGCAGCAAGTTTTAAGTTGGCATATAGGGGGAGGGGGGGGGGGGGGTTCAGTCTAAGTTACACTGAATGTATATGGTTATTATACATCCACTTCGCTTGCAAATCACCCGGTGACTGTAGCCAGAGTGGTACTCATAGACTGGTTCTCCCTATGTCATCATAAAGTGAGGGCAAGGGTCTGATGGGTTTGAGTCCAGGTGGTAAGCTAACTTGGCTTTGCTTCGGAGAGGGTAGTTGATCTCTCCTGTGGTTGGTGACTGCCCCACTGGTGTAGATTGGTTGTGTCTGGTGTCGCCCTGGTGTTGGGAGAAGTCCCAGCTTCTGGTCCAGCCGCAATGTGTAGCGTGTCCAGGATAGCCTGACCAGGATCGCGTGTCCAGGATAGGGTGACCAGGATCGCGTGTCCAGGATCCCAGTTCTGCGATAAAGAGAACTTGGTCTGTAGGTGAGAATCTGATGGCTGGTTTGTCGAGTGCACACATTTACCCTTGTTTACTTTCAGTACAGGTGTGAGACTCAGCCAGCAAAGTACTCTCTATGGTAGAGTTTCTGCTATAACTATTAATCTCCACTTTTGTTTAAAGGCTAAGGTAAGCTTACAAAAGGGTAGGAGACAGTAATACAGTGTTACAGTTTCAGTCAAACAACTCTTCCATGTTTCTTATTAATTAAATCACACTGACTTGGGCTACACTGAGTCCAAGTACACATGTGGTGTAGACTTAAAGTCATACACTACAAATCATTCCAACAATCACCAGTGTTTATAAATCGGGGTAGCAGTTCTTAACCTAGCACCGGCATACTGTTTTCCTGACCAAAATTAATCATTTAATTATTTTCTTAATAGACAGAATTGCCTACAGGCAAAAGTCAGGGCAAACACCAAGAACAGTGATCAGCTAGTTAACAAAGAATCATAACCACTGGGAGAGAGCTTTTGCCATATGATGGCAAGCAAACTCCTACACAGAATAATCATTCATCAGTTTGATACATGTTGCTAAGCATTTGTACAAATCTACAATGTTAACACACACACAGCATACATAGAATCAATACATAGATTGAAAAGGTAAAACAGAGTTCCAACTCACTTTTCCTGGGAATGAACAGTGAATGACTGGAGATCAACGAGGTTACCGGGATTGCCCCACGCCTTCTCTAGTTGTCTCTTTGTCTTCCTCTGGTCTGGTCTACAGGTAGTCTTGAGGGGTCAGTGAAGATGAGCCGAAAATAGTTCAGATTTACGTCCTCATAGCGAAAGCTTTTAGGGACATGTCTTTCATTCACGGTAGTCTTTGGTGTCATTGGATTTAAGAGATGTTCATGGTGCGGTTGGTCATTGTTGTTATTCGACGGTGGTAGTCGTTAAAGTTGTCTCCATTCGTTGTAGTTGTAGATGTTCATTTCTTCTTCTACTGGGGCAGGTTAGAACCAATTGTTAAGTCCAGAGGACGTCAGGGCATTGGCGAGCATCCTCATGGGTTGAGTCCCTAGGGTTGGGTGCGGCAGTAGAAATTCGTGCAGCTGTAGTTCGTGTGTTCGTCTGTAGTCTTGGATGGTGGTCATGGCAGTGGGGAGGTCGGTGCAGTCACTCAGGGCATGTTGGAGAGAGGCCTCTGACCCGCATTGGCAGGTCAAGCCCAGGAGAACACATCTGTGGTATCCTGTCCTGATCTGTCGGAGGATTTGCTGGAGTCCTCGGGGAAGTCGGAGTTGTGGAGTTTTTCTTTGCATGGGGATGAACACACATCCTCGCTCGGCACATTGGGCCTTCATGGCGTCGGCCATACCACGTTGAATACACTGGTTCTCGTCCGAAGGTGAGCCCTGTGTGTCTGGTATATATGCATTCTAGTTGCCGGATTCGATTTTGACAACCTGTCACTCACACATCAGGGGTGAGAGGGGGAGGGATCTAGTCTTAACATAGTCGCCTCGGGAACCGTTTGAACCTAATCGGTATAGCTCACGGACATCGCGGCCAGTTTAATTTATGCGTCCATATGGATACATACTATCGCGGAACGATCCGCCGTGACATACGTTACAGTTCAGCCAGTGCACGGACTGTAGATATGAAAAGAGGGGGGGGGGGGGGGGGGGGGGGAGTGTGGTGGGGGAAGAGCACGGCAGAGGCGTCGCGCCTTTGTTTTCACGGGATAGAGGGGGGATGGTGTGTGAAGCTAGCGCCGGGAAGGGGGGGGGGGGGGGGGGGCGAGACGGGCCATTGCCACAATGAAATTGAAATTTTACTGTCTTGTAGCTGCTCGGAGTGGGGAAGGAGAGTTGAGAGGGGGGGGGGGGGGGGGGTAGGTCAACAAGAACGGAAGGCATCACGAGTTTATCGTGACGCAATTTCTTCATCTGTCATAGTTCGTGTTGGCCGTGCGATTTGCACTAAGCGGGAGAAAGGGGGAGAGGGGGTTGAGAGGGGGGAGTGGGTCTAGACTTGAAATTTTTTTTTTTTTTTGTGTTTGGGATTTTAGTGGGACCGATCGGATGGTTTTGTCAAGCGTTTTGTCACAAGGTGTTCTTTCAACAAAATTGCACTCAAGCTTTGTGGAAGATAATAAATCACTTAAGTGCTGTTAGTTGTGCCTGTCCTTATCCGACATACACAAGACATGATGTGCTATACCTCCAGCAGATCATGATAATAGCTTTTGCTTTTTGAAGTTTACAACATGCATCACTTTTTTTTTTGGTAGTAATCTGGCTGCTAGGTTGTGAGACTGTATACTTGTAGCTTGTAGTCCAGTCTCCTGTGTCTATGTAACCATAGGGCCATTTTTTGTGTCAGTTTGTTTTGTTTGTTTGTTTGGGGCATCTTTTCATGCGATATATTTGTAAAAACTGCAGGTGATATAAAGGATAATGCTTGGAGCTTCCGATCTGGCCTAGCATTCTTTGCTTTGAAGATATGAACAGGAAAATGAAACAGAGTGCAGCGCCACGGAAAAGAAGGCAAAATACAAAGGAACATGCAAAACAAAAGCAAGGTATATCGGTTTTGATAAAAATTGTTACCAACAAAAAAAAAAAAAGAAACACAAGAAATATATGAAATGGTATTCTGCTGACAGCAGTGAGTGTGAGAGTGGATAACATACTGGTATGTTATGAATGGAGTAAATAGTGTCAAGAGTTGTCTTTCTTGCATGTTTCTGTTTCAGTACAATTTTTTTTTTTTTTCTTTTCTTTTTACACTTTAGGGTGACAGGCCTGAAAGGGCTGTGTGTAACCTTCTGGGTTGTTGTATAGCTGGGTTGTTGTATAGCTGACAATGAAAACCTTTAGCTTCTCTGCTGAACCAATTTGCAGATTTTTCAGTTTAGAGTTCTGAGGAGACACCAAAAGCAAGCACTTTTATGTCCTGCTCTGTCTCCTTCCCAGGAACCTTGTTTACATTCCATATCCATTTTGCGCCCAATTTGAAGAAATAAGTGAAAGTTCATTCTTCCCTTTCATTGTCTTGAATGTTGTTTGTCTTGTCAGAAGAAGACTAAAGAGGTCGAAACGCATCTTGTTTTTGTCTTGCAATTTGTCTCTTTTGTTCAGTGAAATGATAATTTTTCTTTTGTTTCAATTTCTGTCTACAGTCACCTCACTTTGTCTGGTTTGGAAAACCAGTCTCCAGTCTGTGAATCATAACTCACCAAACTGCACTGATCATTTGATCATCATTTTCCTATCAGGTTGTCTGGATAGCATAATTGATGCTGTTTCTTTCTTTTTTTTTTTGTGGATGTGTTTAAGTCATGCATGACAGTGCAGAGGTTCTGTAAAACAGTAGCTTGTTGCATATGGGTTAAGACCAGGAACTGGAATTTACACAGATATACAAGCATAAGTCCTGACCCTGATGTCCCAAAATAATCCAGTCATGATATAGTGATATTGATGAAAATGATGACAATGGTATTGTCTTCAGTGCATATTTATAGTATGTAATATTGATGTTTTTTTTGTTTTTTTTAGAGGTCACCTTTTTTTGAGTAATGCTTGCTCCCGAGGGTGATGGATAGAACATGCCAAGAGGAAAGGATTGATTAGAAATGATAGTCACATGGCAGCTGCTCAACAGTTGAAATGAATGACTAAGCAGGTACCTGTCACGTTATAGTAGTAGAAAGAAACTCGTGGAGAGCGTGGCAGCAGAGAGTCCTCAGAAGAGAAGCCCCCTTCAAGCAAGTGTTTCGGCCCTTATCTCCTGACACTCTAGGGGGGTTGGGCCACACCCGGTTCATGACTCCGGATGTCCCTCTGCTGCCCCTTTTTTTTTTCCCATCTTGGGACGAGCCATGGCTGGGATTCGAACCCATGACCCTCTGGACATGCTCATTTTCCACTTAATGACTCGCGCTTTAACCACTGAGCCACAGGGACACCTGATATTTGTAGGGAAATTAAGCCTTATGAAGTTCACTTTTGTTCCTCCTTGACCAGATCCAGCTTGAACACCTCTCTGCCGCTTCTGCCATTGCTTTCAGGGCTCTGAAGCACACACATTCTACCATTGTTAATTCACAAGACCAAGTCCAAGTTCATTGTATAAGATTACAGTATTGTTTCTTAGAAATTATCTCTCATGATTCATTAATAAGTGTATATTAATGTTCAGCATCAGATGAAAACATCACACAGGTGCTTGCTCATTGCACACACATGCTTGAACGCTGGCACGGATGCACACAGTGCGCACAGGCATGCACGCATACATGCATGCACTCATACATGCACGCACACATACACACACGCACGCACACATGCACGCATGCATGCATGCATGCATGCACGCACACGCGCGCACACACACACACACACACACACACACACACACACACACACACACACACACACACACACACTCACTCACTCAGTCTTAACTATTATTTATATGGACTTGAAACTTTATAGGGTTTTTTGTTTTGTTTTTTAAATTTTTTGTTTTTGGCTTGAAACATGATATTTTTCTTTTTAATTTTCTGTTTGAGGGAGAGAGAGGGGGAGTGCCAGGTTGGGAGGTGAGGTGGAGCGAGTACTCTAATATCACATGACGTTGGTAGACTTTAAATTGAAGAATACACACTGTATATGCATGCACATACACACACACACACACACACACACGCACGCACGCACGCACGCACGCACGCACACACGCACACACACACACACACACACACACACACAGAAGTGCAATTATTTTCCCTGCTTATTAATTCTCTGTCTAGTCAGTGAAATCCCGTCGAGAGTTTTCCTTGTTGAGCATGATCCAGTGATGGTGCAACTAAAACTGTCACACAATGGCAGTGGGCAACGCTGGACTGAACAGTAGAGAGACATCCTGCCAGGACAATTAGTCACTGCATTGTTTGCTTGGTGTATGTAACAGACACAAACACACACACACACACACACACACACACACACACACACACACACTGTACGTGTGCGCACACACGCACGCACACATGCACGCACCTGCGCATACACATGCACACAAACACACACACACGCAAGCACCCACACACACTTATACAGACATGCTTACGCACACATATACATAATACAATAACTCCATTGTTCTTTGCACTTACACACGCACACACACACACACACACACACACACACACACACACACAGACACACACACACACACACACACATGGAACGGATATCATGCGATCGTTATTATGTCAGTGCCCCTTTTGTTATTTGTCATCCTTGTTGTTGCAGTGATAAAGTCTTTTCCTTGTGCTCAACATAGTCAGCTCCTGATCCCACACCAGTAAAAAAGCCCTCAGAGCCAGCTCGAGTGCCTCGCCGCCACTGTGAATTCACTTACATAAACTGCTCTCAAATGAGGCCACGGTACACACTTGCACAGTTTATTCTACTCTTTCATAGTAAATGTTGGTAAGTACCCGGACTTACAATCTCATGCCTAGTGCATTGCTGAAAAGTCACTGATTTACCGTTAAAGATGGTTCATAGGGAAAAACAACTCCAGGAAGAAATGGCGGAAGACGAAATCAAACCTCGAAAGAACGAAACCGTCTGTCTGCCCAGTGTGGACAAGAAATACAAGATGGCTGCCAGTCAGCATGAAAATGAAAGCCAACACAGCCAGCTGGTCAATACCAATAAAAGCCTGCCACACGGCAACTTTATCACATCCAGAGAGACGGAAGGATGGATGCGGCAGAGCGACAAGGGAAAGGGCTACAAAAGCCCGAAAGAGTACATCAGTAATGAAGACCAGATCTCCCACGAGCAGGAATTGTATTTCAAAGACACGAGTCATAAGATTGGTGCTCTGGATCCTGATGATTATTGCCTTTCTGATCTGCTAAGTGGGAAACGGGATAGAGCACTGGACTTACTGTTTCACACGGTGGTGCTTGCCTATCAGCAAACCGCTGTTGATGATTATTCTTCTTCTACCACCAAGCAGATCCCCCGTAGATTTTTGTCGGACATTTCTGCTCCCTGTCTACGTCAGGACTTGCTGCCTGCAGAGGTAAAGCAAGCTGACAAGTTCAGTTTCACATCAGAACTGCATGAGTTCTGCCAGTGCTATCTCTTTAACTCTGAGATGAAGGACAGATCAGAGACAGGAGATACAGCAGAGCAAAGCAGGAATGCAGAGAAAACACAGTTACTTGGATCAGGATATGTCCGGAAAAACCTGACAGAAGAAGATATGGCTCAGTCTTTGCCGTATCCAAAGAACAGTTCTCTCTATGAAACTGGTGGCAAATACACAGATGTTGTAAGCGAGAAGAACTTTCTGTACCCAAGTGAAGACAGTTATTTCAATGTGATCCCATCAGAAATCCCCTTGATGGTCATGGATCTCAAGAAATGTTTGTCATTGAACATGGTCATGGCCATAGTGTGGTTGTGTCCAGTACAATGCATGATCAGTCTCGGAAACTTGAAGAAATCTCTCACATTGTGTGTGATTCTAAAGATAGTGAGGACTCAGTGGCTTTCTACGATAATAGAATGAAAAGATCCAGTGATACTGGACAGTCTTGGGTTGACAGTGGTGGAGGCATCCCTGATAGCCCAGGAGACCAGATGAAATTGAAGTTCAAAGAGGACCTGGAGGAATTCAAAATCTGTGGTATCGAACTGCACCTCTCAGAAGATTGCAACTTGAAAAGAAAAAACAGTTTTGATCTGCTGACAGGTAAGCACAAGAGACGTGATGACAACCATCCCCATGAAGGGTGGAGGAATGATCCAATAGTTCCTATGTTAAAACTGGATGCAGCACATCTTCGTTATCGCCCTGACACCTCCTCAAGCATCAAGAGGTCTCAGGGAGAGCAAGAAAGAGCAGATGAGCAGGAAATTTTTTCATCCCTGACAGAAGATTCAAACCCAGCTGAGGAACATTGTGGAGAACACAGACCTGAAGAGGACTCCCCAACAACCAGTCAAAGCCAGTCAGCAGAGGACCTGTCCACAGAACAAGAAGAGGCAAAAGGTGAACAGCAACATGTTGAAGAACTTTCAGAGTGTGCTCCAGAGAAAACCCCCACCTCTGCCACTGGGAACAAGGACAGTGACACAAGCAGGGAAGCAGATCATTTCTCTGGGTCAAGAGAAGAATGTAGATGTGAGGCAGTTTCCAGGTATAGAACAGAAACAAGCAACACACGTGTGAGAGAAGAAATATTAGAGGGAGGTACAGTTGTAAAGCAGTCAAGGAATGAGACCGCTTCTGTACCAGGACACGGTCTAAACCGAGAAACTGTGGCATCCACAAATGATGCTGCTAGCTGTGATGAACATTTGAAAGGCAACGTGGAAGAAGACAGATGTAGTGGTGCTTGTGCTTTGAGACATGATATGGAATCAGCGCCATCAGAACGCCGCCCTTCTCTGCCTGTCTTGGAGAGTTCTGCAGAAAGAAGTCCAGATCCGGAGACTCCTACATTTTTCCGTGCACCAGTTCAAGTCAGTTCTCCAGGAAGCTCTGAAATCTGCATTGCATACACAGATCCCTGCAATGCATGTATTGAGGGAAGCATAACTTCCACGCACTCTCACGACAGGGGAGTCAATTGTGAGAATTATCCCTCGATGATGGTACAAGAATCAGTGAGCCCTCGGGAAATGGCTGCTGAGAGAAGGCATACTTCAGTGATTGCCCAGGAACAAGCTTGCTATTTCCATGTCGTGTCACCTGCTGAAACTGACTTAGAGCCCGGCATTGCTGAGGAGACGGTATATGCCTTCACATCCTGGCACATCCAGGGACAACCCACTGCACAGAGTGCTTCATGTCCCATTACCCAGCCAGGGTTTTCTGCTGCACAGGAATCCTCCTTTTCACAAAACGGCATGCAGTCTGAAATCAGTCACCAATCAGAGTCAGTCCCTTCCCCACCTTCCATGTCTGTTCAGCCAGCAGCGACATGTTCCTCCGATGCATCGAGTGGTTCAGCATTTTGCCCTCCAGGTCCTGTTCGTCTTCCTCCAGTCACAGTGCGGTCAGCAAGCTCTGTGCCACCCTGGTTCTCCAGGACCACCCGCTTAGACCTCAGCTTGGCTAGACACCGCTCATTTGCACAGCTCAGGAGACGGAGGGCGACTTTCGGAGATGACTGGCCCACAGACCGTAGTGGAATTGATGCTGCCAACATGGCGCTGTCGGGGTTCTTTGTTACAGGTGTGTGTCGCTCTGTGTCTGCCATCTACTTCGGTGTGTGTGTGTGTGTGTGTGTGTGTGTGTGTGTGTGTGTGTGTGTGTGTGTGTGTGTGTGCACCCTAGAAAGAGGGAGAGAGATCTTGAGTGGATTGTGTCTGTGTTTGTGTATTTATACTTTTTTTTTTTTTTTGCTGTCCCAACCTCTATGCCACCTCAGAGGCAGTGCACCCACACTGCTCATTCCGACACCCCGTCCACAGCCACAGCCCGGTCGGCCCCGCCGCAACCCCGGCACCAGCAATCCACAGGGAGCGGTCAATGTCAAGTCGTCAAGAGACAACCCACCGGAGGAGACACTGCACTGCTGCCGAGTCACTTCGGTGGTGTTCAATGGCGCCTGTTCTGATCTAACATACGCAGGACACCACCTACTAAGCCCCCTACTGACGACAATAATTGCTTAGTCGCGGAGCCGGCGTGAGTGAGCTCTCCCTCCGGAGGGCGCCACCACATCCGTCCAACGACGACCCCCATGAAGTCGCTGATACCGGTGACCCCGACGGAACCAAACCAAGGCCACAGATGTGGAGAGGACATCGAAATTGAGGTCACCATGAGAGCAGGGCATGAAAGGCCACAGAATTTGAGACATTTTTTTTTTTTTTTTATGCTGATGGATGAGAAGATGATGCTACGGATTTCCATTTCGGTCTGAGACTACATGACAGGGCTGTACTCTACGCTTCCTTTCATAATATATCCCGGCGTCAACCAGGCCCGAGAGATACAGGCTCCTGCAGTGTTGGTCAGGAAATTTGAGCAACACTCTTAGAAACGCATCCATTAAATGGATGAAACTCGACTGTGTGGTCCCAGTCTTCCCAACTGAGTCCGCAGCAACTCAACTCTGGGTAGGAGCCGGTCGGGGCAGAAAAACCCACATGACTTCTGATGGGATTCGAACCCACGACCTCCCAGCCGGGAGTCCGCGACGCTAACCACTTCATCACGGCAGCTGGTATATATACATATTATATGTGGGTGTATATATTGATTTTTTTTTTACTTTTTAAAAATTTTATTGAGATACTAAATATTTCTGATTCCAGATGATCCAGAACTATTGCTTGTTCTCATTTTATTGACATTTTCTGTTTCATTACCTACATCTGTTCTCCCTGCCACCACTACCATCCCCTAATACTCTAACCCCCACCCCTCGCCTGCAGCTCGACACAGAAACAGACAGCCCCAAAAAAGGAAATAACAGTCTGCGTAGTTTCTTCCTCTGTCTGGATAAATCCCCCACTTGCTCATTCCATCCCTCGTTCTCCTCTTTTCCGTCTCCCTCACTCTTCCTCATCTGTGTTTTTGTTTTTATCTCTTTTTTTTTTTTAGTCTCTCATCATTTTCACCCTGTTGCTCTCTTTCTCTTCCTGCCTGCATCTTTCTTTCATTTGTGCTTCTTCACATTTGCCTCACTCTTTGTAGTCTGTCTCTCTTCTGTCTGTCTGTCTGTCTGTCTGCCTGCCTGCTTTCCCTCCCTCTCTCTCTCTCTCTCTTCTCTCTTCTATTTCTGTCTGCCTGCCTGCCTGCTCTCTCTCCCTCCCTCCCTCCTTCCCTCTCTCTCTCTCTTCTCTGTCTCTCTCTCTCTCTCTGTCTCTCTTATGTGCTTCTGTCCACTTCCCAACTCCCCCCCCCCCCCCCCCCCCCCCCCTGCCGTTTTCCTGCCTGTTTTAATCAGTTATTGATAGTCTTCCTGGTTTGCCTGTATTTTTCTTCTTTCCGTATTATGCATCAGTCAGGTGTTCTTTTCTCAGGTCAAGGACGCGAGGTGCGCTGTTTCTATTGTGGCCTTGACCTGCCTCACCTGACCCCGGCCCACAACATCTGGGATGAACATGTGCGACTCAGCCCGGACTGTCAGTACTTGAATTTGGTGATGGGAAGAGAGTTTGTGCTGGAGACCCTTCACCAGCTTCACAAGGATTAGTGCTGGCTACTGTTCTTGGGTGCTGGCGCTCTGTTTTCAGGTACTGGTTTATCATGATGTGTATGCATTCTTGAGTGTGTGTATGTATACAGTGTGTGTGTGTGTTGTGTGTGTGTGTGTGTGTGTGTGTGTGTGTGTGTGTGAGAAAGGTAAATGGATTGAGGTATGGTTATGGGTATGCGTGTGTGTGTGTGTGTGTGTGTGTGTGTGTGTGTGTGTGGGTTGAAAAGAGAATATGTTGTGTGTGTGTGTGTGTGTGTGTGTGTGTGTGTGTGTGTGTGGTGAAATGAGTATGTTTCAGAGAAAGTGTGTGTAAGTCTGTGTTTGCCTCTGTTCTATATGAGTATGGGAAGTGTGATTGTGTTCTCAATGAGGTGTTTTCCCCATTTCTGAAATAAGTGTACCATTCTGACTGGGATGACAGTCTGTAATACAGTTTGATTAATTTGTAGCAGTTCAGATATTTTTATGCTACGTTTTGAATGGGATTGCGTTTTGAGAGTTTACAGATCACAAAATCAAAATTGTGCATGAAAACAAGTCCTGTTGAATACTCAAATGTAGATACATATCTTAAGGTTATGAATTTGTAAAGTAGACCACACAAAATTTGACCAGAAAATGTTTGAGATCACTGAAACTGTGACAGTGGAAAAATACCGCAGGCAGGGCATTGAATCAGCGATTTTACACCAAGATTCATCACCGGCCTAAATTTATATATGCATGCCTAAGAGCTGAGTTTCCTCCTTTACTTTGAACACATTAAATTGACTCGCTGACTGACTCGACAACATTATGGGAGTGGCTTTGCATGGTGCATTGTTGGCTTCCAGGGAACCAGATGTGGTCGTGTAAGTCATATGGACTGAATTCGACTTGATAGAGAGCTCTGTGAAAAATTTGTTGGCTTCCTGTCAGTTCGACTATAGTGAGTTTCACTCAGTCCACTCCATGTTCGCTGAAAGAACTACTGAAGTCTGTTTTTATCTTTTCTTGATAATAATGATGATTACTTCTAATGGCAATCACTGAAAGAATGATATAGATTGTAATTGTAGACCTGTCTTTCCGTCATGTGTGGGTTGGTTTTGTCTATGTGTTCGAATTGTGACATGAAAGATTGAGACTGACTTTCCATTGCATGTAAGGGTTACTTTTGTTTGTGTTCCATTTGTGAAATGCATAGTATTGTCATACAGATTGAGCAACAGCAACAAAAACTGAGAAAGTGAAATGGTGAGAGAGAGAGAGAGGGAGAAAGAGAAAGAGAGATTTCCTCATATTCTCAAATCAGAATTGAACAAATTCATAATTTTTTTTTCATCCCTAGAAGCTTTGTTTCTGACACTGATAGTGAAATATCATCATCAAACAGGGAAGTGAGATGAAATGGATTAACTTTTTTTCCAGAGTCACAAAGGATCAGTGGAGATAACTGCTTTGATAATGTTAAGCATTTGAAATGCCCCGCAAGTCATGTGAAACTGCTGGCTCTTTTCAGTGCACATGCTGGGCAACACCTAGCTCCTGTAGTTAAGATGCTGTGTAGTTTTGTTCATAGTATCTTCACACCGGCAGAATCGTCTCCATAGACCCCACCTACACACAGTGCAGCAAGCCCTTAGATAATGGCAGGCAGTTTTATGCCCTCTGTTGTGTGTTGTTTTGTGCAATGTTTCTCTCATCCATGCTCACCTTTGTTCACACATGTGCACTGATGTAATCTAAAAATGTAATAATCATATAATTTTTCAAACATGTATATAATAATCACTGTTATTCTCATCTCCCATACTGTAAAAACGTTCATTTTAAGTATCCTTGTTACTCTCATAGTATAATCAGTAATGTGAAGGTAAAGTAATCATCACATACATGAATTTACAATGACTAAATTTCATGTTTTTGCATTATGTTGGTTCACATATGTGAATAGAAGTTGACATGAATGTGAAAAATGTGGTGAAGCAAGAATCAGACTTCTTCCAAACAGCTCATACATAATGATATGTGTCAAAAACGTTTTTTTTTTCTTTTTGGTCACTGCCAGTGCCATCCTCATGTACCCTCCTGTCCACGATTCTTTTTTACCCACTAGTTCAGATTTTTTAATATCCTCCCCTCCCCCCCTCCCACACCTTTCCTTTGCCCTCTTCACATCCCCTTTCACATTTTCCCAATATTCCCCTCTTCACCTGCCTCTTTTTTTGGTTTTCAACTTTTCTAACTATTGTAATTTTGTATTTATTCATTAAGGTATGTATTTGTTTATCCGTTTATTTACTTATTCAGTTATTTTTTTTATGTTCTTTCTTTGTTTTCCTGTACCCAGTCAAGCCTTCTCCCTGTATTATGTGGAAATAGCTATCATTTTTACTGAGATCAGAGTTTGTTAATTCCATACATTTTGTTTTTCATGTACCATGTAATATACAAAGCGAGTGGCTTTTCAAAATTTTCATAATTTTTTGCTTTATATGTTTCATGTCTGATCATGCTGGTCTTACTGCTGAACCTTCATGATAATGTTGCATTAAAGTGAAAAAGAAGAAAATCAGGGAATGAGGTGAAGGTAGTTGTGTTTTTTCATCATCTTTCTGTTGAGGTAGCAGCAAGTGTTTGTGTTCCTGATTTATGCTGTTTTGTTTGTTGACAGCAAGCTGTCATCACCAGAATCAATGCTGGCTTAGTCATATATTGGCTGAAGATGAAGGCGCCAGCACTTGGACAAGACTGCCGACCATCTGGTGGTCCTCGTATTGCTGCTGATGGCGAGATATACACACACAGAAGAACGTTCTTTTGCCAGGACTGATGCTCACTGAACCATTTAAAATTCTAGCATTTATACATAATATAAGCTGTGTATAAAGCTGAGCTTTGGTATTTTGGTGGTGTTGGTTTTTTGGGGGGGTTTTTTGTGTGTAAATTTCAAACACGAGTAATCTTGAATTACAATTACATCAAACAAAGTGAGATGCTTACTTTAGAAGGTAAGTCTTGTTTCCAATTCTGATGAATTTGTTGCTGAATACTGGCAGAGTTTATGTGAGATGAACATGTTCTTCTTCTTCTGCGTTCCAGAATCATGACTCATATTTCCAGACCAGTTTGTTGGAAGAAGGCTGCTGTTGTCTTCAGATCCTCCATTGTGAACACCATATGCCTGCTGTCAACCTTGAGAGGGCAAAGAGTAAACTTTAAGGTAATAATAAATGTATGTAGGCATTGAAAGACCAGTTGGTCCTCTGTGGGGGGAAATGAATTGGGGCAAACATGTGTACTTTGTCAATCTTCAGCAACAAATTTGTCAGAATTTGCAACAAAACATGTCTTCCAAGGTAAGCCTTTCTTACATGTATTTCTGACACATTTCCAGCTGAAACTTGCCCTAGAAGTGCCAGTGAGATATTTAGAGGAACGGTGTTTTCACATTGCTAATACAAATTATGATAAAAATCTTAAATAAATGTTAGCGAACCGCCCAGAGAACGTGGACAAACGAGTCACAAGACGAAACACAACTAGTTTCGACCTCTTAGGTCTTCATCAGGTGAGACATTAACGAATAAAACAATGAAAATTCACTTAGCTTTGATCGCTTCAGATCACTTCGTAGGGTTCAGCGCAAGGAAGAAGGCGTTGAATGAGAACGAGGCTGTTGGAAGGGAAATAGTGAGCGAGTCAAAGTCGTAATGAAGATAATAATATTACTGATAGGAATACTAATAATGGTCAAAATACTGAGAGAAAAAAAAAAAAAAAAAAAAAAAGGGACAAGATTACTACCAATCTGTGTCAATAAGTATGGGTATGGGAGAAAGGACAGTGGTTAGAGGATTCTTAAACAGCAGGGTTGCCGTGGCAACAGTCCCAGAGGCGAAGGCGATGGTGATGTCAATGCCAGTGGTAGTATCAATACTAGCAATAGTATTACTGAATGATACTGCTAACAACGATAGTGAAGGTTAAGGTAATGAAAGCATGATACAGAAATATATTTAGAAAATACATTTTTATAATAATCAAATAAATAAATAAATGAAACATTAAAAATAATAATAAATTAAAAAATCAGTAAATAATAATAATTTAAAAAAAAAATAAAAAAATAAAAATAATAATGATAATAAATGCATAAATAAGATAGCTATAAGTTGTGTGAGGTGAATAGTGGGAGATAAGGTAGTATGTGTGTGTGTGGTGGGAGGATATTATGGGCTGTGGTGGGTTGGTACATGTTACTTTAAGGTGTAGATGCTATGAGGGTGGAGGGAAGAAGGGGATGGGTTTACGTACTTACTGTGGGAGGGGGAGGGGCAACATATTCACACCTATACACACTCTCTCTCTTCTCTCTCTCCCCCCCCCCCCCCCCCCCCCCTTTCACGACCAACGATAAAGGAGCCAGCATTCTATTTATTATGTGTGTGTGTATGTGTGAGTGTGAGTGTGTGTGTGTGTGTGTGTGTGTGTTCCATTTGTAATATCAGCCTTATTCATTGGTTACCCCCACCTCCACCCCCAGCAACCGCCATATCCACCAACACCCCTACACACATCATTACTAGGGCAGGGGGAGGGGGGAGTAAGTCGATTGATGTAGCAAATGGAGAGACTCGGAGAGTGTAGGAAAAGGGAAGATGATGATAGCTGCAACCTATGTCTGAGGTAAACAGAGGGAGGTAGGGTGGTATGGGTGTGTGTAGGTGGGGGATATTTCAGGCTGGAGCTGCAGAGATGGAATGGTACATACTACTTTTGGACGTTGATGCCATGAGGGTGGATATGATAAAAATGTTAAGACAGCTGGAAACATAGCTTGGTCTCTAACCATGTAACTCTCCACTATGGTCTCTCCAAAATTTGCCTGTCCACTTGAGATGGCTTTACTGTAGAACTAGAAGCGAGCGAAAGTAGAGTCATTTGTCAGGCCTGCAGCTGTCATGGTGACACTGATTGGTGCATGCTGCTTAGCTGCTGGCAAACTTGCATCCATTATGCTGTAAGATGTGAAAACAGATGTGTCAGTGCTTGCCTCTTCGAAAGTCATTTGAAGTCAATGTGTCACAGTGTCTCTGCTGATTCTTCTGCGAAAAGACTATTAGACAGTAAGTAACTCTGTACACTCCTTCCAGATGGAGTACCATAAGTATTTTTTCAGTCTGGCTGAAACACGTCTTTGTTGTTTTTGTAGTTTAACAATTTGGTCAGGGCTTGGTGGGTCCCACATTGAGTGGGCTTTGAAACACATTTTTAGTGAGAATGTACATGTAGTGTCTGTTAGACTCGAGCATGAAACATCCAGTGCATATAAAGTATGACATCTCTGTCATACGTAGTATGCATCACTCAAATCAACAGACACAAAAAAGCTCAGTCCTTACCAAATTTAAGACATTGTATAGTGTTTCCATTTTAAACTTTTGAATTTCAACATGCTCGTTTAAATCTTTCAGATCATGTGAGTTGCATGATTTTTTTCTTTGGTGGAATAAATGTCGGAGAGATACTTACCGTACCTCATCTTGAGATACAACAATAAAATTTTACAGAACAAGCTTTGGATTTCTGAATCTGTGGCTTCATTGTCCTTGGAATCAAAATATTTTTGATGAGTTTGGCTGCTTTCTGTAGGCTATGAATCAGATGTTAGGTGCACCTCCTTGTCTAATTGATGTATCTCTTTATCTGATGTAATTTTTTTTCCAGTTCTGCAGTTTTCTTCTAATTTGCTCTGCTGCAAAGGATTCATGCTTCACTTGCATATACTGTTTGAAGAATGGTAAGCAGAGTGGAATGCCATCAGAGTCATCTTATGAGGTGTGGGGAGAGGGAGGGAGGTTCTCATTTACAGCTATTTCATATTGCGTTTCTTCTAGGCTTTCCCATTGCCCATGAATTTCAACTGTTTTTTTGTTGTTACCCCTCTTCTCCCCCCCCCCTTGAAAAAATGGTGGGTGCTGCCACTGCTGCTGCTCTGTCTCCTGCATCTTTGACCTTAGCCCCAAGTTTTCCACTTGCAGTGTTTGTCAGGGAGTGAGTTACTCAGTCTCTGTGCGTCCTTTGCCTCTTTCAGAGCCTAGTGAAATTCAGCTCCAGTTGGGTAAAGGCATCCACTGGTCATAGTCACATGTGGTGCACAGAGTCCAGGAATATCTTGTGGCAGACACAGTCAGAGAATTTCCCTGTGTTGGAGGAAAAGGTCAAAGGTTGTATGCCCTAGAAGGGCAAGGGCATCTGCCAGTTTGGTGACAAAGTCTGTCAGCTTGGCGCTGGTGCCCTTGACTTGGTCAAGCTTGTGGGAGGTTTCACTGACCTGAACAGCATGGTTGCTGTATAGTATGAGAATGGTGGCAGCATGTGCAGGGTCTGTTGTTTTAGAAATTGGTTGTGAGAACAAACCTGTCTTCCTGGTTTGTGCATGGCACTCCCAGCATGGGACATTTCTCAGGAAGGCAGTGTTTGGCCAGAGTGCCCTTCAGTCTGGAAAATCTTCAGTTTCTTACCATAAAATGTTGATACTGCTGCCATGCTCTCAGAGACTGGTGGTCCACTTTTCTTCTGAAGTCTCCAGTGAAGCCAGCAGGTAAGGAAGCAAAAAGGTTGAATGTGGGGTCTTCGACTCGACGGACAGATGACATAAGCAATAAAGGAAGCAAAAAGGTTGAATTCGGGGTCTTCATCTTTCTCTCTTGAATCCCATTTTTCCTGGTCTGAGTCATTTTTTTTTATGAAATGAAGAAGAATGCAACATGCTGTCTCTTGAGTTAGCTATCTGTGGTGGTGCCTTTTTTCCTCTCTCTTCCTTCCACTTTCAGACTCTGGATGAAGGTTCAGGTGTTTTCTTTCGTTTCACCTCTGTCTCCTCTTGAAGCTCCAAGATTGTATTTTTCATGCTCTTCATTTCTCCTTTGATTTGTAGCAGAGGTTTACAGATAGCCTCTAAATTAGCTGTTCATTAGTTGTGTTTTAAAGAGGGGAACTTTCTCCATACCGAGAGTAGAATGGAAGGGTTTGAGGTGAGGTGGGGAGTGGGGGGGGGGGGGGGGGGGTCAAGGATGATTCTTTTCACTGGATTCACATTCGCAATCGGACGTGATTCACACAGGGTTTAACACCTCACAGTGGAATAGCAAATACACAGTGCAGCAATGGTGTGGGTAATCTGTCAAGAAAGCAAACCACAGCATACAATGTAACACAAGAGAAAGCACACGCTCTCTCCCGGTGTGAGCAAGTCAGCAGGCAGGCACAAACCGACGGTGGGCATGTGATGCTTATTTCAATGGCACTCCAAATGCCATTTTCACTGGGAAATAAGAGTTTGTATCATACACCATGTTAGAGATGGTTGTAATTCACAGCAAAATCTGATAACTGTAGCAGCTGAAAAAATTTGATGTGTATGAGTATGATTTGTGTGAGAGAAAAAAAAAAAAAACGCCAGCAAAAGAGGTTTTTGTGTATGATTAGTCATTTGTGAGAATAAAAGAACATCAGTTTTAAGTTATATTTCAACGTCAGTCAGTCTGTCTTCATGTCTTCAAGTATGGGATGTTTGGCGATAAACAGACTGCGTGTGTAAAGCGCAGGCATTGTTGCATGAAAGTTCTCATATAATGAGTGTCTAAGAGAATTTCTTACTTGGAAACAAAACGCCTGTCTCACGCCTACACCGGTGAAGCGGAATGAGATGTGTCTGATATCTGTGCTGGGTTGAGAATTTTGTATACATGTGATGTAGTAGATGTCAGCTCTGAACCTTCTGCATTACTGAGAAGTATTCTTTTGTGCCATAATGCAAAAATGTATTCATCTGGATGGCTGATCTCCATAGGGAAAACTAGAATATTGTCGCCACCTTACTTCACATCAGAAGGGGCAGTAACCCATTGGCTTAGTTCCAGTGATATAATATTCAACGTCTTTTAAACTTAGGGCATAGCAGAATCAAACACATAAGCACAGAAACTCCCAACGAACGACAGACATTAAGCCATGTGTTTGGGGTATCATGCAGATCACTCCTACTTCCAAGTCTGCACATGGCAGGCATGGCAGTTGATCATCAAGATTGAAACAGAAAAGAATCTTCAGAAAAGGAAAGATTTCTTGTTGCTGAAACCTTTTTTAGAAACACACTTTACGTCAAAAATGCAACAAGCACCGCACACAGTTCTGTCCCTGCTTGCAAGGGTCATCAGAACTTTTTTCATCCTCATTTTGATCAGTGATGTGTAAATGTATTATGATAACAGTGATGATGTACATACTTTTGATGATCATTTTATGACAATCATATTTGTGTAATAATGACAGATTATCTGTAAAAGGATTCTGGTGTGCAAGGTTTTCAGTACAAGATCTGTACAGTGTTCACTGGGATTTGCAATATACTGATGGCTGGCAGGTATTCGGTTGTCTGTAAGTTGTTTGGTTGTCTATAAAGTGTTTTAAACCTCTGCCTTATGTTGTCTAAAATGTTCCATTCATTGTGGGTCTCCATGGACCCATAATTTCTGTAAAGAAATAAAGCTTTGCCCTGTGTGTGTGTGTGTGTGTGTGTGTGTGTGTGTGTGTGTGTGTGTGTGTGTGTGTGTGTTTTGCATAGCTTTTTTTTTTTTTTTTTTAAGTTGTTGTTTACGCCTTTGTTGACAAAAAGAAACTATTTTTAATATAGATGCGGGGCAATTTTCTTTTAAAGAGTCATAAAATTCTATGGAGATTGCTGAAACATTAACTCAGTTGGGAAGAGAAAAATCATGACTGTTATTCGCTTAATAACCATAACATTCATCGAATGTTAAATGTCATTACTGACTTTGCTTGGTTTGTGGTGTTGACCACATGACTCCACTCAATGACGGTTTTATCAAATCTTCAATCATCGTTTATTCTGACTGGATTTAATCACAGAACCTGTCATTTGTTTCTCAAATTGGTACTGTATGTTTGATCACAGTGTCACAGAAGTATCATCTTTCATACATGTCAGATGAGTCTGTTAGTTTTTTTTTTTTTTAGGTTCAGTGATTTTCGTTTTCTGCCATGGTGAAAACTAAATTACCTTGGTCTTGTTGGCCACTGAACTCTCTTCAAAGTAAGAGCTTGTTCACTGCTGAGAGATCTGGAGTGATTTTCTCCAGTGAGAAAGTGGATAACATTTCTATGCACTTACTGTCTCTTGGAATTTGGTTTGGTTTCGTTTTGTTTTGCAGACTTTTGATGATCCCCTTAAATGGCGATCATAATTATTACTAGAGTGTGGCACATCTTTAAGAGGCCTCTTGGCACAGGTTATCATAGATTATCTGCAGAGAAGAATACTGGTGTGCGAGATTTTCAGTTCAAGATCTGTACAGTTTTCACTTAAATTTGCAGCTTACTGAAGGCTGGAATGAAGTTGCTTGGTTGTCTGTTAAGTCTTTTAAGCCATTACTATCTGTCACCTAAAATTCAGCACACTGTTTGTTGAGGCTTGTAGAAGACCCATGCTTTTAGTGAAGGAATAAGCTTTTGCCTTACATCATGGGTCTACAGGGACCTATACTTTTTTCTGAAAGAATGAAACCTTGCCATTTTTCCTTTTATGTTGTTTTTGTTTGTTTGTTTGTTGTTGTTTTCTTCCTTGCTGACAAAAATTTCCTGATTTTGGTACAGATATGGGATGATGATTTATTGGCAAAGTCATAGAATTTTACGGAGATAGCTGAAAAACTGACTCACTAGGAAGTGAAAATCAGGACTGTAGGTCATTAAATAAATACCCACAATATTCACCAAAAGTTAAAAGTTACGACTGACATTGCTTGATTAGTGGTGTTGTCCAGATGACTCCAGTCAGTGATGGTTATGTCATAGGACCTGCCATTTGTTTCTCAAATTGGTACTTTATGCTTGATCTCTGTGTCACAGAAGAACTGTCTTCCAGATTAGTCTGTTTTATTCATGAGATTCCACCATACTGGAAAACAATGTAAAATGATCTTGGTCTTGTTGGAACACTATTCTGTCCTCAGAGTAAGAGCATGTACATTGCTTGAATGATTATCTTCAATGATAAAGTGGCTAACATTTCTCTCTGCACTCGCTCTGCCTTGGATTTTTTTCCTTCAAATGATGGTTTCAGACAATCTTGCCATATTCAAGGACTGAGTGTGCATATTGTTGACATCTTTGGGAGCATTTATTAACCTGTAATAGTGTACAATTAATGGAAACATTTTGCATGCACACAAAATTTAAGACCAGTGTGATTGTTTCTGCATAGCTTGTGACCAAATGCAAAGCAAAATATAAAGAGTGTGTGTGTGTGTGTGTGTGTGTGTGTGTGTGTGTGTGTGTTTTCCCTCAAATGTTTAATTATCTTACATCACAATAAATGCTTTTGATTTTCAAACATGTTGTAAATCTACCCAAAGAGCAAGAGAATAGTCATGACTTCAGAAGTTGTATTGTTTTACCTACTGTCAACCTGTTTTTGATAGTTGCCTATGTTTGAGAACAAACTGACCCATATTTCGGGTTGAGAAATAGTTACCACAGGCAACCAAAATGTTGTCCCAGTGTTATCCTTTATGGGATCCGACATCTGCTATTACCTTGTACTAATATTTTTGTGTTTTTTGTGCCTTTTTTCTCCCCATCTCCCCAGCCCTCATCCTGTCCACCTTCTTGGGTTTTGCCTTCTAATCTTATAATCTATCCATTTTCTTTATATGTTTAAACAAATTATCAGTTTGATGCGCACATTTTTATGTTGCATATTTGTGGGTGTTTTTTTTCAAATTCCACGCAGGACATAAGAATTTGTCATGTGTGCAGTTCCTTTGAATACTACTTTTTTTTCTTTTTTTTTTAAATTTCATGACTACAGTCACTCCTGCAGGGATGTCAGGGGTTCTTTTAGTTTAAATTGTGTTGACACCTGAAGAAAATTCTGTGCTTGTAGTTTCCCTTTTTCTGCTGCTCTCTGACTCAGTTGATTTTTTTTTTCAAGATGCTTTTCTTTTTTTAAAGATGATGACAGTCTTACAAAGCCTTGTGTGTCTATTGAACTACAATGAATCTGAAACTGCCTTGTGGTTAATAAACTGCTTCTGTCAAAAAGCCTGATCATTTGATTGTATGGTTGTGTGCGTGTGCATGTGCATGGTGTGTGGTGTGTGTGTGTGTGTGTGGTGTGTGTGTGTGTGTGTGTTGTGTATCGATGAACTTTCTGTTATTTATTCAAACATTACATCTTTTTGTTGAATGATAACTCTCCAGTATTATTTATACACTTTTTGAATGTATCAAGCTGTTCAGCCTTTTCATTTTGGTGCTGTTTTTTTCTTTTTTGTAAATACAACAAAGATAATGGTAATGAATTCTTCATACCAGAGAGAGGTTGGTTTGTGTTTGAGCATCTTTGTCTGTGTACATGTGCATGTGTGTCTACTGTAACAGCATAGGTGTGGAGTAGAAATCGGAACTTGGAGTGCCACAGGAATGGGAAATGATGCACTACAGGATCTGACATTTGTTAATGATGGGCTGTAAGGATGGTACTAATGATGCTGTGGAGTTTCATTTTGGCCTCAGGCTACATGATAGGGCTGTGCTCTGCACTTCTGTTGTACTATGTCCTGGTGTCAAGCAAGACTGGGAGATAAAGATATCTGCAGTGATGCATCCTTGAAGTGAACTGATGTTCACTGTGCGGTTGTGGTCTTCCTTTTTTTTTTTTTTTTCTAGGTCACAGCAAATTCGTCTTTTCATAGGAGCTGGCTGGAAGTGAAAAATACAGCCCATCCCATAAATGTGCATGTCTCTGATAGGACTCAAGCACACAACCTCCCAGTTCGCAACTTACGACACTAACCACTGCAACACAACAGCTGGTATTTGTTTGAATTTTATTCAGCATCCTTTATTTGTTGTACCTCAACTTGTGCTTAGGACAGTACCTGCAATGGCTTGAATCATTTGTGCTTGTGTGTGTCTTCGATGATGGTCATGGATGTGGTGAAGAAGTCAAAACTGAAGTTACTCCCTAACACCAAGCATGAAGAGAGCAATGTCTTTTCTGTCAAGATCCACTGTCTCCATAGAAGCTTCCACCGAAGTCCTGTGATCTGCCTTGCCTGCAGGTTTGGCATAGACAGGGTGTGGCTGACCCATCCAGTCTTCACTGTCTGACACTGCAACAGAACAAGTACCGAGCAGTTGTTGTCAGTTGTAGACAGTGTCATGTATATCAGCAGGTAATCAGAACATCTTTCAGAGGATGGGTGCAAACACCATGAGCTGTCGTATTGGCTCCTAGTGAACTGCTGGTGCTCAGACTGTAACACAATAATCCTGGATGTGGCTGTGTCGGGTGGAGTTGGGATGAGAGCTTGATTGTCACATTGAGTGGCCTCCTGTCTGGAGGCCACTGAATGTGACAGAAGATGCAGCAGAAAAAAAGCATGGTTGGAGTTTTTTTGTCTTTTGCTCTGAGTTATTTAAAGTGAGGTAAATACAAGCTGCGCATTGGACTTGGACTTTTTTTTTGGTTTGTTTTTGTTTTGATACCATCTCATCGTAAATGTTAAATTGCTCAGAAACTATTTGCTGCAGATTTCAAAGTGGGGTGACTGCAGGATGAAAATAATTGAAACAAGATTCGCAACAGAATTATTATGCTGCCAAACAAAAAATGTAAACAAATTACAAAATAAACACTGCGCGTTTCAGCCTTTTAAGTCTTCTTCAGGCAAAACACTTAACGTTCCAGACAATGAAAATGGAGGAGAAACAGACAATCACTTGTCTGTTTGAACTGGGTGCAAAATGACCAAGGAATGTAGGTGAGGCTGCTAGGGAGACAATGTGGGTTAAGGTAATAATTATAATGATAATAAACAGAATATTTCTACTACTACCACTAATAGTAGTATAATCATATTATGATAATGATACAATGATGATGATAGTAATTATAGAAAAAAACAATGATGATATTAATAGCGGAAAAGGAAGGAGATAGGTTAGCAAATAGGTAAATGATATAGTCATCGTAGCAGTAGTAATAATGATGATGAAGGATATATAGTAATGATAACCGTAAAAATAATAATGATAGGAAAGAAAAGAAGAAGAGGGAGGAGGAGGATAAGGAGGACCAGGGGAAGAGGAAGAAGAAAGAGAAACGGAAGGATATAGATAATGGGAAAGATAAGATAGATTCTATGAAATGTACTAATGGTTATAATAACAATCATCTTCATAATCATAAAATTAATGATAATGATATTGGAAATGGGAAAGATAGTTGAAATCTAGAAAAGTATATTGATACATAGTAATTTCGAAAATACAAATCAAGTGAAGTTGATCATATAGTGTGAATGATGAAAATGTTGATGCTGAAAACGAATATATCAATAATAGTAATAACAATCCAAAATGTCTTAGAAGATTTTAGAATAGAAAAAAAAAAAAAAAGAAAAGAGCAAAAATCTACAAGGTTTCGGTCATAGACCGTGTAGTAGACCAGACGAAAAGAAAACGAAAGCGATGGGTCACAGGGATGCAGTCGAAAGTGGTAGAATAATAAAACAGATTTTTGACCGCAGATCTTTTGTGAACAATGCAAAATGTCTTTGAGGATGCTTAGAAGATTTTTAAGACAGAAAACAACAACAGCAACAAAAATCTGCAATGTTTCAGTCACAGACAGTAATAACAATCATTGTAATAGGTGTAATGATAATAACAACAGTATAATGATGATAATAGAATACAAATAACAATAATGATAATGATGATGGTAATAATAATAATAGTAATGATGATGATAGTAATATTAACAATATAAAAGTTTTTACAGTATTACTACTACTACTAATGATAATGATAGGATGGATAATAATATGACAACAGTAA
>CM065727.1:44190122-44197622 GCA_033310375.1 Conus canariensis
GCACGGATTTGAAGGAAAACCGAAAAAAAAAGTTATTACGAAAGTGATGCATGAAACCCACAGATTTTTTTTAGATTCTCCTTCCCGCGCCCCCGCCCTTTCCCCTCGTTATTATGACATGATATTGATTTTATGGGATTCCATTTCGGTTTGATACATCATGACAGGATTGTATTTAACGCCTCCTTTCAAAATGTAGCAGGATGTCAACCAGGCCTGGAGATGCATAATACCAGAAGTACTGGTCAGGAAATTGAGCTACACCCGGAACGCGCCTTTTATTGGAACTCGACCCTGTGGATCTAGTTTTCCGTTGGAGCCCTTAGCTTGTTATGAAATACTAGGCTGGATGTAACCAGGGCCTTTAAAAGATCCCACAATGATAGTGTCTGGTGGGTTTAAATCCGCTGCTACTCGACTGGCAGGTGCAGCTGTTCGTTTTCAATATTGATTAGTTGACTGGCTTACTTACTTCAGATTTTGTGAGCAGACTCTTTCAGCATTAAGGCTAGAAGACGATGGTGTGTTGAAAAAGTAATGGGGAAAAAAAAAAAAAGAGAATTCGGATTCAGTTCGTTCCTGTCATATTCAGTGGCACGGGGTGCGTGTATGGAAGGGGGAAGAGGGGAGGGGAGGAGGTTTGTGGGTGGGGGGTGGGGGTCACAGCTACTGCATTGACGTCATAAGAAGAGGCGGAAAAAAGAAGACGAAAAGCTGAAAACTATGAACAGTTCAGGCTTCATTAACAAATGGCAAGCGGACGCTATTCTGATGTTTTTCAACCCCCCCCCCCCCCCGCCCCCACCTCCACTTCACCCCCTATCCCTCATAGCGTGATTCAGCAATCTCTCGGTGCAAAGCAGCTAACAACCAAGGAAAAAAGCACCGAGCATTACCCAGGCAGGGAAGGAGGAGAGTGGGTGGTGGAGAGAGAGAGAGAGAGAGAGAGAGAGAGAGAGAGAGAGAGAGAGAGAGGAGGAGGAGGAGGGAGAGGGTCAGCGTCACGAAAGAGGACCTAGTCAGTCAGCGGTTGTCATTATTCACTTGGAGGAGGTTGTGAATTACGGGGGACGGGCATGCGGTACACCGGCGGGAGATCGGACAAAGTGAGTTGCTTCCTGTCCACTGTACAGTGGAACCCGTCAATATCGACGTCTGGTAGTCCTTAAGAACTGAGGGTTAAATCTCGTGTACAGAGAGAGAAGATTGTCCAGAAAACGTCATCTTTACACGGAACGCGGTCTTATTCGAAGGGTATTTTAGGGGAGGTGTTATCATAGTGAAAAATCGAGCCATGCTGTTCATGTCTAGATATGTGCGCAGTGCATTTATAACGTATATATGAACTCTGACACAACAGCACAACACACTGTCAAATACAAAATTGTCAGTTGGCTTAGATGAAGTCTCAGATGATACGTTGAAGAAAATTGGATTTTTTTTTCCCAGATTGAAAAAAAAAGAGTTGGATTTATGGTTCTGGGCCATTTATCATTGTACCACAAGGAAAGCCCAGAGCTGATACGAAGAGTGACAGACCAAATGCTTAAATGTCGCATGTCGGAAAACTTAAGCAAAAATTGCTCTTAAACCACATTTGTCGTTAAAAAAAAAAAAGGATAATAATACCACTAAACAATCGAGTTTAATTCTAAAAGGAAATTCGGCCATCGATCCTTTCGTTAAACATACAACACTACTTAAACGTTAGTTTTCACGGAGAGAAAAAAGGTCTTGCCACCTTTTTTATATTGAAAAAAGCAACAACAACAAAAAAGAACAAAAAAAAAAAAAAGAGGGGGGGGGGGGGAGAGAGGAGAGAGAGAGGGAGAGAGAGAGAGAGAGAGAGAGAGAGAGAGAGAGAGAGAATGACCAAGTACAACACGCTAAATTATTATACAAACCGAAAAGTATAGGATTGTCAGGACATTTCTGTATTATATCAAAAGCTTTATGGAAGAAGTATACAAGTAAGGACAAGAAATGCATGTTCAGATTTTAAGATCACTTCATATGGGCCTATCCCATACGTCAGTGATACTTCCAGTTTTGTTGAACATTTCTGCACATATATCGCTTCAGTAGTCTTACTACATTATGCAGACAGTATACGCACATGGGTGAAAAACAACAATGAAGAGAACAAAATCAAAACGAACAGTAGATTTTATGAGTAGGATATATCAAACAGAGCGTTGACAAAGCAAGCCGGTTCATAAAGGAAAACGGTCTCACTATTCCACCGGAAAAGACTCGCATGATCCTTCTCAATAATGGCGTGAATCCAGATGAACTGCAAAGGTTCAAATCAGAAAATGCTGTAGAGTATCATGATTGACAATTTTTCTCAGTATTCTCCTAAGTTCCGACTGACTTGGAATAAACTTCTTCACTATCAAAACCAAGAAAAGCATAAATCTACCGAAGATAATGAACAGGCAGGATTGGGAACAAGATGCTGAAGTCTTAAAGCGTCTGTCAACAGCCTCTTTCCTTCTAAATTATAGTATGGTTAAGAAGTCTTTTTCAGTGCTCCCGAATATCTGTTAGTGAAATTACGGAGAACAGAGTATAAGGCATACAAACTTGCTCTTGGTGTTCGTTCTATGCATCTTCTTTTAGAGCATACAATGAAGTCGGCGAATTGCCATTGGATTATGTGCAAATATATCGTAAGGAGTTGGACAATTGAGAATTTTTTTTTTTAAGAAATCGAGTTAAAACCTGATCTTTACTTTGCTAAAAGAGCTACAGATACTTCTTCCTCGGCATCGGTAAAAAAAAACAAACCAACAACTGTTCATTAGCATT
Organism: Conus canariensis; assembly: GCA_033310375.1. Taxonomy (NCBI): domain Eukaryota; kingdom Metazoa; phylum Mollusca; class Gastropoda; order Neogastropoda; family Conidae; genus Conus; species Conus canariensis. Next base: position 44,192,934 of record CM065727.1, read on the forward strand.
GTTTGTACAAGCAGATATTCATTCAGAAACGGTTGATGTGGAGCAAAGCAATATTCCACCTTGTGTACTAAGGGAACCAAACGGTGTTAGTTTTGACATTGAGCCTACAGATTGTAAAAAGAATAACCAAACTATTGTCACTGCTGCCATGAGATCATACATCCAGAATACCAGTTTGGGAGAAGATTACGTAGCGTCCACACGGTGTAAACGAAGTTAGCACGGAGAAAAAAAAAATCAAGCCTCCTCGTCTTTTTTTTATTTATTTTTTTTATTTTAAGTCCATGTGTACCGATACCTGTACCTAGCAAGTGCTTGCGTGATCGCACGGAGCATTCAGAGCACCGTCTTCGCCTTGGGAGAGAACAACACCTTACAGATCGCGTCCTCTTGTGTCGTCTCACTTCCCCATCCCGACCCCCCTCTCTCTCCTCCCTTTCTGCTCCATCCTCCCTCTCCCCAATCTGTCTGACTGTCTGTCTGTCTGTCTTACACACACACACACACACACACACACACACACACACACACACACACACACACACACACACACGCATACATACATACATATGCACACATACGCGCGCCCGCTTCATTCTACTGCAATCACCCGCGCGCGCGCGCACATACACACACACACACACACACAACACACACACACACACACATACACACACACACACACACACACACCACACACACACAGAGAGAGAGAGAGAGAGAGAGAGAGAGAGAGAGAGAGAGAGAGAGAGAGACGGGGGAAGGGGGAGGGGATAGTGGAAGGAAGAGGTGAGGTCGTTGCGAATAGGTTCCGTTCACACAATGGCGAATGGATCCTGCCAACTCTAGCAATGACAGCGCAAGTTTAGGGGGTCCTGTAAGTTCGTATCAATAGAACCCCTATATCAAAATATACGAATGTCACAACGAACGCACCCACATTGAATCACGTCTAAATCTTAAGATGGTGTCAAAAGAAGGCAAGGCTGGATCCGATCCAATGAGGTGTGTGTGTGTGTGTGTGTGTGTGTGTGTGTGTGTGTGTGTGTGGGTGTGTGTGTGTGTAGCGCGCACGTGTGTGTGTGTGTGTGTGTGTGGGGGAGGGGGGGGTGGAGAAGGGGGGTTGGCAATGAAATAGGAGACACTTACGAAACGATGACATGCGTATACCTCACGGTATAGCCTCTCTTTCACCCATATCCGTATGACCCTGTCCATACTACTCCACCCCTTCTCCACCTGTTGCGTTGTTGTTTACAGCGGTGACCCAGAAACACGTCTCTATGCCTTTCGCAGAGACGTAGTACAAGGTTGACCGTTCGTCACGCGATCGATTCTGTTTACTATTGATCAGAATGGTGTGAGGGCAGGTGAGGAACATGAAAGGTAGCGTCTAAAAGGAAAGGTGGCGGTGATGGTGGTACATGGGCAGGACTGGAGGAGGTTGAGAGTCTTACACACGACGCGAACGTGCACATATGCGCACGGTTATGCACACCCTGCACAGGCACGGACACGGACACATGCGGAGGCAGGCATGCAGGCCTACACACACGCGCGCACACACACACATCACACACACACACACACACACACACACACAACAACACACACACACACAACACACATATGCGCACGGTTATGCACACCTGCACATGCACGGACACGGACACATGCGGAGGCAGCACGCAGGCCTACACACGCGCGCGCGCACAACCACACCATACACACTCACACACACCACACACACACACCTCACACTCACACACACACACACACCTCTCTCTCTCTACTCTCCCTTCTCTCTCTCTCTCTCTTCGCACACACTTACATCTCACATTCATGCATAAACCCTCTCTTATTGTTTATTCGTCTCCCACGTTAAAAAAACAAAAACAAAAACAAAACAAAAAAACTACCGCTAGAACTGGCATAGCTTTTAGTTGATCTGCAACGGAAGATGCGTGGAATACCCCAAGGCCTTTCATGTAACATGTTTGTCATTACTCTTTCGGAATTGTGATCATCTAGGAACATGTTTCTTCCACAAGTCCCACACACGTTGGGTCTGTCAGCGTGGAGTCACGATAAGAGAAGAAAGCAAAATACAAATAAACACACAAAAAAGGTGTTAAGAAATAAGTAACGCAGATTTCATAAACAATACGAAAGCAGGCAAGTAAACGTTCGACAGACATGTCTTTTTCAGACGTTGCAAACAGCTGGCAAAAACGCCGAAAAGAGTGCTTCCTGATAGCAGTGCATTGGCTTTCGCTTTCAGAAACTCTGCAGTGCGTTTCATTTTCTTCGTTGTTGAGAGGGGAACCTAGTGCGGACAAAGAGAAGAAACCGTTACAGGGGGGGGGGGGGGGGGGGGGGGGGGACAAAGCGAGGAAGCCTTATAGTTATTGTTCGGTAGGTTTTTCATCATTGGAGAGGTTAAATTGGAGTTTGTATGTTAACTCCTTCATATGTCCTTTGAGGCTCAGTACGAGCCGTGAGAACTGTACATTGTTCACAGCTCAAAGCACCTTTGCCTCCAATATTTTCTTTTATTTGTGTACATATGAGTGACGTTGGATGTAATTTATGAAATACGCGGAAACCAAACGTTAACTGGAGATTTTGCTTAGTGTGGATAATTCAGGATAATTCTGCCACCACACAAAGATCACACACACACACACACACACACACACACACACACACACACACACACACACACACACACACACCTCGGTACTGTTCCTCCCTTCTCACTGGCTGATAAAAACAGTCGGTGAACCGTGAAACGCTGGCAGAGGGCCTAGAGCCGATCAATACACGTGGATGCGGGTCGCTTCGGTTCACTAATCTCAAAGGAGCAGCGGGAGGGAGTGGGAAGAGTGTATGATGGTAGATTGGGGAAGAAGGTGTTAGCGAAAATAATACTCGAGGTAGAGCTCACAGGAACAGGTTTATTGCGTTCAGCTGTACTAATGCTGGATGTGTATATATTTATTTTTTGATCTAGTTGATATTTAGTGATTATATAATTGGGCTCCGGAAATCGTTATCGAAGTTTCTCTGGTCACTGTTGATATAAAATATCAGCACTAGCACAATGGCATCAATGAAGGCCAAGATGAACAAAGTAAATAAGGAAATGGCACTGTGTCCTACCTGACATTGCACTCTACTGCCGCCAAGCAAAGTTGAAGCTGTCCCTGAAAACCGTCTTGGGGGGATACAAAGCTGGCAAAGCAAGGGTACTAACTATCCTTGGGAACTCCGGAGGCAAAGTTGTGAGATCAGTCCAGCCCAAGCTGAAGACTGGCAGGGGTTGAGATCAGTGGAAATGAAATGGTGGCCAAAGGCAAAAGGGAAAGCAAAGAGAGACATGAAAATACATGAGCTGAAGAAAGAAAAGGATGCCATGAGAATCCAGAAGGCAGCTTAGCAAGGCCAACAGGTGCTGTGCACTACGTGGAGAAACGCTCTCCAAAGAAGTCTAGGCTAGAATGACGTATGGCACCTCTAGAGTCAGCTTCGTCCTCAGATCTTATGTGACCAACCGTCATATTCAAACCCGGTAAAATCGAGGAAATGAGATGACCTTACGTGTCCACTCTCTCATGGCAAGCAAACAATGGAACATGCCCTCAGTTCATATAAAGCAGGACTAGCCGAGGAAAGTACACATGGAGACACAACCAAGTGCTTGAAGAGATCGCATATGCGGCTAGCTCTGGCAGAAGAAACACTACGCCGCCAGAATCCCCCAGAACCCCCAGTACCGACGTTCTGCACGGCAGGAGGCCACAAATCACGATATGGAGCAGCCGTGACATTAGAATTATGGATTCGGGATTCCTGGATAGAGCGGATGACTGGGAATGCACAGCAGGCCTTGGGAATGGGAAAATCATCAAGAAATCAGTAGGAAGAATGGCATGAGACCGGATATTGTATTCCACCCAGGTTCATCAAGACGAATGATTCTGACTGAGCCTCTGTGCCATTTGAAAGCAGAACGGAGCAAGCTCACATCTTCAAGACTGAAAAGTGTGCCAGTCTAGCCAGCAGTTTGAGGGAATCTGGCTTCAAAGCCAAAGTTCTCGCTATAAAGATCGGAGCAAAGTGGTTTGTAGGCTCATCAGCTCAAGAAGAGGTCCAGAACTTTTAAGGCAGTGGAGGAGGCAGCGGAAAAGAGTTCCAGCTGGGTCTGGTCCCTAGTTTTCTGATCTTCCTGGTCAGAGCTTCACTTACCCCTCCAACATAGGGAATGGTTATATGTCCCGTGCGCTCTTGTTGTTCTCTCGCTTGTGGTTGGGGTGAGGTGGTAGATCTCTTGCTTCCAGAGCTGTTCCAGGCCCACTTCTGGTAGCCCGAGATGGTGAGCACTTCCTTCAGGTGGTCTTTCTCCTTCTGCTGTGCCTCTTGAGTTGAGCAGATGGTATTGGCTCTGTGGGTGAGAGTTCGAATCACCCCAAGTTTGTGTTCCAGAGGTTGGTGGCTGTCGAACTGCAAGTATTGGTCTGTGTGGGTCGGTTTGCGGTAGACCGTGAAGGAGAGCACGCCGTCTGTTCTGGTGATGAGTGTGTCCAGCATTGCAATGGAGTCATTCTGCTCTACTTCCCTCGTGAAAGAACGGTTGTGGTGGATTGCTTGGATGGGGATTAATTGATTTGCTGCCTTTGGCCTGCTTTA
>CM065727.1:44207622-44212622 GCA_033310375.1 Conus canariensis
TTTCCAGTCCACTTAGTAGACATGCCTGTTACGATCGTTAGCAGGTCAGATGACGTAAAGCACAGATCTATGCTTAACGTCAATCCATGGGACTGGAACAGTGATCCATTCCGTCTAAGGTGAGGGAGGAAAAGGGGGGGGGGGGGGGGGGGGGGGGCTATCTAACACAAACACATGAATTTGGCATATTTACCATGTACAATGTTTTAGGTACCCATTGGTTTATTACAAAATATCTTCTTCTTCTTCTTCTTCTCCTTCTCTTCTCTTCTTTTCTTTTCTGTCACTTGTATCATTTCCGTTAACTCCGTAAGAGTTACTGTGGGAGTTGTGCGCCAAGGCTTCGATTTCTGCCAATACTTCCCCTGTCCATTCTGCAGCATTGTTCGTCCATTATTGTTTTTTTTTTCCTGTGTTTCCAATCTTCTCCCTGCCTCATCAGTTCCCTGCAGGTCACGGGGGTGTCGTTAAGTGGCTATGCCAACACAAATTCCTTTCAACTGATGTCAGCAGATCGTCATCAGAATGGCCGGATGTGTTGTTTAATGGTTTGGGGGGCACATGCTCATTGGTGATATGATTAAAATGTCTGATGTTTGGTATCATTCGATAGCACTTTATTTCATGGCCTGGATTCGTCAGCATCGAAACGATACATAATATATCTTTTAGACAGAATCATTAATCAGTTGTGATAAACGGTCCGTTTTTTTCCTCCTTTTTTGTTTATATTTATGTTTGTATATATATATATATATATATATATATATGTGTGTGTGTGTGTGTGTGTGTGTGTGTGTGTGTGTGTGTGTGTACATATATACACACATATGTATATACATAGAGAGAGAGAGGGGGTGGAGAGAGAGAATACAACTGAATAGCAGAGTTGAGTGTATAAGTGTATAAGATTTTCATTCTTGAACGGCGCGAAAATATTTAGGAAACTGAATATGCAAGAGAGAAAGGTATACTGATTTAAATTTGATTCGTGGCAAGCTATCTTGGAATACCAAATTTTCCTTTTGAGCTGGACGGTTTTTTTTTTCCATTACAATAATGTACTCATGGGCACAGACGCACACAGTCAGACACACAGACACCCACACACACACACACACACACACACACACACACACACACACACACACACACACACTCGTATGTCACTGACATGTCACATGCGCAGTGAAATTGCCCGAATGGTGTGTGAAAGCCAAGAGCTGATTCTCAGAAACATGGTCGCCTGCTGATGCCACGTGGCATGCCAGGTGTACATTCTGTCACGTATTATGAAAGCCCGTGTTAAACTGTCAAAAACAAAGTTTGCTGACGTCATGTAACATGCCTCTCAGACCCAAACGACCTCACATCGTGTGTAAAATCTCAAAGTTAAATTGCAGAAACAGTAGCACGCTGACGTCATCTGACATGCCACGTGTACATTAAGCGTCATGCCATGACATGTGAAAGCCCTGTCTTGATTTGCAGAAAATGGTCGTGTGCTGACGTCATCTGACATGCCACGTGTACATTAAGCGTCATGTCGTGACGTGTGAAAAACCCCCTGTTGATGTGCAGAGACATGGCCGTCTGCTGACTGAGCGCCCTCTTCGTATTGGACCCCAGGTGAACACGGACGTGCTGGAGTATTTCGGAGGCGAGGAGATCTTCAAAGTCTGTGGGGAGCTGCCCTCCTTCTGGGTGCTGGAGATGACGGAGGACACTCCTCGTAAGTGTATTGATTAAATAGGAGACTCTCAGCGAGAGAGAGAGAGAGAGAGAGAGAGAGAGAGAGGAGAGAGAGAGAGAGAGAGAGAGAGTTTGGCTGGTTAGTGCATATCTTGTCCTGAGGAGACAGCCAGACGCTCAAAGACTGCAAAATATTTATTGTCCTCAAGCGAGATCGTATGATGTTATACATGCTCCTACCCTATTGTCTCATTCTGTCAGAGGATTGTCGATGGTACGTCATATTGTCCTGTGTAGTAATCATTCTATTTGTGCGATGGGAAAAAGAATATCACCCCTCCCCCCCCCCCCAACCCCCAGACACTCACACACACACAACACTAACAACAACAACAACAACAACAACAACAAATAAACAAACGAACAAAAATTTCAGGAGAGCTTTTTCACGTGTGGTTCAGTAATGACTTGTATCTTTGCACAACAACGTTCTGACGGATACTTGACTAATTGAAATGATGCTGGTCAAAGGTAGACATTTACACAATTTCTCCCATCTCACTTGTGCCTTGACTTTCACACCGTTCATTCTGGGTTCACCCATTCACAACCAGGTGGTTCTGTTGTGATCCCAGAGCTAGCAGCCCGTAAAGAGCTGCTCCTTCCCGCTTCCCTCTTGCTCCCCAGTTAGTTTCCTGACTCACTGAAGCTACGATTGGTTACAGTAGTAATCATTGGTACGGGGAGTACTGGTGATGTGTGTGTGTGCGTGTGCGTGTGCGTGTGCGTGTGTGTGGTGTGTGTGTGTGTGTGTGTGTGTGTGTGTGTGTGTGTGTGTGTGTGTGTGAGTGTGTTGTGGAGATAATCATTTCAGTGTTGCTGGTGACAAATGCCTCTCGGATTTTATGCTGGATGAGAGAGAGAGAGAGAGAGAGAGAGAGAGAGAGAGAGAGAGAGAGAGAGAGTCAAATCGTCAATGGTGTGTTTCAGGTGACAACACCACGGAGATCATTTACCTGTAGATGATCACCTCCCTGGCTGCTTTGAACAGGTCTCCTGTCTGTAGGCCTAGCTTGCTCCACACCATCCCTTGAGCTGAATTTCCTGTCGAACTACTTACCATGTTTTCTGTTGGTCTGATAGTCTCAGATTTGCGTGTTTGATTTCCCATCATTACGCACAGGTGTGCTGTGTTGAAATTTCTAAGATGAGCACTTTCATCCTGTTTGTTTTGTATAATGTAGTATATTTTGTATGTTTTTTCTAACTCTGAATAGATACTGTTCCCCACCGGAGGTGTGTAATCTTCTCCAAAATATATTTGGGTTATTTTTTGTTTTCTCAGAGAAATAACTGGATATGCACAGGATGGGAACTACAGCTGGCAGCCACTGTTGTTGTTTTTGCCTAAATCAGGGATCAAGATCTACATTATTTTGCTTTGTTTTAATAATGTTTTTTTAATTTTTTTTATAGTCCAAACGGGTTATTTTTAAACTGATTCCTAAATCTATGAATAATGTCAAATACTGTTTACTGAAATGTTTGCATTATTGGTTTTCATATATTTTTTTTTACAATATTATGTATATTCGTCATCCAAATAACTGAAGGTGGACACGAAAATAAAGATCTATAGCGGTTTGTTAAAAAAGAATAAGAAGAAAAATGAAAAGAGAATAAGTGTATATATTTGTGTGTATTTCTTTTCAAACTAACAAATAGTGATAAAACGGTAGCATTAACGTTTGTCTTTCATTCTTACTTGATGACACGCACGTATGACCACGCGCATATAGACACACACACACACACATGCACACGCACGCACGCACGCGCGCGCGCGCGCGCGCACACACACACACACACACACAACACACACACACACACACACACACACAACACACACACACACACACGCACGCACGCACACACACTAAAGACCAAAACAAAGCCACCCTCCGAGTGACTGAAATCCAGTAACAATAAGAACTGAAGTAGGATACTACCTTTTTTGTATATAATCTAATCACTTAATACATCATACACAGCGAGTTATGAATGCCTCAAGCTCGTTCAGAGGTGAGTTGCCCCTTGGATGTGAATGGCTGGGAGTCAGACTAGTCTAATCTATTTTTTTCTCTCTCTCCAGATTTGTGATTATGCCACCAGTCGACAGACCAGGATCAGGATTTGGTCATGTTACACTGGTCTGTTTGCCTATGTCGAAAAATTATTCGGCTGTTTGTCTTCAGAAGACATGTTTCATGCATTGCTAAAAGCCACAAGAGCAAAAAAAAAAAAGAAAAAAATCATTCGAAAGCAATGGGAACAGTCTGGTCAATCCGCAGTTAGACCTGTTAATCATAAGGTATAAACGCTGCATCACACAGTAAGCTTATGATTCAGTGGATATAGCGTTGTTCTCTACATCCTAGGCTCCTGTGTTCAATCCCTTGTGAAACAGCCGTGTCAGAGGACGTTTCTTGAACATAGGGACGACGCAGCGCATGATATGTAAGGGTAGAGTACTTTGGATGTGGTAAAACTGCACTGGTTTATGTGTATTTGTGAAAAGAAATGCAAAACAGGTAAGTACCAATCTTAGGTTAAAAATAACAAGAATAAAAACCCTCTTGTGAACAACTGCTGAGAGATAAATATAAGGCTAGACATGTAAAAACCTCGACAAACGTACCATTTCCAAACAGGAAAAAATAGATGGCTTCTATATGCTAATTTTCTCCTTTTTTATTTTTTACTTTTTTATTTCTTTGAATATTTATCACATTTATTACGTCATCACAAGATCTTTGAAAAATTCCGAAAATGACCTATTCCCGAAGATTTATTAAATTAACAACAAAATACTGAAGACATTTTGAAACAAAACTGTTACATTTTTAATACTATCTCTCCCAAACCACCCTTTCTCCAAACACACACACACACACACACACACACACCGCACGCACGCACGCACGCACGCACGCACGCACGCACACACACACACACACACACATTTACGTCCATATTGTAAGCATTATACTTGGCCTAGACTGATTCTGAGCCATTTACTGTTGTTGCTCAGAAGGGTATGCAAACGGTGGCTGTGATAATTTTGTACAGTTTTCTGACTCTACCTATCGTGTACTCATGTATCCCGCTTTTTTGTTTTAATCTTTCACGTATTCCTGTGATGGTGTGAAGGAAATAGATTTTTTGGTAATATTTTTTTTCTTTTTGAATGCACCAGTTTACATAAACTTGTTAGGTTTTTCTTTTTTGTTGTTGTTGTCAGTTTCTAA
>CM065727.1:44217622-44225122 GCA_033310375.1 Conus canariensis
TCTGTTCTCATATGGCACCGTGAGCTCGATCATGATCAGCTGCTTGGTTGACTTAGAGTGGACTACTATGTCTGGTCTCATGCCACTCTTGCTGATGATCTGTGGGTGACTCTTCCATTCTGGGAGGTCTGCAGTGCACTCCCAGTCATCTGCCCCGTCCAGCAGACTCTGCCTGCATGTTTCGAGTGGCACTGTTGTTCTTGGCCATGATTTGCTGCCTCCTGCCGTGAAGAATGTTGCGGGTGCTTTTGGAGTCCTGATTTTCCCTTTTGTGGTGTTGGTACTAGCCCAGACTACTTGTACAATTTCTTTGAGCACTTGGTTGTGCCTCCATGTGTACCTTCCTTGAGCCAGGGCTACTTTACATGAGCTTAGGACATGCTCCACTGTTTGTTTTTCATGGCAGAGGGGGCATGCAGGATCGTCTGTTTTCCCCCACTTCACCAGGTTTGCATTTGAGGGCAGAAGGTCATATGCAGATCTGAGAATGAAGCTGATCCTGAGAGGGGCCATGTGCCAAATGTCATTCCAAGTGAGACTTCTTTGGAGTGCATTCTCCCACGTTGTCCATTGCCCTTGCTGGCTCTGCTGGACTGCTTTTTGGAGTCTTTTTTGGTCTTCTTCTTTTCTCATCTCCTGAATCATCATGTCTCTTTTGGCTTTTCCTTTGGCCTTTGACCACCATTCAGTTTTGGTCACCCCAGTCCTTGTCTGTTGGTCTGTGTGTGTCCTGTTATTTCTCTGATCTTGAGACTTTCTTTTGCAGAATCCATCGCCTCTTGAACTTTCCATTTTCTGCCTGTCTTCAGCTGGGGCTTGATTGCTTCTACCACCTTGTCTCCTGAGTCCTCCAGCATGCTTTGAAGTCTGATCTTCCCTGCTTTGTATTCCTCCAGGATGGATTTCAGGGGTAGTTTCAGCTTTGCTTGGCGACAGTACAGCGCTATGTCAGTCAGACAGGGTGGGACACCAAGCCATTTCCTTGTGAACTTGTTGATTTTGGCTTCCATTGCCTCCACTATGCTGGTGCAGATGTCGTATATCATCAGAGGCCATAGCAGCTTTGGTATCAGCATGAACTGCAGACACCAGACCTTGTATTTGCCAGGGAGCCCACACTGGTCAATGGTCTCCAAGCCTTCCTCCGCCATCTGCTTGGTTTCTTTTGCTCTTTGTGTGTCTTTCAGCGTATCATCATACCATCTTCCAAGGCTCTTGACTGGTTCTTCTGTGACTGTTGGAATGGCCTGGTTGGCAACACTGAAGACCACAGATCCGGCCACTTTTCCTTTCCTCAGTGAGAGACTCCGTGATTTCTTTGGCTTGAACTTCATTCTGGATGAGGCAACTATGTCGTCCAGCCTCTCCAGCACATGACGTGTCTCGTCTTCTCTGGATGAAATCACTGTAGTGTCATCCATGAAGGCCTTGAGAGGAGGCATCTTGTATCCATCGCCAAGGTCTGTTTGTCTCGCGTTGTTTGTTGCTGCTTTCAAGATGAGTTCCATTGCCAGCACGAACAGTATTGGGGAAATTGCACAGCCCATTGCAATACCCACTTCCAAGTTGATCCAGTCTGTTGTGTACTCCTTGGTAGAGAACCGCATTGAGAAGCCATTGAAGTACTTCTTGAGCATGTCGCGGATGTTCTTTGGCACATGGTACATCTCAAGAGCCAACTGTACCATCTCATGGGGTACAGATCCATATGCGTTTGCCAGATCAAGCCACACTACGTCCAGGTCTCTCTTTTCTGTTTTTGCTTTTTGGATTGCGTCCCAGATCATTGTGGCGTGTTCTACACAGCCAGCCACGCCTGGGATGCCACCTTTCTGGACTGACACATCCAAGTACTTGTTTTCCATCAGGTACTTGGTCAGCCTTGCTGCCATGACAGAGAAGAAGATTTTCCCTTCGACGTTCAGTAGTGATATTGGCCTGAACTGGCTAATGTCACTTGAGTTTTGCTCTTTGGGGATGTACACACCATCTGCCGTCATCCACTGGCCGCTGATCTTCTGGTTTCTCCAAGCCGATCGCAGCAGCCTGTGGAGCCACTCCAGCACCTTGGGACATTTCTTGTAAAGCTGGTAAGGTATTCCGTTTGGCCCTGGTGATGATTTGGCTCTGGCTTTGTCGACCACCTTCTTGATTTCCGCCAACGTTGGAGGCTTGCCATTGAACTGTTCCTCAGGGTTGTTGGCCACACCAGACCTTGAATGTCGAGTGGTGCTTTGCTCTGTGGGTCAGAGTATGTTTTCCTCAGATGCTGCTCAAGAACTCCTTTGTCCACACTTAGGGTCCCAGATTTTGGCTGCTCAAACAGTGTTCTGGCAAACTGGAAGGGATCTCTGAAGAAGCGCTCTTGTGTCTTCTTCTTTTTGCTCTTCCTCTTCCTCGCAGATTCCGCTTTGCTGAGGGCACTGTGTTTTTCTTTCAGGTCTTTCCACAGTTTTTCCAAGCCTTGTTTTTCAGCTGGCAGTGCGGTCTTCATTTGCATCTTGAGGTTTTTCTTTTGGACCCTGATCTTGTCCATCTTTTCTTGGCGTCTGGATTTCTTTGGAGGTGTTTTCTCTTTGGGTAGTTTTGCTCAATAGGCGTCTCTACATGTGGCATACACAATGTCCCCATATGTGGCTAGTTTGTGTTCCAGGGTGCTTTTCCCTATCAGTGCATCGAGTCTTTGGACGATTTTTGCATCCAGTTTCTCCCAATCTTCAGTTTCGTTTGCTCGTGGCAGGTTGAGTTTCAGGCGCCTGGCATCGAGGGCCTGTGCAAATTCCTCATCCGAACCAACAGCGTGGATGTCCTTGGCACTGTGGTTTAAATCCTGGCCTTGGTCTTCCGACGTCTTATCTGCTGATGCAGTGCGCTGCTGCTCATTCAGATGAGACATAATATATACCCAGTTAGATTTGCTAGTAGCCTAATGGTTTAGCCAGTCATGTTTTACAATGACACAATAGCCAAAGAGGCTTAAACGTATATCATGAGATTTTACCGTGATAGTTGAACCAATGGGACAAGACAGTGACACTACACCTATTGGAGTTTCCCTATAATGTTTTAACCAATGAGGCTTGACCGTATGGCCAACTAGGTTTGATCGTAGTACCACACACCACACACACACATACACACCGCATGCACCGGCAAACACACATGGGCTCGCGCCCACACACCCATGCACACACATGAAAACACACACGTGTAACTCATCACACTCACATACAATGATAATAATGGCACAACCAATGCTAGGTAGGTACCCAAGTCTGACCAGCGCGTTGGGCTAATGTGTAGGTCAGAACAAAGATAGTATGCCTTACGGATCTGTTAAGTCGTAGCCAAGAGACCCTCTTCTAAAATTCTCTCATCTTAGTCATTAATTCATTTATCCATCAGCTTTAAACCATGCGCAGTGTGGTCTCGAAACTTAGCGGATGTGGTGTAGCGTATATGAACTAGTCTGCAAGCTGTGACATGTCCTTAAGAAAACTGAAACTGAAACTGTAGTACTATAGGTCTGACCAGAGAGGTTTGACTGGATGCCATAGCCAATGTGATTTGAGCATGAACTCATACCAACTGAGATTTTACCGTGGTGCCATGGCCAGTGAGGTTAGATTGTGTGACACCATGGTCAACTGAGGTTTAACCATAGCACCGTAGTTAGCGAGCACAGCAACAGGTTTGACCGTGATACCATAGCCAAAGGAATATGATTATAATTCCATAAATTATATTGTTTATCATAATATTTGATAATACTATAGCTAATTAGCGTTGGCAACGGTTTTCATGGCAAAAAAAACAACAACAAAAAACAAAAACAACAACAACAACAAAAAACGGTTTCCTGGCTAATGAACTTGACAATGATGTCATACTAATAAGCTCTGACAATCATACATAACTAATGAGCTCTGACAATGACACACAACTAATTAGCTCTGACAATGACACACAACTAATTAGCTCTGACAATGACACCATAAGTAATGGGCTCCGACAATGACACATAACTAATTAGCTCTGACAATGACACACAACTAATTAGCTCTGACAATGACACACAACTAATTAGCTCTGACAATGACACATAACTAATTAGCTCTGACAATGACACACAACTAATTAGCTCTGACAATGACGCATAACTAATTAGCTCTGACAATGACACATAACTAATTGGCTCTGACAATGACACATAACTAATTAGCTCTGACAATGACACATAATTAATTAGCTCTGACAATGACACATAACTAATGAGCTCTGACAATGACACATAACTAATGAGCTCTGACAATGACACCATAAGTAATGGGCTCTGACAATGACTCATAACTAATTAGCTCTGACAATGACACCATAACGAATGAGCTCTGACAATGACACATAACTAATTAGCTCTGACAATGACACCATAACGAATGAGCTCTGACAATGACACATAACTAATTAGCTCTGACAATGACACAATAACTAATGAGCTCTGACAATGACACCATAAGTAATGGGCTCTGACAATGACACCATAACTAATGAGCTCTGACAATGACACCATAACTAATGAGCTCTGACAATGACACCATAAGTAATGGGCTCTGACAATGACACCATAACAAAACCATAGCCTGTGAGGTTTGACGTCGATACCACAGGTTGTGAGGTTTGACACTGAATGTATGGCTGATGAGAGTTGTCACTGACACCATAGCTGACGAGGTTTATCATAAGTACCATAGCTGGTGAAGTTTATTGTCAATGCCATGGCTAGTGAGGCTTGACATCAATACTGAAGCTTGTAACGTTTCACATGAGTAACGCAGCACGTAAGGTTTGGCAACGAGACCAGACATGGTAGGGTTTGATCTGAATGTAATAACTTACGCGGTCTGATTGTGATTCCATAGCTAATGATGCGTATCCTCAATACTAGAGCTAATGAGGCTTATCCTTAGTACCATAGCTAATGAGGCTTGACTGTGATAGCATAATTTAGAAAGAGAGGGTGTTAGTTACCGCCAATGACATTGACAAACAAAGCACATGACAAGACACGATGCATTTCAACCACTTGGGTCTTCTTCAGGCGAAAAAATAAATCACATTTAACATTTAAGACAGTACAAACAAAGAACGAAAATGACTCATCTGTTGTTAGTCCATGTGGTGGGAGAATAGCCGCTAGGCGGAAATGACAAGGGGGATTATGGGAGAGGAAAAGGAGGGGGGGGGGGGGTTCGTGGGGGAGGGGGGGGGGTTGTGTGATACGATAGGGTTTGTGTCTAGTTTAGTGGGGTGGTGTGATATCTTTGTGACGGCTGTGATAATGGTGGATTGATAATAATGGTAAGGGGGGGGGGGGAGGCAGACTGGAAAAAAAAATTATATATAGAAGGGGTAAATAAGTACATGAACAGAAGAAACTTTAAAAAAAAAAAAGAAAAAAAGTTTAGGTGAATAAAATAAATGATTTCGCTGGGTGATGAAAGAGGTGGTGGTAGTTATGTGTGGGTAGTTGTGAAAGGTGTGTGGGTAATGTTAATGAGGGAGGGAAGGGGATGGAAGATAAATGGGTGATAAGGTATGATTGGAAGGGGGGGGGGGGGAGAGGGGGGTTGAGAAAAAAAAAGGAGGAGGGTAATGTGTGTGTGTGTGGGGGGGGGGGGGGGAGGAAGGGGGGCAAGAGAAGGAGAGCTCATATCTCTTCATCCACTATGGGGTGGGGGGTGGGGGTGGGGGTGGGAGGTTGGGAGGTTCATATTAATAGTGTTGTTTAAAAAAGTAAACAATGCTGTGGGATGATGTTCATTGTAACAGGTGAAATAATGTGTTGGCATCAATATGCTGCTGTTTGTTGAGAGAAGATAGCAGTGCTCAATGAAAAACAGGGTATCATGTGTTGCACACACACACACACACACACACACACACACACACACACACACACACACACACACACACACACACACACACATAAAGGGAGGGGGGAGGGGGACCACATGTAAACAATGTTCTAGGTGAGTTAAGATCGTGTGATCATAGTGAGACTAACTGTGGAAAATTTTCACACACATATTCCTACACACACACACACACACACACACACACACACACACACACACACACACACACACACACACACACACACACACAAAGAGGGGTAAAAATTATTATCATTAATCAGTCACTGATGGGTGATGATCATATGAGATCAACGGTAGTGTAGGAAGAGATTCTTCTCCGTTCCTTTAGGCAGGAATGGTGGAGGTACTGGCAAGGGCTTCTGTATGGTGAAGGCCCTCCAGTGGTCAATAAGGTTTTGCATTCATCAGTGTGTTGGCAGGCCAGGATTCTTCTTTTGGTGTTGTTGGGACTGTTCCACCGTCATTGGGGCTGCATGGATGAATTGCAGACCCGCCAGGGTGGAGTATTGCAGAGATGTTATGTCATAGTCTGGAGTGCCCGGTTCTCAGTATCACAATGATGGTCTTCTTCTTCGTTTACTTAGGTCGGAATCATAGCTAATGAGGCTCGACTGTGATGCTATAACTAATGAAGTTTGACTGTGATACCATTGCTAATGAGATCTGACCGCGGTGCCATCAATAATGAAGTTGGAGTGTGGTGGTACAGTGAATGAGGTTTGACCGTGATGCTATATAGCTGATAAGGCTTGACCGTAATGCCATAGCTAATAAGGTGCGACTGTGATACCATCGGCAACAAGAGCTGACTGTGATATCACAGCTAATGAGGTTTGACCGTGATGCTATATAGCTGATAAGGCTTGACCGTAATGCCATAGCTAATAAGGTACGACTGTGATACCATCGGCAACAAGAGCTGGCTGTGATATCACAACTAATGAGGTTTGACCGTGATGCTATATAGCTGATAAGGCTTGACCGTAATGCCATAGCTAATAAGGTGCGACTGTGATACCATCGGCAACAAGAGCTGACTGTGATATCACAGCTAATGAGGTTTGACCGTGATGCTATATAGCTGATAAGGCTTGACCGTAATGCCATAGCTAATAAGGTGCGACTGTGATACCATCGGCAACAAGAGCTGGCTGTGATATCACAGCTAATGAGGTTTGACCGTGTGCGTAGCTAATGAGCTGATAAGGCTGATGTATACCGCTAAAGGTTGGCGGGATACTTCCAAGCAGATGAGGCCTAGCTAATGAGGCTTGACCGTGGTGCCGTAGCTAATGAGCTCTGAGCGTGATGATATCGCTAACGAGGTTGGCGATACCATAGCTAATGAGGCCTAGCGATGAGGCTTGACCGAGGATCTGTAGCTGAGGTTTGACTATGACGCTATAGCTGGTGAAAGTTGACGTGGTAACTCAAACGAACGAGTTTTGTCCGTCATGCCATACCTAATGAAGTTTGACAGTGGTGCCACAGCTAATACGGTTTGGCCGTGGTGCCTTAGCTTACAGAGATCTGACCCTCGTCCCACAGTGCATGTGGGGTTTGG
>CM065727.1:44227622-44232622 GCA_033310375.1 Conus canariensis
CTTTTAAACCTATATTTGATTCGCATTCGATTCCTTCCCAAGATCAGCTGTTTCTTTAGTTTGTTACCTCAACGCGTTCATTAAAGCAAAAATTTACAGAAAAACTATGCTCACAAAATGTTCGTATCATTTCACAATGAGAGAATAGATCAATGAATTATTAAGATATAGCTTTGTTGATTCATCCACAGTGTTGAATAACACTGCCTGGTGTGAGTATTTCTCTGACTGGATTATTGTGATTGAAAAACAAAATGATAATTGGACAATTGATGCGTGACATTATTTAATCTGAGGAAGTTTACTGTTAGGCCAGCAAAATAAACACTCAAATTCTCATTCCACTGTAAGTAAATTTGTATTCCGTAATATTTTGATGAGAAGTAACTAAAATACATTCATCATTAACCTACTTTTTACAGTGTCAACAATCTGTATAAGCTGCATAAGCCTCGTGTAAAAGGACATTACTTGAAATGAAAGAACAAAAATGCTGAGAAATTACGACAACAACTCTTTCATGTAATAGACTTTTCATCACGAAGCTTTCAGGTTTATTCCTATCCGTTTCTCTGTGCATTAAAGCAGCGAAGCAGTGGCGTGCGATTAGCCTCCACGTGGTACACTAACACACAGACAGGAGCAAACTGTGTCACTTGACTTTGGCATCGAAAACTGGAAACACGACAGGAACAAACCAACAAAACAAGCAAACAACAACAACAACAACAAAAAAGGATCATCAGAAAGGGAAGTAATCTTAAAAAAAAAATTGACAGCGAAAGTACCTCACACTTTCTTCTGAAAAAGTTGTGTTGGGTCTCGTGGTGAGCTCATTCCAGACAAACGACGTGTGTCTTTGAAATTTGTTCCAGAAGCAGATCGAGACTCGAAGCACAGTGTGAAGAGTGAACGGCTAGTCTGATTATTCCGCTACGAAGCCAGGAAAACCGGTCTAATCCATACAGGGCCACACTCTCTTTGCAATGGTGGACAGTTGTTTCAACACATATTTCTAAGATCTGGGACGGTGCTGCTTTCTGGTGAAAAGTCAGTCGTTTGACGTGTGCTCTAGCCGTTAAGGAGTCAGTGATTGTTCCCCCAACTCTGCTGCCATATAACAGCAGTCTTCACGAAGGATTCACCGGGGGAAACTTAAAGCCAGACATAGTTTCAGAGAAAAAAATCTCACACGGTGCGTCATCCTTCTTCCTGCATAATTCTACGTACTGTCTTTAAGGTAAGCCAGTTGATTACCTTGTCCTTACGTTTAGACTTGCAGCCACTGGGTTTAAAGAAAAACAATGTATTGTGTTGCAGAAATAATTTATAAGTATGCTTGCAAGCATGTGTGCATGTGTGTTATATAGAACCTTTGCACGTCTGTGTATGCGTGCATGTTGGGTCTGTATATGTATGCATGTGAAATAGAACTGAGCATTGTCTAAATACACATGTAAGCTCTGTATCTATGTTCATGCAATGCTCATACAGGCCCATATACTTTTACTCGTAACTTGAATGCATTTGTGTGAATGCATATGCGTTTCTAGAGCCTAAGGCCAGGAACTCTATTAATGGATTAATTAGTAACATTATAATTATTCTTCAGGCCTAAGAATGTCGTTCTGCGATGTTTTAAAATGTTTTCCTTTGGGAGTCTGTTTCTCTCTCTCTCTCTCTCTCTCTCTCTCTCTCCTCTCTATATATGAATGAATGAATGAAAGAAGTAATTATGTGTAGAGTTTGTGATTTGAAGAAAAATATGTTAATAGGCTGTGAAAAAGTATACTATATCTGTTTTTTTTTAAATCAAAATTTCCATTCGGTGAGCTGCCATGAAATTCTAATGCCAGTTTAAGCCTCAAACTTGTGCCCGAAAAAAATCAAGTGGCTAAATATATATATATATATATATATATATATATATATATATATATATATAATAAAATAAAAAGTAACATAACTTTCTTCATCTAGGCTTATACCTCGTCCAAAGTACCAGAACAGTCTATTTTAGTCCTACAGTTCCACAAATGTATCAATCATGAAGCGTTAGGAAACACGTGATACAGGGTTGATAGTTTTAAGCCACAAACGATAATCTTGATTCATGATGCAGGCAGATTTTCCACTTGCAGTATAGACAGAGGGTTTCATTGGTAAAGGGAGGAGAAAAAGGGCATGAGTGGGGTGGGAGAATAGGGCGGGGGTGGATTGGGGTGATGAGGCTGGTTCCGAGGGAATGTAAAGGGATTCATGTCCCGAGTTTACATGGCAGGGTGTGGGAGGTTATAGAGGTTCTGGGACCACCCCACCCCCATCCCCACTCTTTGGTCACCTTAAACAGAAGTCATGCAGAAATGTTACGGTTCTGGCTTGAAACAACAAACCAACCAACCAACAACAACAATGATAAAGCAGTAATAATACTCCCTTTCCCCAAATTCCCCTCGCTGTCCACTACCTATCTCCACTCTCCGCCCTATACCCCCCCCCCCCCCTTCTCCTCTACCCTTCCGTCTCCATCTCCCGCATTTTCATCACTCCTCTCCGCCTTCCCTTCATTCATCAACTTCTTCACCTCGGATTCACTCTGACAACAACAGTTTCACTCAGTTCATTTCGTTGGGCAGCGGTATGGATTCTTTAACAACAAAAAAAATGCTCCTCTCATTTCCCCCTCTCTTGGATGAAGTGATCGCCCCTGACAAGCCTCATATCATACCAACAACATGGACTCGTTCAGAAGGGGATTTTTTTCACAGAGTAAAAGAAACGGAAGGTCACACATGAGCGGCGTACACAATGGGTTAATTACAGTACAAATAGCTGTGCATATCCCGAATGCAGAGAGGCTGGTGCGGAAGTGCAAGGTTGTTTGAGTTATATCATTTAGAGTCGCCGAGAGATGCTGGCATGCAACAATGCCTTTGCATACTAAACTCTGAATATCGTCAGTCTTACTTCATTTTGCAGCCTTAATTCATTTTTCTCATTACGTGTTGCCTGTGATGAGTAATATATACCACGTGGCGTTGTAGTCGAGGAGAGCACGAGCATAGTCTGACAGGGTCAGATGCCACGCAAGGTGACTCATCGGCAGTGCGGTGTCTTCTCTGATGGGTTACTCAGTGACAGTCTGTCATTAACAGCTCCCTGAGAACTGTCAACGTTGGGACTGCGACAGAACAAACCTGGGTACGGCTGTCAATTAGACATCTGGAAGGACCAGCGTGACCAGGGGGACGCAAAAATCACCGCCTTTTACATTCGCTGGAAGATCTATCCGTCAACGTTTGGCTGAAACGCGTTAGTCTGGCACTGGTTTCGTATTCTTTTCTCTTGAACGGCATTAGTACAGAAAGTAACGCAATGCTTAGAACCACATACATCTCTTTCAGCAGCTGTTTAAGTGCAGGCGCCCTGGAAGTGCGGACAGAACACTCTGGGAGATCTTCAGATTTTTGAAGTCAATATTTCACGAAACATGCGTGGAATAAATAGACATGTACTGGTAATGCACCATAGCTTTACTCACATAGTTTTATAAACATCCTTCTCTCCCTCCCCTCACCTCGCCCACGCTTTCTTCAAGGTTCAAGGCAGTGCACATATTGTTTGAAATTAATTGTAGTGGACTGTCTTTCATTCGGCAATTCAGTTAGCCCGAGCGAGATTTTGCTTTAATACAGTATTAATTTAGTTTGTTGTACACAACAATACACAACCGTAAGTACATGTTCGGAAACGGCAGTGTTATCAACAGTGAGCGTGTGTTACACGCATCTCTATTACCATCACTGTCAGGAAGTTGAATTTCACGTGGATTAATAAAGTATTATTCAATTGAAATGCTATTGTAGATCACACGTGGCCACTTGCAGCACGTCCCATGTCTGAGATAGTCCTGGTGGTGTAACAGTGATAATTCATTGGCCACATTTCCATCATCATTATACCGTGCTGTTAGAAGTCTGCCAGGAATGTTGAGGATCGGCATGTTTGAGTGCTACTTTAGGCCTTCTTCACTTTACGTGAATTCACTGGTTAATGATCGTTCAGGCAAGTTTCTTCAGCGTCCAAGAGCTTCCCGCATTTGCAAGAAGCTTCCATAAGGTCCGGAAAATTGTTTAGAAATTGTTACTGGCATTTTGATTGGCTATACTACATGCTGTCACTGGTGCACGAAAATAGTAACATACTCTGATTGGTGCGGATAACGATCAATATACCGATCCCTCCGCAACAAGAAGGGCTTGAAAAAGCAGTCACGTTGTGATCTTGAATGTGCCTACATGCGTCTGTTTCACTGGACTTATCCATAGCGCCTGTTCTCCTTTCCCTACTTCACAAAGCATCCCCAACGCTTACTGTACCTAGCCATAGTGTCTACCCTCGTGTCCCCACTTCACAAAGTGCTCAATGTACCTAGCCATAGTGTCTACCCTCTTCTCCCCACTTCACAAAGTGCTCAATGTACCTAGCCATAGTGTCTACCCTCGTGTCCCCACTTCACAAAGTGCTCAATGTACTTAGCCATAGTGTCTACCCTTTTCTCCCCACTTCACAAAGTGCTCAATGTACTTAGCCATAGTGTCTATCGTCTTGTCCCTACTTCACTAAGCGTCCCCAACGCTCATTATACATGGCTATGGTGCCTGTCTTCTTGTCCCTACTTCACCAAGCGTCCCCAACGCTCATTATACATAGCTATGGTGCCTATCTTCTTGTCCCTACTTCACTAAACGTCCCTAACGCTCATTATACAGAGCTATGGTGCCTGTCTTCTTGTCCCTACTTCACTAAACGTCCCTAACGCTCATTATACAGAGCTATGGTGCCTGTCTTCTTGTCCCTACTTCACTAAACGTCCCTAACGCTCATTATACAGAGCTATGGTGCCTGTCTTCTTGTCCCTACTTCACTAAACGTCCCTAACGCTCATTATACAGAGCTATGGTGCCTGTCTTCTTGTCCCTACTTCACAAGGCATCCCT
>CM065727.1:44235122-44267622 GCA_033310375.1 Conus canariensis
GTTTGGCGCCTCGTAATATCCAGAGTTGCTGACAGGTTTTTGAAGAAACTATTCTGTTCACAGGCCTCAATCGAATTCCCTCAACTTATAAGACGTAGAAATGGAGCTACAGACACATGGACAGATGTTGCTGTTATCCGAGTGTCCATCACGGTAATTCAGTGGACAATGGGGAATTGCTTGGCGGAGCCCATCATCTCTCTGAATATTTAACTGCATGTTGAGTAATTGTGTGTTTCCGTAATGCACCGAACACTGATATGGATCACAGGATCTTTAATGCACGTATCTGATCAATTTTGTGCATATGTAGACACTGGAAGACACTATGGCAGGTCTACACAGGCTGCACAACAAAAATGAATGTGCCAAGGCCTTACTGAAGGAGTCGAGTATTTACAGACTGGCGCAATTAGTTTGTTTTGAGAATTTTCATTGCGTCTGAAAAGTTGATTCTCATTTTCATTCATGTGGCCATCAAGGTACATTCCAGGCGGTTCCAAGCAGGCAGATTAAAATCAAAGGAATGGGACTATTTGGGGACTTCCGGCTGACGCAAAGATAGGGTCACGGATGAGTGTGATGGCCTGAAATGTGAGGTCAACTAAGGGGAAGGTCGTGTATTTGAAGATCGTTTGATTTCATCGGTGGAAATTCCCCCAAACAAGGGAAACAATTGATGTGTTGTTCTTTGATCAGTTACCAGTTTAACATTAAATGCTGGTTCAAATTTATGGTAGGCCTCAAAACACTTACATGGGTTATGCAGTGTCTTAGTGCAAAATCCTAAGTGTGGTGTGTGGCCACATGAGTTGACCGAAGAGAAAAAAATCCCTGTCCACTCACCGGGCG
The DNA here is from genome assembly GCA_033310375.1 of Conus canariensis. Lineage (NCBI taxonomy): Eukaryota > Metazoa > Mollusca > Gastropoda > Neogastropoda > Conidae > Conus > Conus canariensis. Next base: position 44,235,975 of record CM065727.1, read on the forward strand.
CTGCCCGGACTCGAACAAATGACTCTCAGATTAAGTGAGGCGGTGTTCTGATCACTCGACTGTTGTAGCCGTTAGATGGGCATTATTTTCTACTTTCCCACGACACCAGCATTTGAAAATGGTTCGTGTGTGTGTGTGTGTGTGTGTGTGTGTGTGTGTGTGTGTGTGTGTGTGACTAAGGCAAAGACTTAAATTGTCAATAGAAACCTCAAGGATCTAAGGTAATTAAAACCTAGAAATACTTAACACCAAGAAATGTGTGTGTGTGTGTGTGTGTGTGTGTGTGTGAGAGATAAGGATTGTCAGCATGCATGTCGTATGGTGTGGTGTGGGGTGGTGTGGTGTGTGTGTGTGTGTGTGTGTGTGTGTGTGTGTGTGTGTGTGTGGAGAGAGAGGGAGGGAGGGCGGGAGGGAGACAGAGACAGAGGCAGAGAGTGAGAGAGAGTATGTACACGTATGATCACGAGAGTGTGCGTGCATGTGTGCATTTGTGCAGACGGTATCTACATGCTGAGGCTGGGTCTGAAGCTGAAGAGGTGGAAGTGTATACATCCATATGAAAGAGTACTCAACGCGCATATGCGCACGTGCAAATTATGTATGATTTCCATTGGATGAAAGAGTGGTGTGTTAGCTGATACCAGTTGTGTTTTCTTGCTTTCACCACACAACAAAATCCAATCCTGTTACATTTTCGTGACAATCAAGGAGCATGTCTGCAAGTTGTCAGTTATGAAACGTAGGCATACTTTCGTTTTTGATTCTCTTCATGCCTGCGGATGCGGGGAAAGACCAGTTACAGAAAGCCTGTCACAGGTGACTTTGACGAGTAGTGACAAACCTGTTCTTTTTCATTCCTAAAAGGGACGGTGTGATGGAGAGAACTGCAGCACAGCGTGTGGATGTGTCAGTTCAGCCTTCTTTCTGTGAAACACTACATTTCGATGGATTTTGGTATAGTGGTAGCATTAAAGTGTGTGTGTGTGTGTGTGTGTGTGTGTGTGTGTGTGTGTGTGTGTGCCTGCATGTATGCTTGTGCATGTGTGTGTGTATATGTGTGTGCGCGCGCCTGTGCATGTGTGTATTGTGTGTGTGTATGTGTGTGTGTGTGCAACAGGTTACCTGCATTTGTTATTGCTGTGATATGTTTGGATTAATAGTTTTAATATCAGCTGCCGCTTGATTTAATAATGGCAAAGTCACTGTTGATTTGTGTTTGAAATGATGGAAACAATGTTTAGTCTGTTTGAAATATATTCTAGATGCATTATTAGGGTCTTTGCTTTTGAAATATTTCAACCAGTCATATCCACAATAAAGCAAGAAGTTTTGTAACATCATTGGGTTTTTTTTTCTTTTGTTTGGTTCTTTTTTTATAATGATACACTGTGTTGTGAGAATGAATACATATATCAAAATCATCCCCACCACCACCAAAAACACACACACACACACACACACACACACACACACACACACACACACACACACTGCAACTGTGACTGCAATAAAAAGGAACTCTGATTATAACTGTTTCTCATTCCATTACCGTTTTTCGACAGGAAGTAAATTAGATCTGGGTTTGTTTTGATTCCGATTGGTTGTGAAAATGGGCTTATGATTTTGATCGAAGAACAAGTGACCTGGCTTTATGCTTCAGTTGTATTTTGTTATATATATTTATTTTTCACAATTTGCAAAGCCATTTATACACAGAGCTCTATGCTTCCTACCACTGAGAAAACAAGCTTTAGTTAACATTTCAACATTATATAGATATGACAGAGAGAGAGTCTATTCCCAGAGTTAAGCTTTGTAATATTAAGGTTTCAGGTATTTCCTTTTCTTGGAGGCTGGAGGTTAAACACACACACGACAGACAGACAGACAGACAGACAGACAGACAGACGACACACACACACACACACACACACACACACAGTGCATCTGCATAAATGGAGAGAAAAACTTTCATTTAATTCTAAAATAAACTTTCAACAATGTACGAAAACGGCGCATGTAGATAGATGCATATGTTTATTTTGTGTGTGAAACAAGTTAGTAGATACATTCACACTGCATAACGTTTTTCTTTTTACTGATGAATGTTCATAAATCAGTTTGTGCAGTTTATCCCAGCTGCCTGTGCCTTAGATAGCACTTTGAAGAATGCTGATTCCAATAATTTTAAAAGAGAAGCAATCCCATTCATATGCCGATTCAAAAACACTAATACAATACACTGCCATGCAATCATATTAGATCAAAGATATGATAACAGCTTTTGTTTTCATTTGAGTGACAGTTAAATGGTCACAGCACTGAACTCTTCAATCAGAGACTTCAAGCACCTGCAGAGACTGGCAGGTAAAAAGTGTGGCTGATTTTCACTGTCTGCAGGGTCGACATGTTCAGACCTGCTGGCTAGGGTCCCCCTGTGTGTGTATAATCACACACAGAAGATTAAGCACATGAGGTGTAAGATCCTGCAGTCTGTATCAGAGTTTGGTGTGATGGAAATATATTTTAAGACCCAGCACACAGCGGCACAAATATGAAGAGGACATGGGCACCATCAAGCATTTATCCATTGTGCACTGATATACTGTGTATGGGCACAACAACAACCCTGTGGGACATGGACAAGCCTAGTGCTCATCCCAATGACCAAGTGCGCCTGGAAAGACATAAACATAATCCTGTTTCAGTCTTTTGTAAATATTCATTTTCTGCAGGAAATAATTGTATATCACAGCAATGACAGTTTTAATTCTGTTGTAATAATCATGATATGAAAATATTCTTTACTGTAACTAAATATTGCAAAAACCTCCATACACACTGGAATAATCTTGTCATATAACAGGCTGAAAATGAAAATAAGATGTCAGAATCAAGCAGCATATGCCAAAATAAAACAAAGAATTCATCACAGTAATACCCATCCAACAAAAGTTTAAAATGTTAACGTTACAGCTATATACAACAAATTACTTGTAAAAGTGTCTGCACTGCAGAATTGTAAAGTTACATCAAAAACTAAACCAGGCAAAATTCACAACTAGAACAAACAAAACAAAACAATTCAGTAAAATGTAGAATTAAGAACACAAGAAAAATAACCTTGTATTGCTACATGTAATTAATTCTATTGTTGTTGATTTTAGGATATCATTTCAACCTCTTTTAAGTTTATGATAAAAACATAAATACATTCATAACTCTTGCAACAGACTCCTATCATTATTGAACGTTTGGAGCATTCAGCAAACGTGAACAAAAGGGTTACAATTTGGTTTACAATATATTTCTCTGCAGTTCGTTATGTTCTCAACTGTTCCTGTAAACAATGATATTTTTAACTCACATAAGAAGTGAAAGTTCATATTAAAAAATCCTTTCGTACAAAAACTTAATAGAGAGAAAGATAAAAATGAAGAAATTTAACTTTGAGAAGTTAATCAATTTTGGTGCTATAGCCAGCCAATCTTCTTACATGACAGCCTCACAGAAAGATATCAGTACCACAGACTGTACATGGAAATCCATTTTGAAACACTTTCCTGGCAAACTTTGAAACCATAGAAAAGCTGAAACACTGCTTTCCCGTTTTCAGTTTCATTGCTGCCCAGTGGGTAACACGGTCCCTTTCAAGGCTATCATTGCTTAAAAAAACAAGGGAAGTCACTCCTGTCAAGGGGATTAACAGACTTGCACACTGCATATATGATTTATAACATACTGAGTATTACTATCTTCAATGTAAATAAAACTAGACTATGTTGAATATGCTAACCATTCCTTTCAGTTTATTGCAAACAGATTTTTTTTTTAATTGTTAGTGCAACAAAAATATACATAACAATGCCATATTAGTAAATAGCACTGCAGAATGGACAGCTAGTGCCAGTACCAGGGGTTAAATTTACACCACCTCGTTGCCAGATCACAAGCTGAAAAAGAAAAAAGCAGAGAAGAAAGCTCAAAGACTTTACAGAAAGCATGTGACTAGTCACAAAACTCACAAAAACAGTGGTGACAGTAAACAAAGGGAAAAATTATTTTTTAAAAGGCACAGTCACAGAAATTGGCCACAAACAAACAAAAATAACTAAATGATTACAGAGGGAATCACTAGCACAGAATTTTGAGAAGGGATACAATTTATACTGACCCCTGCCCCCCTCCCCCCTCCCAGGCATCCTCACAAGTTGAAGAAAACAGTACTAAAACAGAAAACTTTCTGTAATAAAGACAAGTAGGTGGGTCACGAAGGCGGACAAACAATGGACGACAGCAAAGACACAGAGAAGGAAAATACAGTAAAAGTGCAGAATAGATTACTGGCATAGAAATTCTACAAGACAGGGATATGATTCATACTAGAAGAACCTGGAGCGCACACTATTTTCTCAAATTACACTACTACCCCAACATTTATGGACTATGTAACATTCTCCTGTGACTGGCCCACATCATGACTGCAAAGACAATTACAGAGCCTGCCAGGGTATGGACATCGTTGAGAATTATGACTGTCATGGAAATAGTATCGCGGCGAAAGTATGGTCACTGACAAAAGAAAAACGATTAGAAGCTTTCTGACTGTCTTAAAAATGGACTGCCAGGCAAATGCACACCAGAATCACTATTACTGGGAAATCTTGCAGGTTTCAGACAAATGCTTTTACTCTGTGACAATTTGTTTCACTAGTTTAATTTTTTTTTTTTCAAAGCTGGAAAAACAGAGAAAACTCTTTACATTCTTTTGAGAAGCATGGTTTGTGGAAATGACGTTTTTCTTTAATCTACTGTAACTCTGGCACTTTTCATCTTAAATTGAAAGAGATTTGCAAAATCGAAAGTGAGATTTGAAATACTTTGAGACAGCGTTAAAAAATAACACCCAAAAAACAAAGAAATGAAAATGTAAAAAAGAGTGAGGAATCAGACTCACTTTGCTGTGGACGGTCACCTTTCTGAGCACTCAACAGTATCACAGAGAGATTTGGCAAATGTGTCAACAAAACACAAAACCACTGATGCTGAATTTCCAACCTTTTCCCCTCTAAAATAATTGCTACAGAGCAAAAACCAGGCACACAGAAGCGGTCACCTAAATTACAGTCCTTTACTGGTTGAAAGAGTTGGCACTCTGAGCGATGCAAGTGATCATTGGACTGAGTGTACATGTTGTACCACTAAGTACAAAGACTGGTTACTCATCACTGAAAAATCACTTTCTGCCTACACCCAAAAAGTGGTCCAGCATCTATTCTCAATTAACAAAACTATGTTTTCAACCTTTCCAAAATGAATAAAGCCGCTAGAAAAAAGACACAATGCATGGGTGTGACTTTCAAACAAAGTTTGAGCACAAGCGTTTCCTGTCTTTCTCTCTGTCTTCTTTTTTTTTTTTTTTTTTTTCCAAAGGTGGGAGGGAAGAGGGTTGGTGGGGTGGGGATGAGGTTGGGGGTAGCAATAATTTCAATGATTATTACCAAAAGCTAATGTTTCACTATTTAGCACGTATATGTCGAACTTGTGAGTGACTTTGAGTTTTCAGAACCATTCCAAAATGGCTACAGCAAGGCGATATCCAGTGAGGTGGGTAAAATCACCCAATTGTGAAGCATAAGGGCAATAACTGTTACAGAGCAATACTTACAGTTACCTTCTGGTTAGTAAAATGACAGGGACTAGAATTAAAATCAAGGTAAAGACAGATATGATCAGTTGGCCCATTTAGTCAGCTGAACTGTAAACCAGTGGTTCATATTCGATCAGCATTAAGAAATGAAAATATCAACTATTTAAAGCAGTTTTACTGCACTACAAAAAAAATTAATCAGCATGGGGATGGAAGTGCATATATGCTGCACTTTCTTTGGAATGATTATAGCTAAAATAATTCTCAATGGAAATCAACTTTTTAAACTTGCTTGTAGTATTGAAATACTTGTGAATTTTAATCAGCTATTACACCATATTAAACAGCATTTAACACGGAAACACACAGATAAAACTGTGATTATCAAATTAATGGAAGTGTAAAAAAAAAGTCATTATGAGCATTACACTGATTTTGCACAAAAGCATAAATATCACATTCTTCACACGCCCATCAACTTTGTAGACAATTATTCCGTTAACAAAGACAAAGAATCTGATTTAGAAACCAAGGACATGCGTCAGATATTTTCATTTAGTTCAACATCATGACTTAAGAAAACAGTACATCTATATTTCTGTTCAGAAAATGAAAAAAATAATCGAAAATCAATAAACATAAAAGAAAGAATGATACATGCATGTTATTTATTTACAGGTCACAGCAATACAATGTTCACAGTTATTACATAATCACCTTCAACAGACCTGATATTACTGATTTAGAAAAGAAAAAATCAATTCTTTCACTATTTCATGACACAATAATGTCTTTTTGTTAACAAGTGACAATACTGGCATGAATGTCAAAAGACCTTTCACTGTCGCAACATTGTACACCGATCAGTATCACAGTTAGGCATGCCTCTCCCACTTCAGAAACAGACCAACCAAAATCTTCTACCACACAATGGCAGTGCGAGCTTTCTTCAGAGCATTCCCCATGTTTTTGATGATATCCTCAGCCTGGTGCTTGGAGTGGGTCAGACGCGCCCGGTTCTTCTCCACTCTACGAGACACCACCTGCGGGTCCACGATGCCGTTGTTGTTGTCGCCGTTTGCGTCACTGTTCTTGGATTGTTCCTGTGGGGGTGGTGAGGGGACCTTGTAGTCCTGGCACAGCTTGGCCAGCCGAACGTCCAATGCGTCCAGAGATGTGATGACTGTGGGCAGTTCTGTCAGCGACACTTGGCAAACAGCTGCAAACTGGGAAGGAACGCAGATTACCATGCTTGTCTGGCATGAGTGCCAATAAAACGGCAGGAAGAGAGGAAGCATGGCTAGATAAAAGGAAAGGAAAACCAAGGAAAGACTGAAGCAAGTACGGGAGAAACAAAGGTAGAAAAGGAACAATGGAAACAACAGAAACAAACAGGAACAACATGAAATAAATAAGACGCACATTAATGGTGTATGGTAAGCTCAATGCAATCTAGTTCTTCAATCATGGTAACTGTCAACGTTTTCAATACTAACATCCATGCATGTCAGCATTTTTGGGGGTAGTTTTTTCACTAACATATTAATGCAAAGGCTACATGGAAACAACTGGCAATACTAATTCGAGTTGAAAAGGATATGAGCAATACATTACATTAAGGTTGATGATTTATATGTCGTGATTTGATAAGGCATTATGGTTGTCAGCTTTCTGCGGGGTGATTAATTACATGGAGAGTTCTGACATTCAAACAATCTTGTTAACATATTATTTTTGGTGGGCGTGGGTGAAGGTTAGGTGAGAGTAGTACGGGACATGTAACAGTGATTAACTCTTCAGCACTGAGATGGTGCATAATTACAAAGTCGAGAGAGAGAGAGACAGACAGAGGCAGAGACAGAGTACGTGTGTGTGCATGTGTGTATGTGTGTGTGTGTGTGTGTGGGAGGGGGGGGGGGGTGGGGGGGGGGTAAGGAAACTCAAAGGAACAGCAGTTATACTGGGCTCACAAATTTTTTTTTCTTTTTTTTTCTTACAATGAGATTAGTTTAAATCAAATCACTGATTGTGGAAACCATATACTAATCAGTTTAACTATTCCATGGAAGTAGCAGTACAAGAAGTCATGTTGAGTTTCTACTGTCCTTTTTCAAATTACTTTTTTTTAAAAGAAAAAACTAACAAAAACAAGCCAGCCAGTAACTTCACCTAAGTAAACAAGTTTTCTATCCTTAAGATTTAAGTTTTCGAAAAAGATAAACACTTTTCATCTGATATAAGATTTTACAGTAGAAAAGATTTTAACTAGAAAATCTGTTTCAATGAGTTGTGTAAATTAGTGTGTGTGTGTGTGTGTGTGTGTGTGTGTGTGTGTGTGTGAGGTGAGTGTGAGTGTGTGTGTAGTTTAAATCTTTTTGAGAGCTGACTTCCATGAGGAGACAGCCCAGATATGGCTGATATGGAACATGAACTGAACTGAATCAAATAAAAAAAAAAAGAGAAGAAATTCATAGATCCCCTGGATCAGCAGGTGATATTACCTGCAGTGTTCAATGCAGAGGGCTGTGATTTTTTAATACCTCTCTCTTCCATATCATCAACAATTAGCATGACTTTCAGATCATGAAGAAACCATTCAGTGCCATAGTGAGTATGTATCATATAACATATGTGTTCATATACAAACATACCTCTCTTGTTTAGTAAGGATTTTCTCTGTAAATATGATTTTTACAGTGACACCACTTGGCAGGAAATTCGGGCATGCCAAAATTTATCAGCACATTAAGCTTTCCTAACATCCATATGTCAAGACTGTTTTGAATGTGTTAAAAAATCGAGGTGCCTGTTATTCTGTACACAATGCTGACTTACTTCTTTGTTGAAGGCTTTCAGGGCATAGCGGATGTCTGTAGGCAGCTCCTTCTCTTCAGCTGCTTTGGCTTCCAGCAGGCAGAACTTGTCCTTCAGCACCAACTGAACAACAGCACCATTGTGAACAGTATTACATGCTTTTCCTCTGTGTGTATGTGTGTGAGTATGTGTGTGTGTGTGTGTGTGTGTGTGTGTGTGTGTGTGTGTGTGTGTGTGTGTGTGTGTGAGCTTGTACCTGTGTGCATGTTTGTCTGTATTCATATGCATGCACCTGCATCAGGAGCAGATCAATTCTGACTGGGGCAGAAGGACTGAAGAGGGGGTGGGGGTGAACTATGTCAGCAGCACAGGAACAATGGTCTGATCATAGGGTGTGAAGGTCGAAGCCCCCAACAGATCCTGAACTTATTCAGTTATGGTAATTTTTTGATAGGTGCTTTGGAGGTCTCTCCTGGAAGATACGCAAGGGGGTCTCTTCACTAGATATCCAGGTGGAAATCTATCCTAGATTTCTAGGTGGTTTGGAGGTGTCTCCTAGAAGATAAGATGGGAGTCTCATCACTAAGTATCCCTGTGTAAGTCTATCCCCATTTAATGAAAAATAGTAGGGGGAGCAGCATGGCGGATGGCATTAGGGTTTCCATGCACACAGGACCCTCCCCTGATCAGTCCCTGTGCATATAGGTATGCGTCCCATGTGTACATGCCCTAAAAGTTTTTAACTTCAGGTTTTAAATGAATAAATGAATGATCTGATTACAGACCTGTCTACCCTAAAACTGCTATTGGTATACTTTTCAAACAAAATGAGCTTCTTTTCTACAAAATGTGTGTACACATCTTACAAATTTTTGTAAGAGGGAGAGGGATTTTGTTTTTGTCCATAAGCTTACTGCAGAGGGTAGACAATAAATCGAAAGATACCTGATCTTACAGTACCTGCCATTAAAAAAAGGTTTTTCCAATACTGATTGCTTCTAAAACTGATTCATCAGCAAACTCTGGCACAAATTCAGGCTCTCTCACCAGTTGTTTTTCTCTCAGTATTTCAGAGCCTGCAGTCCCTGCTATTGATCGAACAGCATCCAGACGTTGAGTTCACGCACACATGTCACCCTTTGGTCATAGCATACTGACACAATGGTTACACAATGCAAGTGCAACTACGGCTCAAGACCTTTGTCTTGAGTTTTTTTTTTCTTCCAGTTCATTGTATATATTGTATTCTTCCCAAACATGTGAACATGGCAAAATCGTAGGGGTAAACATGTCTGTGATTAACATTACAACTGCTACATTTTTTTCAATCTTTTTCACTTCCTTCAGTGAACCTTTTAAGTGTGAATCTGGTAAAATAAGAAAAAAATTTCTGTGAGCTGGTGGCCAGTTCAAATTGACATCTTCAAAGCAAAGATGGTCTCCATTCTACCAGGCAGATGGGGGGGAATGGGGGTGGGGTTGGAAGGGGGTGGGGGTGAGGGTGGAAGGGGAAGAGTGGAGACTCAATCCATCTGGCTCCATGATTAAGCAATCACTGTCATCAGTATAGGACATACAGGTAGCACCTAGAGACTTTTAACTCGGAACAGGGACTTCCGAGCACTAACTAGTGTTTCTTCTTATGGATGGTCTCACAAAGACCTGAGACTGATAGCTCTCTCTGGACTGCTGGTACCAGAAGCATGACAAGATAAGCCTACATGTGGCTGTGCAGCACGAAAATGGTATCTTACAGAGATACAGAAGATGTGGTTCAAATAAGAAAAAAATAAGAAAAATGAAGAGTTTGACAAAAGCCAAGACATCAAGTCACCTGAAACCTCCAATAACATGTTTACATCTTCAACAGCCCTTCTGTCAACATTCTATTTGGCGACTGCAGCCCCACTGGCATGGTCAGAGCAATCCATAATTTCAGCTATATCCTGTGTCACACACCATGCGCCAGTATGCTTCAGACTAATGGGTCAATCATTTCCTAGATACGCCCTTGAACTCTGCAGGTAAAACAACTCACAATTACAACACTGTCTTCAGAATTCAATAATCCCAGTACCTTCAGTGTAACGTTATGCACACTCAGGGTCTCTTTCAATCCCACAAGGCAGTTCTCCAAGCTGCTGTCATCTTCACTGACGACTTTGGCGGTTACGCACATCTCCTGGAAGTGCTGCAGAGTCTCTTTGAAGTGGGCACCCAAGGACGATACTCGTATTATCAGTACCTGGCCTTGACTGAACAGCTCGTCAAACTGAACAAAACGTGAAACCATTTAAGGTTACAATAATACATTGAGAGGAAGAGAGAGAGAGAGAGAGAGAGAGAGAGAGGAGAGAGAGAGAGAGAGAGAGAGAGCAGGCAGAGACAGGCAGAGACAGAGAGCGAGAGAGACACAGAGAGAGAGAGATATTTGCCTGAATTCATTTTCTGCTGATGCATAGTTGTTACACATATTCTTCAACTTCATTTCTGCAATGATCAATATGACATAAGCATACATCAAACAACTGCACCAAAAAAAAGTATAAAATTAGATATAAAAATTCTAGAGACAACTACAGATGACAAACAACCTTTTTTTTGGTAACATCATGGGCAGGAAAGAAGGAAAAATGGCATTCATTAAAATGGAGGGGAAAAGCAGAAATTAAGTGAAAAGATAACAGAACAGAAAAGAAGTGAAAGAGCTCGTTCTTTAACTGGTGGGAGTAAAAACAGAAAAAAAAGCTGTGCCACCAGACTGTCAGTCTATCTTCACAGCTCCCATCTTCTGCTCCAGTTCTTGCCTGCACTCACTCTCCCTACAAATTACCGGATAAGACTACACAATCAAATAAATTCTCTCTCTCTCTCTCTTATATATATGTGTGTGTGTATGCATGTATGTATGTACATATGTATTATTGGTTCTCATTTTGAACTACACCTTGAGAACAAACAAGTGTACTGAACATTAAGAACAAAAAGAGAGAGAGAGAGAGAGAGAGAGAGAGAGAGAGAGAGCGAGCGAGAGACAGGCAGACAGCCATACAGTCAGAGACAGAGACAGAGAGACAGACAGGCAAATGATAAATTCTTAAAGGACAAAGTCATAAAATCAGTGGACCCCCCCTTCCCCCTCCCCCTGCCGTGCCCTCCCTTAAACAAACCAAACCAGGTAAGACAAATAATATGTGCCAAATTTGAACACATTAAAATGAGAATTGAACAACACACACACACACACACACAACACCCACCCACCGATACACACACACACCTGAGGTATTCCCACAGGATCCAAGCTCTGTGTTTGCCTGTCCCTGGACTTCTTCTCCTTCTCCTCCACCACCTTCGGCTGGAAGCGTCTGGGCATGTTCCTCTTTTCCAGGATGTGTCGAACAAAGGACTTAATGGCTTCACTCACCGATCCCTCCCCACTCTTGGCAGACACCACAGCACTGAACAGTACAAACAGTCTCCAATGCAGTCCAGTCTACCTGCATTCAAAACTGGAGGAACCAACATTTTCTTTCCAGTTTACACAATTTTTTCTAAAATTATTTGAATTTCAAGTATGCTGTACAATACTGTTGGAAGCAATGAATCCAAACATAGTATCTGAAAATGGGTTGTCTGTTTTAGAATAAAGTGTAACTGAAAGTAGCTTTGATGACCAAAAAGTTAGAAACATACTCACATTATGCATTTAGGTATGATCCAAGGATAGTAAATCTTCCTACCAGTTTCTGAACACAGTTGTCTCCCTTGGCTGATTTCAATTATACATTGTTCTCTATAATTATATGTATGTATGCATGTATATATGTATGATCATGTGTATGACCCTCCCTCTCTCTCTCAGTAAGTGTGTGTGTGTATGTGTGTGCACATTAGTGTTTGTGTGTGTGTGTGTGTGTGTGTGTGTGTGTGTGTGTGTGTGTGTGTGTGTGTGTGAATATGTAATTCTCATGAACATGACATCTTGAATAACTTGAATTTTTTTTTCAAAGAACACTAATTCTTTTTTTTTAATGTAAACAAGTTCAGGTTTAGACCAAAGACTTCAAAATTTGAACCTGCTATAAATGAATCTGTTATCTTTCGCCATTTCAATTTGTTTCTGGAGCTAAACCCATTTGAATATGTTAGTTCTGTCACCCAATGAATGCTTAATTGCAGAACCGTGGCACTGTTCAGGGGCACTTGTGCATTGCTCTGCAGGCAATACTCTGGTGCATGGTTGAATGAGTTAAGGATTTCTGAAGGTCATTGCTGACAGATGTCTCTGTTTTCTGAGCAAATGTCAATCAAGAATATACTATACTGTACCTGCCAGTAAAATAAGATTTTTCAGACACACTTTCCAGGAGCTGCACACAAGGTGGTTTCTGTAGTTTATGTCTTGTGGCGCTTTTTCCGTGCTGCAGTCATTTCTGAGTCACCAGCATCTGCCTCCATCTTCTCTGCAGCTGTTAAATAACATTGGCACCAGTGTTCATTAAGGGTGCTTTGGATCTTGATGTTTGTAGCCAGAGTGACACCCTCACACATGCACATACATGTGAACACACACACACACACACACACACACACACACACACACACACACACACAAATGCATGCAAAAGCCTCATGCATGTATGCACACAAGCACATTTACGTACGCTTAAATGTACACAGAGCTCAACTTCCTAGTCCCATGTACCATAAAAAATATTCACACACACACACACACACACACACACACACGCACACATTCACACACACACACACACACACACACACACACACACACATTAGCAGAATGGTACACAGGGATATGTATATAAGTTCAAAAGCACGCACTGTAGCATTCTTACGTATGCACATGTGTATTCATCACAGCAATATACAACTGTGGGACTATTTGTCTCCCGCCAGGTCCATTCCAGTGCTGAGCATTACTAAGGGCTCAAAAGAGAAGAAAAGGGACTTCACAGTTTTATGAGCATCACCCACTTTATTACTGTATTGCCCACATTTCCTGATTAACACTGAAGGTGCCTGTATCATCGTCACATGTTTGCATGAAACACAAATCAACTGTTACTTCATTTCCAGCTCTCATACCAACCTCCGCACCAATTCTTCCTCCACTTCCATGCCTTGAAAGTTTTTTTTACAAAGTCTTAAGCATCATCAGATTTACAGGGGACTGTTGCTGGATGGTAGTTAACGATGGACTCCACTCCAGGGCTATGTTCACTCATCCTGACTGCTTAACTAAGTATTGTTATCATCAGTAGAAGGCTTAGAGTTGGAGTTTTGCGCTGTATGTATTTTATATCAGGAAAGGGAATACTGAAAAATGCTGAAACAACTCAACACAGTATTGCAAGGTCTTGTCTCACAGGTGACCTCAGTGCCATGTGACAGCTGACTATGGACTGATGATTCTAGGACTAGTTCAGAATATGGACAGGGATGCACACAGAAACATCAACATAAGCAATGATAGAAAAAGAAAAAAAGAATTGAAGAAAGAAAGAAAATTGCATATTCAACCAAAGTGGTCAAATTCTTTTTTCACTATCTACAAAAGATTTTCAATTTAGTTCAATTAAAAAAAAAAAAAAGATTTTCAATTTGTCAATTTTCAAGCTCTGTCTAAATAGCAAAGAAAAAACTTTGTCAACGATTCAAAATGGACTGATTTACTCTAATCCCTGTGTGTGTGTGTGTGTGTGTGTGTGTGTGTGTGTGTGTGTGTGTGTGTGTGTGTGTGTGTGTGTTTACCATGTTGCATTCTACCACCATAATTTTCAGGGAAACACGAAAAGTGAATTTCAAGTACATTCATATCATTGTGTCAAAAGGGTAAATTTAATCTTTTTGTTGTATGTTTTAAAGTCTGTATCTTATTTACATGTAATTCACTTTTACCATAAAGAGAACTGAATTCAAATAGTGTACAGCAAAATTATTTGGTAACAAGACCTTCCCCCCTAAAATTTCATTCAGTCATGCATCTTTGCAATGACTCTGTAGTAATATTTTTCCTTCCAGGTATCCAGAGCTGTGCTGGTTCTTTACTGGTAAGCTACAGCAATATATGCTTAATAAACTAGTTAATTCCAATCATGTTTTATGCATTGACAGAAGACAGCTTACCTTGCAGATCTGCAAATAGCTGCTCCTCAATCTGTAATGAACACACACACACACATACACATACACACACACACACACACACACACACACACACATATAATATATGTATCCACAGACAAATACGCTTTCAAAGAAAATTCAGAACACAATGTTTTCTGGCAGCAACAATGAACAAATTTTATCAGACTAACAGATTTGATAAAATATCTAGACAACATAATTATACAGTGTTATTAAGGACGAAAATTGTGTTTATTGTCTTTGATCAAATTCCACTAAGCTGGAGACTGATAATGGGTGGTAGACTCATCTTTTCACACACACACACACACACACACACATAGAAATATGTGTGCACACGTACATATATACATACACACCAGCATAATGGAAAAAGAAATAAGAGTCTGTGAAAAGCGTGGCTTAAAGGAACAGAGGGAACTAGAAGTGCGGAGAGAACAAGGAAGCTTGCTCCATGCAGAGAGCACAAAACATCCCCTGCCTCCACCTCCCCCCCCACCCCCTTCACTCCCTGCTCCCATCCTCTTTCCCTGCTCTCCCTCCTTGCTCCCAGAACCCAACCCAACCCTGTCTAACTCAAACCCAACTAAACCACCGCACAAGCCGACTTCAAAAGCAACTCAACAGAATAAGAACAAAAGCACAGCACAATATAAAGCAAACGAATACAACCAGACCCCACCCAACAGGACATGACACAATACAGTCCGACCCAGCCCAACATAACACAACACAACTCTGTGCCACACAAGCACACACCACATCCAGCTTATTGCCCAGCAGTAAGACAGGCAGCTGCAGGGTGCCAGGCAAATGGTTCTCCTCCTGTCCTGTGACCGTGGCGCTGTTGAGAGCCAGCTGTTTCCACACAGGCGCCATGCGAATGCTGGTCTCGTCAGTCAGGTCCACCACGACTGCGTCACACACACGAACATCATGTCAAATTTCTGGCAAAGCCGGATTTAAGGGTACCCCTTGCATTTGACAAACATAGACGCAGGCTTTCAAATAAAGTCACACTGGGTGAAAGATTATGGTGCATTTAGAATTAAGTCAGTGAGCACAAAATGATCTGTAATGGAGCATATGCTAGTAGAATCGACCTACAAACTTGATTAAAGGAAGCCGTCTTCTATCACAACAATGTTTAGGGATTTGTGGCTAGAGGTCTCCAAACTCCTGGTACACTAAATTTGTTTCATCATTTAAGACTTTCTTTCAAAGTGAGTGTTAGGGTACTGAAGTAAATAAAGAATCAGAGATAAGAAAAGAAGAAAAGGAGAAAGGAGGTAGTGGTGGTGGAATTAATTATGCTTTCAATGTTATCTTGGTAGAAACCTCTAACACATTAAATTTCAGAGAATGTGTGAGACAAAAAAAGATTAACACTGTGTTAACGGTTTACCAATGGTCACACATATACCTGTGTGCTGTGCTTTGGTTTGCTGCTTATTTGACAGATACTGTTGAGTATAAAACTTTGCTGTCTGTATGAAAAAAAAAGAAAACACACAATATTGGGTGTCTTCCTATCTTTTCATAGTTTTTCGTGATCCAATGGTCAAACCTTCTTTTTTCAGTTGTCATTCTGCTGTCAGTACAAAAGACATATTTGTATATTCTTATCTTTTTTAAAATCCAGATCTCAAACCCTGCTTATATAAGTTAAATGACTTAAGTCAGAATACAACAAAATCTTTCCAGTATGGCATTTTATCCTTAATCATAAAGTCAAGGAAAGTTTCATAATTGTCTATCATTAAAACAAAAAACCCTCGGAGGATTTGATGAATATAAACCTGACTGTTTTTTGTCTGTCAGTGAAAATGATTGCACCACGTGCTTGCTTTAGTTACCTTCCTTTTAATCTGTGTGTTATCACATGATGGGATATTTCAGAGTATTGAAAGCACTTCATACATACATATGTTTTGATTTTTTTTTTTAACATAACAAATATAATGCTAGTTCTAACTATATACAACACTCAAACAAAGGAAATATCATTCAAATTGCTCATTTATCCTTTATCTTGCAAATAAATACCTCAAATTCAAATATAAAGTGAATAAGATTTATCAACGTCTGACAGGTATGCTCTCTGGTGAAGAGGTTTAATTTCTTGGTGCAGAGATCCAAATGCACAAAAAAACTTATAAAGGTATGCTAGTATAATTATGGTCACATAATCTCAAGTTACTTGACATATGTTATTGAACTTGCTTGATAATCCCTTCAACCAAAAGTATGAGGCCGAATGTCTATAATTTGCTTATTGAAGAAAGGTCACGCACTGTTCACAAAATGAAATGCTCTGTGTTTGTTCCTACGTTCAAATGAATTAAAGAATATACGATGTAATGTGTCTCTCGGTTTTCAATTTTGTTTCAATAGTTCATTTTTTTGTATTATAATAATTCCACTTCCAGAAAACTTATGCAACAAGGGATAAAACGAAACCCCCCCCCACCCCCCACCCCCACCCCAAGCATTTAACCAGCAATTATTGAGCAGGCTGTAGTTCGTAGTTCTCTCCCTTGTAATATAACCTAAACAGCGAACCCCCTCCCCTCCCCCTTTTTCTCCATTTCCATCATGGTAACTGGGCCCTATTTTAAGAGACCAAATAATGGTACAAGATATAATGTAATGTCCAGTTAGGTTTCTAATCAATCATCTGGAATCATGTGCAGTATGAAAAGTACTACCTTGTTTACTTATTTATGTGTCTGTTTACTATTTTGGGAATTCTATGTGCGGTGAAGAGACGTAAACAGCTGTGAGAGGGGTTATGATGCAAACAGAGCTTTCAACTGTTTCCAAATTAATCTATTTTAAATGTAACTGTGAGTATCTCAATCAACTTACAATGAACAAGTGAGAATAAAAAGAAGATAAGCATACATTTACACATTGTTAAAATGAAAAGCATACAATCCCAAACATGTAGATATCAAACACAAAAATTCGAATCAAAATTCACAGATTTAAAAACAAACAAACAACAACAACAACAACAAAAAAACATATATCGAAATGTTGAAACATGGACAGGTGACATCCAGATTCCAGGCAGAGCACAAGGACTCACCGATCAAGGCATCCATGTCTTTGAAATAGGTGGAGTGCAGGTTGATCTCTTCCCGGCCTGGTACGTCCCACAAGGTCATGGACACCAAAGCATGACTTGGCTGGTTGATTTTCTGAACCACATTATCTGAAAAATGAGAATTTTGTAATATACTCTTTGTCTGTCTCAGTATGCTCATCATGTCACTCTTGCATACTACAGCCAGTTGCTAGCTTAGGCCATATTTTCAAGGACATTCTGTCAGGCTGTCTTATGTTCTAGCAACTAACACGAAGTTGCTTTCCCTTGCTTTCACCCTATCCCCAACAATAAAAGAATCCCCTATAGACCATAGGGATTCTAGTGGGGCAGGAAGAGTGGGATTATGAATGTAACACAAATTCCTCATTTTCACATAATATATTGTATCATGTCAAACTTGTGCAGAATTTAAAGTAAGAAGAGGAGAGTGACTGCCCTTGTGGTTTGCGGGATGAGACGTAAAGGTGGGAGACAGCTCAGTTAGCTGCCATGAAAGAAATGCCCATTAAATCCTAAGCCTTCATTATGCGAAGTCCCTGAGATAATTACTAAGGAAGAGGACTTTGGAATATTAGAAGGCGCACTCCCAAGCATGCTAACGAGTCACTGAGTGTGATGAGGCGGCCCTAATCTCATGTTTCTAGTGGACAGGGTATTGGACTTTCCATGAGCCTATTTGTCCTGAGAACGATCTTTGAAGGCAGTCTAGAGACAATGCCTGCAGAGATGTCCTTCCTGAGTGTGAAACACCATTAAATTCACAAGAAAATGTTTCACCTATTTTGTTGTTGTTCATAAAGCAACTGTGGCAACAAACAATGATGTTAACCAAGATTTAAAGATTGGTCAAGAGTGTGATGTGAAAGGAGGCAGAAGAACAAAATCAATTAAAGAAAAGAATGAAACAAAAAATTGTATGTATATGCACACACATATATGTGCAAATACACATAAGAAAATGATTCTCTGAAAACCCTAAATTCTTTTTATTAATGTTGCACTCCAGACACAACTTTCAAAGCACTAGCAGAGTGATCAGCTAGGCAATTCTGGAAAGGAAAACCACTATGTGCATGCACACATTCATGACACTGATGGCATTTTTCACTCACTTTCATCTGGCTTTCATCTCCCGTAAGTGTTAGCAATGATACTACATCTTTAACAAGTATGAATCGCAATGTCAACGCTTCACCTACAACCAAACATCACATGTTAACTTACTAAATTCTGTACCCATTCTAACAGAATAATCCCTAAAATTGAATCTTGACTACCGTTTTAAATAAGAAATAAAGAAGTCAGCTTTTACTTCCTTGGTAAAACAGCTACATGCCTCAACTCCGAACTAATGCAGTTCCTACACCTATTCACCCAACACAGATGAGGCTTACTGAACAGATATGAGGTGCCCAGTACAAACAATGAACTTCAGGAGATGCAGATGATTCCTTGCATGGTCTGTGTGTGTGTCTGCTTCTGAGCTAATTGAACTGGTAGAAGTTGTTAGCTTTGAGTTAAATACATGTAAATGTTTCACAACATAGACAAAACTTACCTTCTGGACTTTTTGTTTACAATGTATATCTCCTGCTTTGTTTACATTTTTTTTCTCACTTAAATCAAACATTCTGTTCATTAATATTATTGTTCAAATTTGAGTAGTTTTCTTTTTCTCTCTTTCTTTTTTTCCTTCATCGTTTCATCTTACTACTTTTTCCACTATGGATATCATCGGCACTGTTGCAGCTACAGCTGCTGCAGTAGTTCATACAGTTTCTTGGAGGGTTGGGGATGGAGGAAGGAAGGTTTTGTTGTTATTGATCTTTTATCAATTCATACTAAATTGCATCAGCTGCATGCCATTCATCTCCTTCTCAATGTCTTTTGACCAAGATAATGAATTTGCTGATTCAGTTAGAGTTCCAGCTCCAGTCATTTATCAACGTCCTTATGAAGCCTATGCTTATGATCCCTCTCATTATGAAAGCTAAACAAAACAAGATAAGATGTTTACCTATGTTGACTTTGGTAGTTGGTACATAAAGTGGACAGAACTGATTGTGCAGAAACCTCAGGTAGATGCTTGTTTTGCCAACTTCACAGTCTCCTGCAAAAATTCATGACATGAATTCTTGAGACTGTATAGATTCACAGAATTTCTTCCAATCTCTCTGTCTATTTCATGCACACACAAAGACACACACACACACACACACACACACACACCCCACACACACACACACACACACACACATATGACAAAAATCACTAACAGTGAGGGCTGACCGTGGTGATGGTGAGAAAGACAGGGGAGGTGTAGAAGGTGGGAGTAACATTTGGACAAAGACAGCAAGACAGCATACATGCGAGAGAGAGAGAGAGAGAGAGAGAGAGAGAGAGAGAGAGAGAGAGAGAGAGAGAGAGAGAGAGAGAGACGGACAGACAGACAGACAGACAGACAGAGAGAGAGAGAGAGAGAGAGAGAGAGAGAGGGGGGGGGGGGTGAGAATGAGAGAAGATAATCTATGAATCTGGCTCTTAACAATGGTCATAATGTATAGAGTTAGATTTTCATTAGTGATCAGAATGACTGTCATTTGGTTATTTCTGTATGAAAAATACATTTCTGCTGTCCATTGTTTAATATTGCACTGAGTGATATATAGTTCTATTGTGTTATACTCTATCGACTGTTTTGCACTGTACTGCACTGGCTACCAGTAAACACTAAAACCTGATGAAAGCCATGACTTACCAACAATCACGATTTTGAGACCTGGGACTGCTGGGGCCTTTTTTGTTCCAGCTGTAGAGGACAAACAGCAAAGGGGGAGGGTGATAGTGGCATTATTATCTGGTGTAAAGCTGCATCACAACATACAAAACTATAAATAATCTAAGGGTCATGCAATCAATCTGTCAACATATACTGTACATATCCATCTCAAACTGTCATTGAATAGTGTGTTACTTTAAATACAAAAAAGTAAACAAAAAAAATGAATGGTATTACTCTTCTTCAACAATAACCTTATAACATCAGCCTATTTCTGAAGATATACACTCCTATTAATCATAAAAAGTTATTACAAAAGTACTTCTGCCTCCCTGGTACATTTTGTGTGGGTATAATATACAATCTGCACTGCTGAAGATGCAAAATACAGCAGTCAAAACAATACATTGGGTAACAAAATCAATTCAACATTAACACAATTGATAAGATGGAGAGTAGAAGAGAACATTTATGAGTATGGTCTGATACTCTGTAGACTTATCACTCCTTTTCTACAGCCATGCATATAGTGAACAACAACTAAGCATCACAGACTACAACACATGAGCAATTTCTACCCAAATTTAGATGCACAGCGCCCCTTCATTTAGGCTTGAGTGATCTAAATTTCACAATAAAATTATAGACGTTAAAAGGAGAGCACTGTTTGAAGCTTTTAACATTAATGAAATAAGTATTTATGATTTAGTGTGCATATGTGGCGCGTGTGTGTGTGCGTGCGTGCATGTGTGTGCATGTGTATGTGTGTTTGTGAGTGTGTGTGTGTGTGTATTTTGTGTGTGAGTGCATGTAAGTGTATGTGTGTATACAGTGAGTGTGTGTGTGTGCTTGTATTTGGTGTGTGTGTGTGTGTGTGTGTGTGTGTGTGTGTGTGTGTGTTGTGTTGTGTGTGTGTTGTGTGTGTGGTGAGTGTGTGTGTGTGTGTGTGTGTGTGTGTGTGTGTGTGTGTGTGTTGTGTGTGTGTTTGTGTGTGTGGCTGTGAGTGTGTGTGTGTGTGTGTGTGTGTGTGTGTATACATGTATGTGTGTGTGTGTGTGTGCGCGCATAGTGTGTGTGTGTGTGTGTGTGTGTGTGTGTGTGTGTGTGTGTGTGTGTGTGTGTTGTGTATGTGTGCATACATGTACGTATGTAGACACTGAGCAAATCATGACACAGAGGCTGAGAAAGAGAAGATGCATGACAGACCAGAACAGCTGTGCAAGTAATACACAGTAGAATTATTCATTTTCATAACTTCCTTAAGTATAGCATACAATGATCAAGTAATACACAGTAGAATTATTCATTTTCATAACTTCCTTAAGTATAGCATACAATGATTTCTTTTTTAAAAAATGGTTACCAATGGCAACACTAACAACACAAACGTCAAAACTTGCATCATGTGTATGTGTATAATGCTAAAAATACTAGTTATAGTATTCATTGAAGACAAATACAGTTTATACACAGAACAAAACTAACAATAACACACCAGAAATGTAATTCGGAATCTTTATGTTAATCCATTTGGCCTTATCATGCATAAGAGTACAGAGTTGATGCATTATTGAACACTTTACTTTTAGTTCTATCCTATACAAATATCCATCCCTCATCATTATAATTATTTCATTCAGTGTTTGTTTGGTTTTTGGTCTTTCTTTTCTCCAAAATGTTAGAAAAGATTGGCCAGGTATGCTTATGTGTGTTTCTTTGGTTTCAGTTGCATTCTCTAGTTCCTGAGTGAAACTTCCCAAACAGGCATGTTAAAATGCAAGTGTCGAAATGAAAATGTAGATCATGGGACGCAGAATGCTACGAAACTGGCAACAATATTTGCATGAAGGCTTATGGCTATGGGATTTGTCAGGTCATGAACTTGACACCTGTGAATTTGATTTTGATCTTTGCTCACACCTCTAATAAACCTACATATGCTGCACCGATTTGTTCATAAAACCTTTGGCACATAAGCAAATTTTACAGCCATTTTAAAATGTTTCTGGCAAGGTGTCAAGGGCTGATTACATTCCTGCATACACACACACACACACACACACACACACGCAAAGACTGGTGAAATTCAGACTATTAAGTGAGTGAGGAGGGGGAGAGAAGGGGGGGGGGGGGGTAGAGACAGAGAGAGAGAGAGAGAGAGAGAGAGAGGGGGAGGGGGGGGCAGAGAGACAGCCAGATTGGCAGAAAGACAGACAAAGAGATAGACAGGGAATGAGAAATCCAGTATATGAAAAGTACACACATACACAGAAGGGAGAAGACTGAAGAGGGAGGGAATGTCTCATTGAGTCGTTCTGAAAGACATTTCATTCAAGGTATCAGTGACACATCTGTCTTTGATATCATATCACATCAGTATATGGAAATTCACACTTGTCACTGGACAACAAATATGAGTAAATAGCTGTTTCTTAACATCCTAGTCTAACTACCACACGTGCTGGCAACGTAACTAATCATACTTATAGTTATACAGTTCTGAAAACGTTACGGTAACATTTGCATGTATTTAGCATGCTAAATGCCATCAATTCTACTGGCCATGATATGATACAAAATGTTACTGGATATAGCCTGGGAGTCGAAAGACTGAGCCCGAGACTACGGCAAGAGTCTCTAGAGAGTAGAGACTAGTAGAAGACAATATCGAATGATCGAACTCAAATAGTTCCAGCCTTCTGCTGGAAAATCGAGTTGAAAAAAAATAACATGTCAAAAAATCGTAGTTACATACAAGGTTTGTGTTCAGAGCTGCAGCCAGTCCCCATACTGTTTGTGAAACGTTAAACAATACTTTCTGTCCTAATCAACTTTGCCTGAAAAGACATGAATCCGCCATGATGTTTACAGTAGAAGCAGAGGAAAACGTCACCGAGTGTCGTGCAGGCCTAGCTCATGACGTTGCAAACAATGTGCATACGCACCCGTGAGAGAGAGAGAGAGAGAGAGAGAGAGTGTGTGTGTGTGTGTGTGTGTGTGTGTGTGTGTGTGTGTGTGTGTGTGTGTGTGTGTGTGCGCGCGCGCGCGCGCGCGCGCGCACGAGTGATGTTGTCATAGAAATGTGAGAGAAATAGAATGTACGACAATACTCTATCACCGTCGGTTGCGAAACGGAGCCATATCCACTAAGCGTGTTGCTCGTAGCATGAGCTATTCAACCACGTGTGTTGCTTGTTTCATCGTTTTAACACCGCACGAATTCTTATTCCCATACAAATGAAAACTAGCAAGTGCACGAGATCGTGTGGTTGTCTTTTGACGCAATGACTGAATGAAGAACACATATAACACGTAAACAAACAAGTCAACTGATGACCGAATGAAATACACATTTTTGTGAACAGTATTTTCAGTAGGCCTACTATCAGCAAACAAGCAGTTGATCACTTGAATGAAATACATGTTTTTTGCTGGCAATAATACCAGTACATTTGCAACAAACAGTCAATGACCGAAAGAAATACGTATCATTTTTGTTGGCAAAACTGTCAATATCAGCGAACAAGCAGCCCGTCAATGTTGCATTCTGTTGCCTCCATGCGCGCGCGCGCGTATGTGCGTGTATGTTCGCGCGTGCGCGTGGGTGTATGTGTGTATGCGTGCGTGCTTGCGTGTGTGTTTGTTCTTGATTGATTTTAAATCCCCATTCGTTCCAGTAAGCCTATTAATAACATGTATTTGGCTTGTTTTGTGGCCCATCTTTGAAAATGGAGAGGATTAAAAGGTGAAATGCATGTCAATGACACAGAGGTCTGGTGGCTTTTGTTCCTGTTTTTGTTGTAATAATGAGAATGGTTGTCCTATGTATACTAGGTTGGAAGGCTATTCTGTTGGACTTAACATGTTTCCTTGAAGTGCACCTTTTACTTTATACTATCGTGGGGGGGGGGGGGGGGGGGGGGGGGTTGCGCTGTAAAACAGTAACTCTTTTATTCTTATTCTGTACGACTTTTATTAGTAGAGCTTCAATGTTGACAAGACAACTGTTCAGTCTACCGTTTTTGTCATTTAGTGTACTATCGATGATTTTTGTTGGCTGATTTGTTTGTTTGTCTTTTAAGAATAAACACTGTCAGTGTTTTTTTTGTTTTTTTTTTTTAAGCTTTTGTGAATCCTGTTGTTCATTACCTGGTGGTTTATTGTCTTTGGGATAATTAGATATTCTTCTGCTTCCTATATAGCAGATAAAGTTTTCAAGTGTGTAGTTTATTTTTGTCCTTCTCTAGTTGCCTGGATTTGAAGGCCTGCTCACTTCCTCTCTCTCTCTCTCTCTCTCTCTCTCTCTCTCTCTCTCTCCTCTCTCGTCAGTCAGAACGGTTTCGCCTGGCCAGCTGGACAATTTCCATCACCCTTTGCCCCATCTCCACCCCATCCTTTCCTTTCTTTATCCCCACCCCTCGCGGCACCTTCCCCACTCCCGCCCCCTATCAAATCCGTCCAGCTGGCCACCTCTGACTGTTTTCAGTGTTTAACCCCTTCCCTTCTCGAGGTGTCCATGGGCAACCGCTATGGAAATTCATATGTTTCAAAATAGCTACATTGTAATTTCCTTCTTGGAGAAGAGAGCGATCCTCCTATGAAAACAGTCATTACACACTATACATATAATCACCATGTGATGCTGACGATAAAATTGCATTTTTCTGAAGGACAAGAACATGTTGGCCACACGATGATAGTTTTTGAATGCTTATAACACGTGGCATTGATGACGGTTTGCGTAAATGAAATTGCAATTTGGACGTCAAAACTACCATTTCAGTTCGTTTGAAACCAGTAAAGTATCGGACGGACAGTGTCAAAAGAAGGGACGAAACAATTATCAATCTCATGACCACAGTGAAAACAATACTTAACAGTTACTTTCGCCAGTTAGCTGTACCGCCGCCCTTTAATTCAGTATCATGTTTCAGAAGTGATAATTGCTGATTCAGTGAGTCACAGTTACTGTCTTCATTACGTCAGTAGTCACGTCATGGCACTGTATTAGGCTGAAATGCATGCAACAATGATCTTGAAGCAACAAGTTTAAAAATACCAAGCGAAAACAGGAACTGTTACCATTTGAAGTGATTATGGGCTTTAGACAATAGTCTTCAATACGCTAGTCCAAACAGAGTGTGACCACAAATGTCAACAACAACAAAAATACTAATCTTCTACTACCAGTCATCTTGTAATGCAAGGAACAATTGTGTCAGTCAATGTGTTCTAGCAGAGTCTAGTAGCCTGCCAATGTGCACTTGTCTTAATCTGTGAGTTCACGCCTGGTTTCCTTGACTGCAAAAAAAATCACAATATAAGAACTAGTATCTCGTGAAATCATTAACTTTTGTGACTAATCATTCTATCGCGCATAAAATTACACTTTTCTTGGAGAAAATGATTAACAGATCTTTTGAAACAAGTCATTTGCCATAAACCTTCCTTTCACTCCTGTCCCTTCGTCAGTTCTGCCACCTTCTACCCGACGTCCTCGCGTCCTTCCCTCCCTCTCTCTCCGCCACCCCCCTCCGGTAGCTTCTCTCCATCGGTCAGTCCATGCGGCTTGTTACGGTGGCCATCTGTCCAAGCTGGACAAAGCAGTGACTGGATGGGCCCCCGGCGAAGGAACTGCTGACCCTGGGGAAGGGGGGAGTGCTCGGGAGCGACGGACCATTGCTACTTGGATGGTATCACTGGAACTGAGCGCCGCACAGACGCGCTCCTTGCTGAGCGCAGTACTCGTGATTGTGAGGGCTACGGGCACGTGAGCTTCAGTTCTCCTCGTGGCAGCGGTTACGGCTAAGAGCACGCATGCGTGCGTGCGTGCGAGCATTGTGTGTGTGTGTGTGTGTGTGTGTGTGTGTGTGTGTGTGTGTGTGTGTGTGTGTAAAACACATTTACTAGCGTATTTGTTTGCATTTGAGCTTATATACAATGTCATTATCAGTAAATTGTAACATCTTCATGGACATCGTTTAGTGATT
The DNA here is from genome assembly GCA_033310375.1 of Conus canariensis. Taxonomy (NCBI): domain Eukaryota; kingdom Metazoa; phylum Mollusca; class Gastropoda; order Neogastropoda; family Conidae; genus Conus; species Conus canariensis. The sequence goes on from CM065727.1 coordinate 44,262,494, forward strand.
TCAGTATACGAGTCTTAAGCTCCTGCATTTCTTAATCTACCGACATGACCTCACACAAAACTACTTTTGTACAATGAGGACGAAATAGATGTGGCTTGAATCACACACACACACACACACACACACACACACACACACACACAGAGGGTGGAGGATAGAGGGAAGGCGTGGAGAAAGGGGGTGGAGGTGGGGGAGAAGCCATGTGAGACATTCAGGGCGGCCAAGCGTAAAAAGTTCAACCATCTCTTTTTTACGGCAGTGGCCTTGGGTCCACCTCCACAACAATGGCCTTTCAACTGGCCAGCTTTGCCACCCCTCTGGACATGACGCCGCACGTGCCCATCATGCACACTGCCTCACCAACAAACATAATAAGGCATAAGACCGGGCGATTTGTGGCAGAATCCCTGGTCAGACAAAGACACACAGGAAAACGAATCAAAGGGCAGGTTGTAATCGAAGTTTCAACATTCGGAAGGTATTTTTTTTAAATGCGCGAAATTTTCCTAACAAAAATATAAAACATTTTCATGTTTTCACGCGTTATCGATTCTGTTCAAAAAGAGTACAAATATTCTTGATGTAAGTAGTTTCACTGTAGAAAGAAGTATCGGTTAAATATCGCCTACTGTTTGGTTATTATTATTTTTTTTTTTTCATTGGGAGAACTCTAGCAGAATAATACTTCGGATATTGTTGAGAGAGAGAGAGAGAGAGAGAGAGAGAGAGAGAGAGAGAATAATCTCCCTTGGATAGAAAACTCATGCCTTTGTCAATTTCATTTTGCAAAAAAAAATATATATATATATTTTCATTTTTCTTTTTCTCATATCCCCCCCCCCCCCCCCCCCCCATTATTTTAACCAGAAAATGTTCAAAAGGTGGCCTTTTGTGTGTGGGGGTGTGTGTGTGGTGTTTGTGTGTGTGTGTGTGTGTATGTGCATGCATGCGTGTGTGTATGTGTGTGTGTGTGTTAAAGAATTCATTGGCTGGCCCATGAATCCTTCAAAGGCCACTCACGCAGGAGTCTGTGGTTTCTGATTATTCAACGAAGCATTCCAATTGAGGTATATAAACAATTTTGAACTTAAGCAACATTGCAGTTTATGTCTATAGAAGTTCAGATAACTATAATATTGGTTTAAAGGGCCGTAAATCAGACAATTTATAGTTTTAGGCCGTGATTCACCGAGTTAGATTTAGATTTAATGATTGGTTAGCGCCCATGGCCGTAGGCCTATGGGTAGGCTAAGCTAGGCTACACCGATCACGTAGGGAGATGTGCAAATCTCGCGTTGATACCACACCCTCGCATACCTTCTGTGTATGAGAGTAAAATGTCAGTTGTCTTGCCAGTCTGGCCTGACAGGAAATTATCTCATATGAATCACACATGAAGGAAGATAAAAGAAGGCAGCGTGATGTGGTGGAAAGAGGTTTCTGCAAGCAGCTTTTTGGTCAGGCGAATTTTGTGCGGTGCATAGAAGTAGGGGGTTAGTTCCAAAGTGCGCCATCACTTCAACTGCGTGAAATTACCCCCCCCCCCCCCCCAAAAAAAAAAAAAAAAGAAAAAAGAAAAAAAAGACTGATTTATATCTTTTTAATGTAAAAGCTCTTGATTGCGATGTCTGCCCGGTTTCATGTAAATTACCGCATTCGCTCATATACTAATCTCACCTGGAATGTTTAAAGCGCTGTGATGGCGGTTAAGGGGATGCGATAGCCATGGTAACTCGTTTGTCACCTTTCGTCTGTTGACGTAACGTCTCGCGACCTTTCAATGTGACCCCGGAGTGTATACTCAGAGACCTCGTTTTGCACTCACAGGCCTCATGTGCATTTTCAACTGGTTAAACAAAAAAACAAAAACAAAAAAAAAACAAACAAAAAAACATCCAAGACTTAGTCACTGAAAAAATCGTAACTTTCTTTTCAGATGTCCGATTGAGATACTTTTTACTCCGCATAATTGCAGTTTTTGTTTACAATATCTGATGGTGGTGTTCATTGTTAATTTTTTTCCCATGTCACTACGTACGATCTTGTACTGATTTTTATGAAGGCAAAACTCGAGTTTTGAGGCCCTTCTTTCAACATCCACATGTCATCAAACATGATTTCACTTCGACGTGTTTTCTTTCCGTCATACGCCCGGAATGTTTTATACAAATACCATATAAAGACGCATGTTGGAAGGCCGGATCAGGTACATGAGAAGCGGGTTTCCAAAGTTTGTAAATGCGGGAGGCGGTGTGGCGGAGGGTCTCCTCTTCCAAACTGTTGTAGAAGCGGGGAGGGATGTGTGTAGCCTCCTCCTGAAATTCTGTTAAAAAAAAAAAAAGGGGGGGGGGAGGAGGGTGTTGGAGAGGGGGGTGGGACACTCCTTTCCCCTTTTTTTTTCGTATAAAGTAGGGGTGGGATAGAGTTAGGGAGGGCATTCTCTTCCAATAGTCGGCCAGTGTCACACAAATACCTCGACAGATTTTCGTTGTATGTCAGTGTGGTGTGTGTGGCGGGGGAATAAGGGACCCTGGGAGTGTAGTGGTGGAGGATAGGTGAGTCGATGGTGTTACCGGGCACTCAGGACCCCCTCCCCCGCTTGTCTGACCCTGAGTTTGTATATTTCAAATACTCCGGCTCTAACGTTGGACGGAAAGGTCTGTTTTTGAGGGAAGCTATGTAGTAGGGGTTTGAATTGAAGGTCTCTAAACTTGAGCTTTACCTATTCATGTACCTAATTGACAACTTTCGGTGAATCCAGTGTCCCTGAGCTGAATACGAAGTGGACTAATAAGCAAAAGAAAATTTAAGAGAAAATGGTCGTGTGTGTGTGTGTGTGTGTGTGCGCGCGCGCGCGCGCGTGCACGTGTGTGTGTGTGTGTGTGTGTGTGTGTGTGTGTGTGTGTGTGTGTGTGTGTGTGTGTGTGTTATTGAGCTCCAGCAGCAAGACGGGGGTTATGTTATCGAGCCCACTGGAATTATCGTTGAAAAACAGTCAGAATGCACAATTTAAGGCCTTTTTGCAGGCTTTTGGGGAAAGTACTGTAAAATACAAACACAACAGAAGCAGACTTTTGTTCGTTCTAAATTGATTTGAAGTCTTTAGTGGATGGTGTTTCGCCAAATGTATAAAAAGCAGTGGTAAATTAGTATTTCAGTATGATGAGTGTACGATTATCTTGTTGCCAAAGTCAGCTCTACAAATCGTTGCACGAAATGACGTAATTCTGATACTGCAGGTGAAATACAGTCGAAGCCGCCTTTAACGATGTCGGACGTAACGAAGGCCGGATATAACGAAACAAAAAAGTTGGTCCCGGTAAAAATCCTTTACGTGACTAAAAATACGTCGGATGTAACGAAGTCGGATGTAACAAAATGCCGCTTATAACGAAATGGTGTGGGGTCCGCAGCCGGCGATCACGTTGGTTATAACGAAGTCGACGCCCATAGAGAATGATGTGTTCGGCCCCGTGAAGAGTTCAAGCCGGATTTAGCAAAATTATTTTGGCTTGGATTCCTGGTCATGTTGGCACTGGAGGGAACGAAATGGTTGATCGTTTAGCCAAGAATGCCACAAGAGAGAAACTGTCCAACATATATATCCCCTGCTCAGATCTGAAACCCAAAATTAACGATTATGTGAGAGACCTCTGGCAGGAGGATTGGAATACACAGACGGATAACAAACTCTTTCAGATCCGTCCAAACCTTAAGGAGTTCCTCCCATCTGCGTCTGGTGGTCGTAAAGAAGAAACAGTTCTGTGCCGGCTGCACACCGGCCATTCGTATTTTACCCATTCGTACCTTTTAAAGAGTGAAGAAGCTCCGTGGTGCATTCCATGTCATGTGCCACTCACAATGAAACATATTCTTTTAGAGTGTTGGGACTTGCACGATGTGAGACACAAACATTTTACGGCAGATTCCATGAAAACCTTGTTCAGAGATGTCCCACCTGATGCCATCTTTGAGTTCTTGAAAGAGATTAACATTTTTCATCGGATCTGAGTTTTTACAGTGGAAAGATTTTTAACAAACTTTCGGATGATTTTTCGATGTATTTTAAAGAATTGTGTGAATGAATGACTTGTGAGTTGATTTTAACGTGGTGACAGCCCTGATGTGGCCCTTTGCGGTCGGCTGGGCTATAAGTAACATTATCTTATCTAACTACTTTTGTGTTCGGGAACCATTTCTCGGAAATGGTTGGTTAGTTCGCTGCGATATATAATGCTTCATACAATCCCTGGCTATTCTAGGGATATGGAGGAGTGTCCGCATAGCACATGAAATGTAGAACTTTCTTTGCGTTGCTGTAAACAGCAATCACACGTTTAAACATTTGTTTGACTAACTGCATATTCCTAAGCTTGTTTCATTTTCTTACTCAGCTTTACATATGTAGATTAAAAGTACACAGTATTTTTCAGTTATGTTTGTTCTATGGTAAACCTCACCTGTGTAATTCGTAAGCAATGAAATAATCTTATAATGTCATGTAAAGCGAGTGCCTGTGATTGTCGAAGCAGGGCAGTCGGCTCGCATCGGGTCATGTCAAGTTAAGCTAGTGTAGACGGAGAAGAGATGCTAGGGGGACAAGGGTGGGGTGAAGGGGAAGGAGCTGTCAGGGTGTCAGCTTTGATTTAATAGGCCGTTTCGCCGTGGCGTCTGAACGTCGCAAAGGTCTGTCGCTAAAGCGAAAAATTGAAATTATTCAAGAAGTTGAAAGAAATCCAGTAAAACAGAAGATATTAGCGGAAGAATATGAAATTGCGCTGCCGACATTGGCAACCACCCTGGCTTCTACAAAGAATATAAAAGTCAGAAGATGCACGTGCAGAGACCTATCGGAGAGAGTAAGACGAGAAATTCGACAGAACTGCTGCACGTACATGTACTTGGGTGCCTTTGTTTAATCATGAGGACTGCTGTGTTAGAGGATGAAAACCAAATTATCTTTTTGATATCTTTCTCTTAACTGTTCGTGGTTGAGTTTTCTTTTTATTTCGTGCAGCTGTGACAACAATCAGTCTTATCTCTTCCGTCAAAGAGTCTGGCATTTGAGGGATTTTTTCCCGTCCAGTGTGGCAACAATCATCCTTTTCTGTTGTTTCACAAAATGTGAG
>CM065727.1:44272622-44297622 GCA_033310375.1 Conus canariensis
CCCAAGCTTCATTGCTGATACATAGTAGTGCACTGGGGTCTGCTTGAAACCAGTATTTAGACAAATGTTTGCATTACTCATTTCACCATCCACCTATTCCTGTGGTGCTGCGAAGAAAAAGAAAACACGTCTCATCTTTCATAAGTGTACCCTTCAAGGTTTAGCATCGAAGTGTGACTTTCTGGCTGTTGCCTTTTTTCATCCTTTCCTCGATGTTATCGCATTGGGTGACGGTCCATTTCTGGCTGGCCCTGTCATTTTCTGCTTGACGTTCCTGTTCACTGATGTGTGCTGGTGGGCTGCTTTTGCATCCACTTTCTTTTTCTTCTTTGGATGCAGAATGTCATAGTGACCCAAAGATTGTTCTTCTCTCTGTACCTTAGGATCTTTTTTGCCGCCTCGTCATTTCTTCTTTGAAGTTGTTGGTGAGTTTATATCATATTCCGCGCGCAATGTATCTCAACATTTGCCATGTAGACTGCGGCTGCTTTAAGATCCTTCAGGTTTTTCAGGTTGAATTTTACTCGTTGACCATTCCGCTTAGGGGTTCTTTAGCCTGATTATCACTCGGGTTGTCATGTTAGTTACAGTGATCACTGCCGACATCAGCTTCAGAAAAGCTTTTAGCTTTGTTAATACTGGACTAGAACCTTGGAACCTACGGTTATGGGAAGAGGGTGGGTGAGGAGAGAGAGTGATGGGGATGAGGGGGGAATGATCGACCGTGAATATATTTCGGTTTCTTGGTCAGAATGTTTTGACCGCAATAACGATGGAATGATTGAGTCTGGTGATGTGTCGCTGATCTCATCATAACATTCAGTTCATCATGACCTTGCTCTCTCTTTCTCTCTCTCTGTCGCTGAGAAACAAGTGTTTTTACCGTCAGTCTCTGCCGGTCATTGGCATATAGCCGCACAGTTGAACAGTACCCTACTATTACCCCTCGACACCCGCTTATTTGGCCTCGAAAGCCATCTTGAAACCTCCTCCACTTTACAGTAGAGAGTGCATATTTAATTCGGTTAAATTACCCCCACTTTGAAATAAAACTGCTGAGAGGATTGCCAAAATTGTATCCTTACCAACCCAGAGGACGTATGGTGGGGGAACGACACAGACAACGAGGGTTATCGCTCTTGATATCAAGGTGGCGCGGCGTCTCGATCAGATGGGGGGCAATGTCGGCGGGTCGCAAGCCCTCACGAACCACGAGTGCTGTCGCGAAACGGCGGCGACAGTTGGGAGGTCGAGGAACATGGCGTGTGAATCCAAGCTATAGTTATCCTGGTATCACGGAGACTTCATCTAAGCCTGTAATTGGCCACTGTCACACTCCTTTCATGCACCCGGTTGCGCACGCCGCCGTTTCTCACCACCTTGACTTACGTTTGAGGGTGGAGGAGTGTGAGGACGGTGCACACGCAGTCGTCAGAGTCGTCTGTACCTATCTCATGGTTGATTAATAGGGTTTACGGCACGGTGTAATTAGGGCGAGTGATAACATCTCAAGTCTTCGGGATATTTACCACCTCTGCTTTTTCACTCTTTCGCCCGCTTGCTTTCTCGGCGGCCGTCGAGAGAGTTTGGAAGCCATTCCTTTCTTTCTTTCTTTTCCCGTTCGTGTTGATTTATTAATGTTCCTTGATTATTATTCGATCATTTATATTGAATGAACGCTTTTGTTTATGATCGCCACATGTTTCTTGATAATGATGTCGCAAAAGCATTAACCAAACTCAGTGCCTTTCTCGAAGCACGTGGCTGGTCTCTTCATCACCCCACTCCAAACTACCACTCATGGCCTCCGGGTCCTCCCCTTCTCCCTTCCTCTCCCTCCCACTGTTCTCCCCGCATGCACGGGCACGCTCTCTCTCTCTCTCTCTCTCTTCTCTCTCTCTCTCTTCCTCCTCCTCTCTCTCGCATTGTCTGTGTGTGTCTTTATCTCACACATACACACTCGTGCGCGCGCACACAGGGCACAAACATGCGTGAGCGCACAAGCCTGCACAACGGTGTGCACATGCACGCACGGTCACACACACAACACACATAGACACGCGCGCGCGCGCGCGCGCGCGCAGACACGCACACACACAAGGTCAAATGAATTTTTCTCTTTGTTTGGAAAATCATTCATAGGAACATACACTCCGATCTGACGCTGAGACTGTTTTATGTAGCCATCTGGCAACGCAGAGAATCGCGAGTCAGTTGGCATTACCTGGCAATCTTCTGTCACTTTGAAATTACATCTTTCTGTCAGCCGCACACACACGCAACAATGACGCAACGCATTAAGAGGGAAACTTGCGCAATATTTTCGAAGTGGGTTGACGTTGATGACACTTGATTAAACTATGGAGGAGGGATGGGTAATCCAGTTCGGGAGGAAGAAAATCAAATGTTCGAGCCAGCTGCAGAGACGTAATGTTACCTTTCTGCAGACTCCACGCTTGGCCGAGACCTACACGACGTCATTAATCATTCACAAGAGAGAGAGAGAGAGAGAGAGAGAGAGAGGAGGGGGGGGGGGAGGGGGAGGGTGCCTGGGAAATGTGGGAGGGCAGTGTGATAGCAGAGATGGGGTGGAGTGGGGGTGCTTCTTACATACGATCCGGAGAGGGGGAAAAGAAAAATGGTTTTAGGTCCACGAAAACCAACTGATATAACAATTTAGAAACAACACAACGCAAACGATAGTTACCACTTCAACATTTGAAAAAGAAAGAAAGAAAGGAAAAACAAACAACAAAAAAGTGTCGGCTGCAGGCAGATTTAGAGGCCTTAGCTGCATACTGTAACTCAAACATGTGCTGGTCGTGCAGTTGCTGATCCAGGCTGTGGTGTCAGTGGTCAGTGTGTGGACAACAGTTCTTATGCCTCTGTGTGTGTGTGTGTGAAATTCGTCTGTGGGCAGGAAAAAAAAGAACAGATGATTTTTTTTTTCAGTTTCAGTGATAGGAACATACTGTGAAATCCGTGTTATACACTGAGCATCTCTAACTTATGTTGGAGACGGGGAGTAGATACTGTGTATACACTTAGGTTTAACATGTACTCGTCTCTTCGTACTTGATAGATTTGGATAACGGTCGCGGTAAGGTTGAATGAGGCTGTCTGTCTGTCTGTCTGCCTGTCTATCTGTATGTCTGCCTCAGTCTCTGTCTGTCAGTCTGTCTGTCTGTTCGTACTTGATAGATTTGGATAACGGTCGCGGTAAGGTTGAATGAGGCTGTCTGTCTGTCTGTCTGCCTGTCTATCTGTATGTCTGCCTCAGTCTCTGTCTGTCAGTCTGTCCGTCTGTCTCTCCCTCCCTCGCTCCTTCCCTCCCCCCTCCCTCTCTCTCTCTCTCTCTCTCTCTCTCTCTCTCTCGCGCGCGCGCGCGCGCGCCGGTCCTAACAGTGCAATGACAATGACACCAACACCATCACCAGTTAAAAAGTACGTTCATCGGTGTACAGCATGTGGTCTTCGGTCATATTTTCCTTCTTTGTTTCCTCCACCCCCCCCCCACCACCCCCCCCCCCCCCCCCCCCCCCCTCTGAAATCTCAACTCCTGTGCTCCCTCGGCCACATTACAATGTTCATTTTCGGTCTTCAGAACGCAGCCGCACCCAAAACTGCCTGTGGCCGTCCTCAGGGTGCAGTGGAAATCAGTCGTACTGCAGTCCACCAATGCGCTGTTCCTGAGTGGTGGTGCCATGTGAAGATGCCTGTTCAGGTCGAACGTCCGCAGGGCACCAGCTTTTATGCCCTGTGCTGACGACAGTACTTGGCGTTGTCGACAATGCATGCTTCGTCGCGGAGCTCTGTCCGAGAGTGTGGCCGCCGTGGTCGGCTACCTTGTAGTCCGCCTTGGTTGACTTGCATTGCACTGCGTAGTTGTATGGTATATGAAACTGCACCTTTACTGCTGTGTGGTGTGTTGCGCCACGTTTGTAACGTTTGTACTGTATGTATCACGTTTCGTTTGATAGGACGTCCTGTGCTGCACTACATTGTACTGTGTCGTATTGTATTCTGTTGTCATGTGTGTGATATTGTATTTTGAAGGTTTGTCGTCATAGAGGATTTCTGTGTATGAAATCAGATATGCGCGCGCGCGCGGTGTGTGCGTGCGTGCGTGCGTGCGTGCGTGCGTGCGTGTGTGTGTGTGTGTGTGTGTGTGTGTGTGTGTGTGTGTGTGTGTGTGTGCGTGTGCTCTCCGGGGAAATGTGTACAAACAGCCTGGCACTGTCCGTCTTTTCTTTTAACCTGTCGCGCGCGCTTGTGTGTGTGTGTGTATGCGCGCGCGCGTGTGTTTGTGTGCTCTCCTGGAAATGTGTACCAATAGCCAGGCACTGTCCCGTCTTTTGTTTTTTTCTGTCGCACGCGCGCACGCGCGCGCGCGCGCGCGCGCGCGCGTGTGTGTGTGTGTGTGTGTGTGTGTGTAGATTTTCCAGCAGAATTCAGCCACGGGAATTCTTGATGACGTAGCGTCTTTTACAAGCACTGAGTGCAAGCTGCATATGGGACTTCATCTGAAAGACTAACAGCCAGACCAGCACTCATTGTTTAGTTCATTGGAGGTGGTTTGGGGTTGGGGGTGGGATGGGATTTGACCCAGTTGTCCTGTCTTATATATATATTCTCAATCCGATATAAAAGTAATCCATTCTCTTTTGTTTGAAAAACCAGCAGGCATCTCCACATTATAGGCCTGACACATTCGTTACAGGCATCTTCTTCTTCTGTGGTCCTGCTTTTTTATATTGCCTTGTAACCCCCCCCCCCACACACCCACACACACACACAAACATACACACACACACGCGCGCGCGCGCGCGCACACACACACACACACATACACAACACACACACATACACACACACACACACACACACACACACACACACACACACACACACACACACACACATTGCCTAGCCTTCCGTTTCTTGGATTTGGTTAGTGTTCCTTTCGTATTGCTATTCAAACTATTCGGAACTCGCTGCCTCCCATTTGAAGAAATCTGCCTACTTTACCTGCTTTCAAAACATGCCTAAAAATCTACATTTTTAGACAGCAGTGTTTCTGTATGTGTGTGCACAATAATTATTAAGTTCTACAGTAAGTTAGTTGTTACTTGTGAACGAATGAAGAATGTGTGATTAATGTATAAAAGCGCACTGAGCAGGTTTCTTCTAGAACTGCGCTACACGATTATTGATGATGATGATGACGATCACACACACACACACACACACACACACACACACACACACACACACACACACACACACACACACGCACGCACGCACGCACGCACGCACACACACACACACACACACACACACACACACCATGTACACACCACGTACACACGCAGAGAGAGAGAGAGAGAGAGAGAGAGAGAGAGAGAGAGAGAGAGAGAGAGAGAGAGAGATGCACGTACCCTTTTTCTCCCTTTTCAGCATGTATAGCTGTTAGCTTGAATTCTGAGACTGCTTTGTTTTGGTACCGGTATTATTTTGATAGAAATTCGGAAGCAATCTCTTTCACTGTGTCGTAATGGTGCGGATACTAAACCCACGTTTATTGCCAACGACCGAGGACACATTCCATTTGGAATAAATTGAAGTCAGTGCGACCTTTGAACAGATTACTCTCAATGTACAATGAGCCGTTTCTTTTGGGACATTCGCCAAGAAAACACAGTCGCTTACGGTTTACTCCAAAACGCGTAAGCCAACCTTCCGGTTAACACGAATGAATTGTTACGTCCCAGCAACATTATTTGGCTAATATGAAATCTACTAAACCCAAATCTTGGAAAATCGTAAAAGAAAATATTAGTCTCCTCAATGTCGGTCAAAAAGTATACCAATTGTATATAGACCTCTCAGATATGATGAATGGTGTAGAGTTAAGGACTCACCACGGGTACAAGAGGTTTTGAATTGAAACCATCGTCAATGTTCGCAGAAGTACTGAGTTAGTTTTAGCGCAATATGGTGCATGACTTTTTTTTTTAACATTTAGTCAGTAGTGGAATATTCTGGGGATGTATGAAACACCTTTAGTGGATTGTGTTGCAGAAATGTGCGGTCAACGCTAGTTGTGAACGTTTTGAGAATTTGTTGTCATTTCTAGTGACGGCAGCAGTAAATAGTTACCCAGCAGTAAATGGGTACCTGATTCAGTTCGTGACCGAGACATTGGATCTGACAGTTCACGGCCCCAACGACCAATAGGCTAGGGGAACTTTAACCTTCGTCTAATTTTCCGAGTTTTTTTTTTTTTTTTTTTTTTTTTTGAATAATCTCTAGTGACTTTTTGTTTAGATTTGCCACCCCCAACCTCCACCCGGGGCATTAACCGCTGGCAAGTTTTCTGCAGGTCTTTGTTCTGGCCTTTCTCACCATTCGGGTAAGTGAATCCCATTTCATTCGTGGCCCCTGCAAGGTACCTGTGCTACTTCTGTCTTGTCCAACCTGTTTGTCTTGCCTTGAACACCACAGGCCAGGGCTTATCTGATAAGGTGGGTGGGAGGTTTATGGAATGTGGTCGATCTATCCCCAGCCTCTTTTTTTTTTTTTTTTTAATTATATTAGCCTCTGCAGGTGTCTGGTAATTACTTTGCCATAGGTCGTTGCTGATGATACCGGGCCAGCGTATTCGGAGGGTCCTCCGCAGACAGTAGTTTTTGAATTCCTGCAAGTGATAAACGTCCTTCGTCTGATCTAAGATTTTACGGAAGAAAGATTGTAAAGCAACTTTAGCGTGTTTTTAGAAAACTGTTTCTAATGGCGTTTGTATGTGATTTTTTTTAAACATGTATATGTATATAGAGAGTGAATGTCAGAGGTGACAGCCCTGATAAGGCCCTTTGCTGTCGGCAGGGCTATAAACAACACGAATGAATAAATGGTACATTACAACCAGGTCTTGATCACCTGCTGCCAGCAGGATGTCTGGTAGTTTTGATGACTCAGGTCTGTTTTGTGTTTCCTGTCCTTCACGGGTCTTTCTAGTTTATACTTCCTCGTAAGCATCTTGGTGGTGGTATATAGTTCTTTCATGTCTCCTCCATTTGCTGATTAATCTGCCTCTGCAGCATGACCATCTATTTTGTTTCAACCGTCTGTTCTGGTGCTTTTATTGCGCTCTTGTTGGATTCTGTCTATTCCTCTTGCGCCTGGGCCTTCGCTTCTCTGTCTGACCAGACATTCAGCCGGCAGCAGATCTGTCCACAATGGCAATGTACCAGCCATTGAAGACATCAGGGAAGCCACCAGACAGCTGAGGACTGGGAAGGAAACTGGCTTCTTTTCTTCTTCGTTTCTGTATCTTGTTCAGCGATTCGAATGCTAATGGGTTGTTGTTGTTGTTGCAAGGGTAGCTCTAAACCTATTTCAACTGAAGTATGTTGTAGCCTCCGTTTTTTTCCATCAGTTCTTGAAGGGCCTAAAACTTGGTGCTAACTGTCACTTTGTGCTTTTCTAATTTCTGTGCATCGTTTGAAGTCCAGTGACATATTCCCGGCACTGAAGCGTCGCTCCAGTCCAGACTTTCTTCAGCTTGAGACTGCTAGATGGTGGTCTGAAGTCAGGATTGCTCCACTCCTGATTTAAAACATCCCGTAGGGATCTTCCAAACTTCTCGTCCATGAAACCAAAAGGTTTGGTGACACCCGAGTTATTTCTGGAATCCCCAGTGGAGGAAACGCACTTCCACTGATGGCTAAGTTGTCAAGAACACGCAGATTTGTTCTAGGCTGTATATTTTTAGTGTGTCGCCAAGCTCTTCATGTCACCACGTTTTATATCCGCTATTGTCCCGTCCTGTCTTGGCAGTTGACATCTCTGTCTGCACAGACATCCAGGATTGTCTAGCTTGTATTGTGGAATGGTTCCTCAATCTCCTATTTTCACTATGGCTGGTTGGTGCTAAGCACTGTTTCACATTCATCTTGGTCCTCTTCTTTTTTTTGCCTGGAAGAACGTTGCATGGGTCTACGAGCTTAACCATTAATGAGGACTGTCAGTGAAGACCTATCTCTACCAAGGGCTTGACTATCCAGTCTCCTTGCGTGTGTATCTGAAACTACGTTTCAGATATTATTGCGCGCGCGCGCGCGCGCGTTGTGTGTGTGTGTGTGTGTGTGTGTGTGTGTGTGTGAGAGAGAGAGAGAGAGAGAGAGAGAGAGAGAGAGAGAGAGAGAGAGAGAGAGGAGACGAAGTGGGGCAGTTAACACCACGTCTTTCCTCATCCGGGCTTAAGCTTTTAATGAGGGTGTCACAGCGCGCGCGCGCAGTGTGTGTGTGTGTGTGTGTGTGTGTGTGTGTGTGTGTGTGTGTGTGTGTGTGTGTGTGTGCAAGCGCGAGGATAGGGGTGAGGGGTGGGGTGGGGGGAGGGATACCTCTGGCAGGGTATTTGTGGAAATCGGAAGCAGTCGCAGGTCGGGTGTATCATGGTGGGAGGATTCTTGAATCATACCATATGCAATGTACTGCAGGCTTATTATGGACTATTGGTAAGAGATTCTACAGAGACACACTAGACTCGTTACATGTCTTGTAGAAATAAATATGCCTATAAAAAGGCAAGTTACTTTTTGGGGTGTACTACAAGGGCGCCTTGAACTTTTTCCCCCAGCCTTCTGTTGTTGCTGTCGAGTGTTCTTCAAGGAACACTAGAATTTGTAGAAGAAAATAAAACATTATTGCCATGATTAATATGATATTTTCTTACTCAGAAGTCAAGGTTCTCTTTTGCTCTCTGACACGTACACGCTCACGCACGGACACACACACACACACACACACACACACACACACACACACACACACACACACACACACACACAAAGACGGTCAACATTAAGTCAGTTGAGAGAAATCTTTGTGGCTTGTACAACACTGTCGCACAGGTCTGTTCCTCTTTCCGTCGAAAGCAATGGTCATTCAGTACTCATTTATCAAAGATTGGCCAATATGATATTTGATACAAACAAGATAGGCGTCTCTGTCTGTTTGTCTGTGTCTGTCTGTCTGTCTGTCTGTCTCGTCTCTGTCTCTTTGTCTGTGTCTGTTTGTATGTCAGGCGTCTCTGCTCTGTCTCTGTCTCTGTCTGTCTGTCGTCTGTCTGTCTGTCTGTCTCTCTCTCTCTCTCTCTCTCTCTCTCTCTCTCCCCTCTCTATGACGCTGGTTTTCGAACTGTCGTGGAGCTCCTCAGTGAAACATTTCTTTTAAACAATATGCCAAGGCGGCGTACCAAGATCAGTATAACACGAATTTCAAATAAACATTTGCTTTGAAAATACCCCAGTAAAGCAAGTCATAGACAATTGAAGCAACCATCAGAACATCGAATGCGCCTATTGATGTAAGCATCACCCCAAAACACGTAAGAGAGAAATTCTCTCAGAACTGGGCCCAGAGATAGGGAAGAGTGAAAATAGGCCAACTGGATTCGATTGCACATACTTGCTCCATTTCATGTCACAAGAGCGTTGTAAAAACTAAACAAAATAACAGGATTAGATGGCAGCGAATTCGCGCCGCCGGGTGCACAAGATGGCGGACTCGCCGGCCAGTTCACCCAGCTTAGTGCGGGATGCGACTGTCGTTGGCATAATAGACTCTCCGGGGGGGCTGGGTATCCATGTTCGTTTTGTATCTCCGGGGAGAATTGTCAATATCAAAAGCTCAATGTTACAATTGACTGTTGTGAGGTCGCGATTCGATGGCCAAACGTTAAGCATGAAGAACTCGCGGCAACGCCTGTGTTTGGCTTTCCACGGAGCCATCGCGGATCCAAGGTGATTGATAGGCTTCCTGACTGCGCCAGTGATACCGATGGCCAGGGTCGAGGGGAGGAAGCAAAGAGGTGTCGGGGGTGGGGAGAGGACAAGAAAAAAAGAAAAAGAAAAAAAAGAGAGGTGGCGGAAGGAGGGAAAGGGTTAAAGGCAGCAGGTCATGAAAGGCTCAGAAAAGGTCAGTTAGAGGCACAGTTGACCTGGTCAAGTCTCCGAGCCCTGAAGTGAAGGCCGGTCAACAGAACACTTGATTTGCGCTCTCTCTCTCTCTCTCTCTCCACACACACACACACAACACACACACACACACACACACATGTATGTATGCGTGCAAACGTCTCTCTCTGTCTTGTAATCTCTCTCTCGCTCAATGGTTTGCACTCCTTCCCGCAACCCCACAGGAAGCCCGCTGAAACCGAGAACCACCTTGAACACACGTCAGAGTCTGACTCCCGCTCGCTCGTCCCAACCTCCCACCGTCCTTACCTCTCTCGGCCTGTTGAAACATAAGCGTCGTTTGTCCACGAATGTAACTCCCTCTCTACCTCTCTGTCCGTCTCTGTCCGTGTCTGTCTCTCCCTCCCTCCTTCCTTACCTCTCCCCCCCCCCTCTCTCTCTCTGTCTTCTGGTTGTTTAACATTAAGCGAGTTACAGATCGCATTAAATGTGGAAATGCATTTGTGAGACCTAAGGTGACAAGATACAAAAGTTATTTCACTATTTAAAGCAGGTGATCCCATGGATCTCTCAAACTACACGCTAATATGAATCTTATCAGTGCTGTCAAAACTAATGGAAAAAACATACAAAAGAAAACAAAACAAAAACACTTGCTACTGAACCAAATAAATATAATTTGATTCATCCTAAACAGTCTGGATTTAATGCTGAACAATTAAGTAGTGGGGGAAAACAAGTGCAGGCTGGATTTACGGAAAGTCATTACTATCAAACAGAGCCTACTCAAATGACCGATTAAAGAGTGTCTTCTGAAAATTAATAACAATGAATTAACAGATACAGTTCTTGCTGATTTTGAGAAAGGTTCCGCTGTCGTTAGCTATTTTACTTCAAAGAAGTTTATGGGCCACTCGATGGAATCGGTTTGTCTTTCTATTGTGTTTTCAGTTTTTAGCTCTCTCTGTCTGTCTGTCTGTCTGTCTGTCTGTCTGTCTCCCTCTCTCTCTCTCTCTGTGTGTGTGTGTGTGTGTGTGTGTGTGTGTGTGTGTGTGTGTGTGTGTGTTGAATCGAGCCTCACGTATAGTGAAAGGTACCGCTGGAACAGCTTACTTTTTTTTTCAAGCAGATCACTAACCATGAACAGAACGAACGTTGTTTTAAATTTTTTTTTTCTGTAAGGAAGTGGAGAATTTGTATTTTGAAGAAATCAGGTTCTTGTAAGTAATAAACAAGGAAGCTAAGTTTTGCTCCAAATGTCCAACACTCACATGCCCACAGCTCCACAATAATGCAGCACCAATTCGCACAGCACACATCCAGACAAAAGACACAGCACAGAACAAAATCTAGGGAAGTTTCCTTTCGTGGTCTCTGTAACTCATGTCTGCAGCTTTCCTTGTTTATCCTGTCTTAGCCTGTACCGGCATCATAAGCCAACGGCGTAAGAGCTGATACTATAACACCGCAGGTTCAGAAGGCTCTGAGTTCAAGACGCTTGACACACATTGTCAAAATGGTTGCTGTCGTTGGTATTCTAGACTGATTCCCAACCCCAGACTTGCAGAGGCAGAGATTCCATGTCCTGGATTTTTTACTGGGAGGTGATTTACCGATGTAAACCTGATAGTAACTATCAGCTGAGGTGGGGTTTCAGGGCGATGTTGCCGTCGTTGTTCATTGAAATAATCGGGGCAACGCCGATGATTAAATTCCCACGGAGCCATTGTAGTTCCAAGATGATAATTGGGGATCTCGACAGCGCCAAGGATAAAGACGGCTTGAAAGGAAGCAGAGGGTGGTGTAAGGGAGCAAGGATATTTTGGAGCGTGGGATGCGAGACACAGAAGAGGGGGCTGCGGAAAGGGAGGCTGGCGGTGCGAGTGAGGAGATGAAAGAGTCAGAGGAAGATGGAGCGATAGGAGAGAGGCATGAGGTCAGCAGCGTCTTATACAAGGTCAGGAGGGCTTATTGAACAGTTGTCTAGGTCAAGTCTGTCAGCTGTCAGGCGAAGGCCAGGCAATGAACAGCTTGTGATTTGCATGCACATAGACACAGACAGCCAGCCAGCCACAGGCAGGCAGCAGACAGACAGACAGACAGACAGACACACACACACACACACACACACACACACACACACACACACACACACACACACACACACACACACACACACACACACACACACACACACACACACACACAACGCTCGTGCCTATTTGTTTCAATGAAAGGAGAAAACGAAATATTCCCAGTACAATAGATATTCTTGTCTGACTATTTAATATCCTTTTGACAGAGGAAATAATTCTTTTGCATTGAAAAATGGTATTAATGTATCAATATATGAAGAGGGATACCAGTGAATCCTTGGTAATAACCTCAATAATAACCTTGGAAAAGTATTTTCTCAAATCTTAAATCAAAGAATAATTGCGTACCTGGGGAAAAATAATGTTATCGAGGAAGCTAACTGGTTTTTAGACAGAAATCAAGAACGACAGATCAAACATTTGCTTCAAAGAAAATTGTAGCTGATGCTGTTAGAGAAAGATTCTATTGCTGATTTGTTGATTTTCAAAAAGCGTTTGACAGTATACGATATGATGCTCTTTTATTAAAGATAATATTAAGACTGGTATCAGAGAAAAGCGTTTTGGAATCATCAAGGATATATAATATATATATTATATATATATATATATATATATATATTTTAATACATCGTCACTGCATTATAAATCAGTACTCAGAATGGTTTGTCAAAAAAAAAATCTGTTATGGAACAAAGCGTTCATCAAAGAATTACACCCAGTCTTACCTTGTTTAATGCCTTTTTCAATGAGCTATCTGAAAGAAAATGACAATGATTCCCCAGATATAAACAATGCATCAGACAGTAAAGTATCATGACTAATGTATGCAGGTAAGGTTATACTTTCATAAAAAATTTCCAAGAAAAAAATGTACTATGAAGACAGATAGATCATTTACAAGATTACTGTTATAACAGGGGATTGCTCAACAATACAGAAAAGGGTTGTTATATTTTCTCATACAGATCCGAAGATGCCAACCATTTTCAGATATGGAGAGAATATTGTTCAAACCACTGATCGTAATACAGGAATCGTTTTCAAAAGAACGATGGTTTGTAAGCCAGGCACAGGAACATTTTAGTAAACAAGAAAATAAAGCTGCACATTACGGGGCATCTAATGAATGTGAATATTGATGATGAAACTATTAGCCGCTTATTTGATTCATTTGGTCATTCGATGTTGTCGTATGATTACTAAAAAGAATGATTTCAGTTTTATTGTGTATTACCCAGCGTTGGAAACAAATTCTCGCACGAAAATGTGCAAGAGTGGTTTTTATAGATATGTACTTGGAATGTAGGAAAAGAAAAAGTCGATGCGAAGATTCCAACTTCATGTAAAAACGTTTATAAACGTAGTCGGATTTTTAGTGCATATACTTCAGTCTAAAGAGAGTTCACATTTAAGCCAGACATACTTTCACAAATTGCAATGAGAACTACAAATACAGTGGATCAGTGTAATTAAAAGAATCACATATGAACTGGGTTTTGGACACATGGAAAAATCAGATTACATTCAGAGCCCAGAAATTGCAGTAGGCGGTATTAAAGAAATTAGGAATTGAGTACATTCAGAGCCCAGAAATTGCAGTAGGCGGTATTAAAGAAATTAGGAATTGAGTACATTCAGAGCCCAGAAATTGCAGTAGGCGGTATTAAAGAAATTAGGAATTGAGTACATTCAGAGCCCAGAAATTGCAGTAGGCGGTATTAAAGAAATTAGGAATTGAGTACATTCAGAGCCCAGAAATTGCAGTAGGCGGTATTAAAGAAATTAGGAATTGAGTACATTCAGAGCCCAGAAATTGCAGTAGGCGGTATTAAAGAAATTAGGAATTGAGTACACAGCGTTTCGGAAAGGGACAAAGAGGGGAGGGTGGGAGCGGAGTGAGGTGTTAGGCGGGAGCGGAGTGAGGGGGAACTGCGTCATGAAAGGGACAAAAGGGTGGGAGCGGAGTGAGGGGGAACTGCGTCATGAAAGGGACAAAAGGGTGGGAGCGGAGTGAGGGGGAACTGCGTCATGAAAGGGACAAAAGGGTGGGAGCGGAGTGAGGGGGAACTGCGTCATGTCTGCATTAAAAAAAAAAAAAAAAGTGATGTTTGCAATAAATGTAGAACCATCTCGTCGGTCTCTCATCGGTCACATTAATAGACAATACATGTAAGCTTTGTGCAAACTAAGATTAAACGCACATAGTTTGAGAAGAGGAACTAATAGACACAAAAACATTCCAAGAAAAAGCAGCTTTCGCAAAAGATGCCGTAACCTGGAACATGAAATATGTGACGAAGAACGTCATAAGTTCAAAAAGGAATCAACGAGACGAAATGTAAACTGGAATAACTTGTCTCTAGCCGAATGATTCCTAGATGATGCTCGGTATATCGTCGCTAAATCTGTCGGTGACTGTCATACAATTATGATTGAAGCAATTGTTTAATAAGTGTCTGCAATTGTGTCTTGTGGGCCTTTTGGGTTTCATAGCATTAAAGTTTATTCTGTTCTGCTTTTTTTTGGTACACACACATATGCACACACGCATGCATGCACACATGCACACACGAACGCAGCACCGGTATCTCTCTCTCTCTCTCTCTCTCTCTCTCTCACACACACACACACACACACACACACACACACACACACACACACACACACACACACACACACACACAGTGCATGGGATAAAAGAAGGAGGTGTTGGTGAGGAGGCGTGGGAAAGGGGAGACAGAAGCTGGGAATGATTGGACGGAGGGAGACAAAGGGTAGAGAGGTGAAGCGAGGTTGGGATCTGGAAACAGGGGAAGCAGGTGGAAGGTCATACGTGGCCCAGACAAGGTCAGTAAGTGTCACGGTTGTCCAGTTCAAGTCTCCTGGCTGTTGGGTACGGGTCGGTCAATGAACTACTCGTGACCAGCTTCTGCTCTCTCTCTCTCTCTCTCTCTCTCTCTCTCTCTCTCTCTCTCTCTCTCTCTCTCTCTCTCAAACACACACACACACACATACACACACACACACACACACACACACACACACACACACACACACACACACACACACACACGCATGCATACACACACGCACGCGCGCGCGCTCGTGCGCGTGCCTTCATGAGCACTTTCATGACAGCCGGGCAGGTAATGAGACCGCAGTGCATCTGAAGTATTGATATCAGATCAGCAGCGGAAACAATTCCCCGACATATCCTACAACAGACCATTAAGAGGACTGCGAAATCCTACAACCCGTCCCTCTCAACGTAACTCCAATATCCCGCAAAATGTTCTGCTACACAGCATTGCAAAATTCTGCAATCTGCCACAGTAAAGAAGACTCACAAATTCCCACAACTTACCCCTTCGCAGATGATCACAAAATCTTAATACACATTCGTCAAAATATTACCTAAGTATCCTGAAACATATTACATAAGACTAAAAAATCCTATAAAATAGCACACTTAGTTAACACGACACAGAAATCACGCAACATAATTATTCCACTCGAGATGATCACAAAATACTAGAACATACCCCTTTTACGTAATTAAAAAATCAGGCAAAAGATAGATTACAATAAAATCTTGCAAAACAACGTGATAAAAACAAACCTGGCAACAGATCCCACGATAAATGATTACGAAATCCCGCAACATACTGCACTATAATGACAAAATCCTGGCAGCAATGGTGGAATGTGTAATTTGTGGGAAAAAAATCTTTTCGTCATCATCATCGTCGTTGTCATCATCATTGTCATCATCATCATCATTATCATTATTATGACACTATCATAATTATTCTGTCTTCTTTTTCTAAACGACACAGACACAGACAGACAGACAGGCAGACAGACAGACAGACACAGACAGACACAGACACACACACAGACACACAGACACACACACAGACACACAACACACACACACACACCACACACACACACACACACACACACACACACACACAACTTGCACATATATGCATACCCATATACAAACACACACATGCATACTCTCTTCTCTCTCTCTCTCTCTCTCTCTCTCTCTCTCTCTCTCCACAATATGCATGACCACATATACACTCACATGCACATTCTCTCTGTCTCTGTCTCTGTCCGTCTGTCTGTCTGTCTCTCTGTCTGTCTGTCTCTCTCTCTCTCTCTCACACACATGTACACACATACACAGCCCCCCCCCCCCACACACACACATACACACTCACACATACATACTCGCAAACGCGCGCGCACATGCACACACAATCACACACGCACGCACGCACCCATGCACACACAGAAACATACATACATATTCGCGTGCGCGCGCGCGCGCGACCACACACACACACACACACACACACACACACACACACACACACACACACACACACACACATTCATTTACACAACATCCACAGACATATTTACACACAGAGACACACACACGCGCGCGTGTGCTTATACTGCAGTACAGTCAGTTCAGTAAGAAATTTTAGGTACGAACTTTTAGGAACTTTTTTGTGCTTTATTGAACGAAATTTTGAAAAAGTGACTAAAGAAATACTTTCTCTCCGTTGAATACTGTGCTCAGTCAATATTCATTTACTGGACATTGGCCATGTGATATTTAATCTTAGGTCGGTCAACCTTTCTAATTTTTTCCATCTGAATCTATAGTGAAGACCTTGCGTGACACATGTAACAGGCCGGAATATACCGCTGGCCCAGATTATCCCCGGTTGTAGATGTGTGGGAGCGGGTGGGGTGGGGAGCTGGGTTGGTGGATTGGGCGATAAATGGTCTAATCCATTTTTATACTTGTCTGGTCCAGAATACCTCAATGCAGGGGCAGGAGACTACCTTCGGAGGTCAGGAGTGGCAGGCAGATTTGCATGCTTGAGCACAAACTGAAACTATTGGCATTGCTAACTTGCTCGGATGAGACATCTTTGTGTTCTCAAAGTTTGGCCTGAAGAGACATGAAATGGCCTGAGCCTGTTAATGCCTAGCAGTTTGAAACGGCTAAGGTCGTTTCATACACGGTGTATTTATATGTCTGTATCTATAGACTGATGTGTCAGTCTACGCCTATGGACGGGTTCTATTCTAGCTTGGTACATCCTTATCATGAGACCGCAGCACAATATTCTGGACTGACACACTATTATCATAGGGCTGTGGCGCAGGACCCAGAATGATCTGATCAAATATTGAATAGTTGCAACGACATAGCTTGTGTCTTGTCTGCATTGAAGGAAGGTCGATCAGGTATCGCATAGTTTCAACTGGTGTGTCCTTCGTGGTTCCCGGGATCAATCTCATTGCTTCATTTTGAATTCTCTCTAATTTGAGAAGGTTGCTGTTGGACAGTGTTGTAAGCCCTTATCCATAATCTATCACACTGAGTACAAGTGCGTGATACAGTCGGTAGAGATGGCGCTGTTTAATGCCTTTAGCTGCCATTGTTTTCATGGCAGATAGGCCTTTTTTGCATTTAAGAACATTATTCTCAACATGCTTTCTAAAGGTTAGCATTCTGTCAAAGCCTACACCCAAATAGCGAAGGTTGTCAGTTGATTCAATTGGTATTCCATTGAAGGAAAATAGTGAGGGTACTTGTCCTGATGTCTTGCTGTTGAGAGTGCACACTAATGTGAAGGCATATTTCACAGCACTTGAAAATCCCCAAAACCCACTTCATGCGGCGGTCAAGGAAACAAAAGGCACTCGGCTAGGACGTGGAAAATCATGGATAGGACAGGCAGAAGACAGTATACAGCGTGTGTGCCAGTTAGCAGAACTCAAAGAAACCAAGGAATGGGAGAAATATCCAGACCACTTGAAACACCTCTACCAAATTTCCATCGCTCCAGAACTTGGAAGACATCATCGGGAATGGCCAGAAGGCAAAAACCAACGCAGAAATTCAGATGTAGGTAGAAGACCTTTGCACAAAAGATGATATTTTAATATACACTGACGGTTCTGTCACCAAAGGTAAGTCATGCTGGGGATACACAGTGAAGCAAAATGGCCGAACTATCCAGGAAGACAATGGTGCGTACAGTTTAACAACTTCAAGTCTAACAATGGAGGTAGAAGCGGTGACACAAGCACTCCACTGGCTTTCGTCCACAAGGCAGTTTCAAACTCAAGCCATGATACTGACTGACTCCATGAACCTACTTCAGAAAGTAAAAAGTGGAATGGGAAGCCCTGCTTGGAATGAACTAATGCGCAGCCTTCCATTGGAGAGACTCATATGGATGTAATGACCTGGACATGCTGGAGTTAAAGGAAACGAGAGAGCAGACACACTGGCTGGCAAGGCAACGATAAGAACTGGATTACAGCTTGGCCGATCTGATGTGATAAGAAATCTGAAGAATCACTTAAGCAAACAAGAGTACAGCCACTATACCATAGACCATCTTTCAGGTCTGAACATCAAGAGAGGAAGTGGCCGCACATCCAGACTCAAGAAGCATCACCAACCAAACAAACATTGGAATAATCTCAAGGCAAACGCTGCGAAGACTCCGAGAGATTAGGGCCAACTCATACTGGGCCTTTCCAATAACAGACACAAAAGATGAAACACATGTCAACTAAGATAAGGCTTTGAATCTCTCAAGGCCCCCAGCGCATACTGTAGACATGTGTGCGCTGGTGTGTGTTCATAGGTGGGGTGATGCCAGTTAGAGAGTCCATGGACATAAGTGTGCAAGCGTTGGTGTGTGAGTGTGTGTATGAGAGAGTGAGTGAGTGTGTATGTGTGTATATGCGTGCGCGCGCGCGCGCGCGCGTGTATGTGTGTGTGTGTGTGTGTGTGTGTGTGTGTGTGTGTGTGTGGTGTGGTGTGTGTTTTCATCAATGGGGTGATGCCAGCGTGTTAAGTAGAGAGTCCACGGACATGAGTGTGCAAGCGTTGGTGTGTGAGTGTGTGTTGAGAGAGAGAGTGAGTGTGTGTGTGTGTGTGTGTGTGTGTGTGTGTGTGTGTGTGTGGTGTGTGTGTGGTGCGTGCGTGAGGTGTGTGTGAGGGGGAGGAATTGTTCTTATTGTTATGTGTATGTGTGTGCATGCGCGCGTGTGCGTGTGCACGTGTACGTTGTATCTGATGGTCTTGTTCTTGTTCTTGGTCCTAAGTCATCTTCTGAACATCCACGCACCCAGTCACTACACACACGCACGCGCGCGCACACACACACACGCACGCACACACACACACACACACACACACACACACACACAGGCGCGCGCGCGCGCGCGTGCGCGAGTGCACGCGCATGCACACACACACATACATAGAATCGTGTCGCGCGTACGTTCGCTCGCTCCTACGCACACACATATACACATGCGTGCATGTGCACGTCCACCCCCCACACGCGTGCGCACAGACACGCATACACATAAACGCACAAATGCATACACACACGCACATGCGTACACGCCCAATACAAAGACACACACATATACACAAATATATGTACACGTATATATGCAGATACGTGTGTGCGCTCCACAACACAATTACAAACAACCACACACAACACACACACACACACACACACACACACACACACACACACACACGCACACACACACACACACATGCACACGCACTTCTGAACACGCACACACACGCGCACATACATGCAGACAGACAGACAGACGCACACACACACACACACACACACACACACACACACACACACACACGTGCGCACACACACATGCGCGCACACATACATACACAAACGCGCACATACGTATGCGCACACACACATACATGCATACACACATGCGCCCGTGCCCACACATCCATACACACACATGTGTACATTCACTACACACACACATACAAAAACAAACAAAACAAACAAACAAACAACAATGGTAGGTAGGCACTCAAGGTCTGACCAGCGCGTTGGGCTAATGCGTAGGTCAGACGTCTGCTGAGTCGTAGCCACAAGACCCTCTTCTTCAATTCTCTCATCTTAGTTGTTAATTCATTTATCCGTCAGCTTAGAATCATGCGTAGTGTGGTCTCAAATCTTAGCGGATGTGGTGTAGCGTATATGGACTAGTCCGCACGCAGTGACGCCTCCTTGATGAAACTGAAACTGCAACGACATAAACGCCAGACTGCAAGTAAAACATTCAAAGGATCATCAAAACGTCGAAGTAGGCCTGTGGATGTGAAATCATCCCAGTGCATTAAACTGGATCCGGAATTTCAGACGACATCAAAAAAAAAAAAGAAAAAAAAAAGAAAAAAAAAAAGAAGAATGATAAGAGGACGCCATAGATTGCTGAATATTCGATTACAATTGTTTATGTCAACTGGTCTCATTTTGACGATGCAGGCTACAAACCTCAAAATAACGGGTTTATGAATTTGGTTCTCTTTGTGCACAAAGTGGCGGACTGCTAGGGCAGTGTGCACACCTGTTGTAGGCTACAGATGCAGATACTAAAGATAGATCCCCTCGCCAACTCTATGGCCGAGGCCTATTTTTCAAATGAAAGTCGTTGAATGAACAAGGATGTAATTATCGGCTGTTGAGGGGTCTCACTTCCATGTTGTTGTTCGTTGAAGAAATGGCAGCAACGCCGATGTCTTGATACCCCCGGGGCTATCGCGGATGCAAGATGATTGATAGGCTTCCTGACGGCGCGGAGGATTGAAAAAAGGATGGATGGGGCTAGGGAAACAAAAGAGGAGGAGGTTGGACATAAGAAGACAGAAGGAAGAGAAGTGGAGGGGAGTGAGGGTGAGATCTTGGACAGGGAGACAGGTGTTAATTAAATCATCAGCGGCCCAGACAAGGTCAGTTAGTGGCACACTTGTCCAGGTCAGGTCACATGGTAGGTGCAGGCCGGTGAACATCTGATGAACATCTGCTTTGCCCCCGCCCCCCCTCCCCCCACCTCCGCGCGCCCTATATCTCTGTCTCTCTCTGTCTCTGGTTCTCTCTCTCTCTCTGTCTCTCTGTCTCTGTCTCTTTCTCTCTCTCTCTCTCTCTCTCTCTCTCTCTCTCTCTCTCTCTCTCTCTCTCTCACACACACACACACACACAGAGTCATATGCGTGTACACGCACTCATTCACAATCACACTCACACACATGTGCGCACGCATACACATACATCCACACGCGCCGAACACACACGCATACACACATGCTTACATTCACACAGACAGACAGACAGACAACACACACACACACACACACACACACACACACACACACACACACACACACACACACACACACACACTCGTACACACGCATGTACACACGTGTGCATGCATACACCTCTCTCTCACTCAGTGCACGAACATTAAATCACACACACGCGGGCGTACACACACACACACACACACACACACACACACACACACACACACACACACACACACACTCTCTCTCTCTCTCTCTCTCTCTCTCTCTCTTTCTCCCCTCGCACACACATGTCCACTTATTCCTGTTTGCATGTACCTCTCTCTGTCACTTTCTTTTTGTCTCCCCCCCCTCCCCCTCCCTCTCTTCCCTTCCCATCCTCCTTTCCTGTCCTCTCTCTTTTTCTTCTTTTTTTTTTCTTACAATACTTATGACACGTTGCAAGATAGTTGTATCATTTTCAGTGGAGGATGCTGTAGGATTTTATAGTAATCTTGTGGGGGCGATGGAGGATGGGGGCGAGAGAACAGAATTGTTTTATGAGGGCACGTTGCAGTACTTTGAAAGTCGTCTGTAATGAAAGAAATTGCAGAATGGCTGAGTTAACTTAAGTGACACATATTACAGGATTTTGTCGTATTTTTCTTATGGAGTATGTTGCGGGATTGTGTAATCATTGCGGGATCTGTTGCTGTAAATTTAACTTATTTTTATCGAGATATTTTCTAGCGTTCTATCGTGACCTACAGCAAGATGTTGCGTTTTTTTTTCCCCATCACTTTAAGAGGGGTATGTTCCAGATTCTTGTAATTATCTCAAGTTGAGTAATCATGCAGCATGATTTTTGGGTTCTCTTTGGTGTGCTATATTGCAGGATCTTGCGTTCTATTTGATGGAATGTGTAACGGGAGTTTCAGGCAATATTTAGTAGATTTGTTTAGTAGGACTTCGTTGTCACCTACAGTGGAATGTGCGGGAATTCGTGAGTGATCGTCACTGAGTTTAGTTACAGAATTTTGCAGTGATGTGTGGTACAGTATTCTGCGAGATATTGGAGTTGCATTTAGTGTGATGTGTTGAAGGATTTTGTAGACATCTCAAGTGGAGTACAAAGCGGGATCTTTTAAATTATCTGTGGTGGGTTTTGCTGCAGAACATTTCTGCTGCTGACCTGACACTCTAGCCTCGTTATGTGTCTTGCCACCGAAATAAAAAGCGCTCATGTGGCGTGTGTGTGTGTGTGTGTGTGTGTGTGTGTGTGTGTGTGCGTGCGTGCGTGCGTGCGTGCGTGCGTGTGCGTGCGTGTGTGTGTGTGTGTATGTGTGTGTGTGTGTGTGTGTGTGTGTGTGCGCGCATGTGTGTGTCTGTGTGTGTGAGAGAGAGCCCTGATATGGTTTCTAGTGGTCGACTTGGCATATCATAATAAACTGAAGTGTGTGTGTGTGTGTGTGTGTGTGTGTGTGTGTGTGTGTGTGTGTGTGTGTGTGTGTGTGTGTGTGAGAAGCAAAATTGGACTGTGTTATTTGTATTAAAAAAAGCTTTTTTTTCTTGTTATAATTCTTTTTGTAAATGCTATTATGATTATTATGTGTCATAGCGCTAAATCACACACACACACACACACACACACACACACACACACACACACACACACACACACACACACACACGACGGCCAGGAAGTCAATGGGAAATTTGTGGACTGAAATGTTAAGAACGTTGCTGTGTTTAATACAACCTAATCTTTAAAAAGTAACACAGAAATACATTTTTTCCCGTCGAAACGTATGCTCAGTTAATGTCCATTTATAAGACATTGGCCAGTATAATATTTGATTTTTGGTCAGCCAAACTTTCTCAGATTTTTGTTCTCAAATAGATAATGAAGACCCTGGATGACTGAGGCCATTCTGCACCCGGGTATGAGGTTGCCTAGACCATTTATACGCTACGTGATGACGGGTGGTGTGGGGAGTGGGATTGGTGGGTCGGGGGGTAAATGGCCTTTGGCATTTCATACCCGTCTTGCCCAGAACACCCTTTGCAGAAGCGGGAGACGACCGTCCTTGATCAAGAACGGCAGATTTGGACTCTGAAGCCATGGCCATTCCTAACTTGCTCGGATCTCCTTTTGTTGTATTCTCCAAGTTTGGCCAGGAAGGGCATATTAGATGGCCTGGACTAGTTTATACGCCGCGGTTTGAAACATCCCAGGTCATCTCAGATCCGATGAGTGTAGCCTATAGGCCATTTCATACCCAAGTACATTCTGGACAGGATGTATTCTGGCCTTGCTCACCATTTTCCAAGTCTGCCCAGGAAGAGTTAACTAAACGGCCCGAACCAGTTTATAAGCTACGATTTGAAACATCCCTGGTCATTTCAGATCCAGTGAGTATGAAAATCATTTGATACACAAGTATATTCTGGACAGGATATAGGCCTATCCTTACTTGGTCCACCATTAGCATGAGACTTCAGCACAAAAGCCAGTATAATCTTAATCTAAATAGCCAAATAACTTACATTAAAAAAAACCCATTGAAATGACCATCGAAACATCTAGTAAGCTCTTTGACGAATTGTAATCGTAGGGAGGAAAAACACTATTAAAACTGGGTCCATAATTCAATAATAATGAACAAAAGGATAATATTAAGAGAAAGCCATAGACTTGCTAAAACCGACTGCAATGGCGTATGCCATTTGATCTCAAGATAGCGTTACACACAGCCCCACAATAACAGGTTCAGAAGGCTGTGAGTTTGGGTCGCCAGGCACACAAAATGGCGGACTGGCCTGCCAGTGTGCCCAGCAGCATAGCGATTAATGTCGTATGCTACCATTTTGGATATTTCTGATAGATCCTTTCTTCAACTCCACGTACAGAGTCGTATCCTACTAGGAGAGACGTTCAGCTAAACCAGGATGTAATCACGGGCTGTTATAGGATCTCACTTTCACGTCATCGTCGTCGCTCATTGAAGAATTGGCGGCAACGTCAATGTCTGAACTCCCACAGTGCTTTCGCGGATCCAATGTGATTGACGGGCTTCTCGATAGCGCAGAGGATCGAAAGGTCTTACAACGGAAAATGTATTGGCAGGGAGGGTGGAGGGGATGGGACGGAGGAAGAGAGAAGGAAGAGAGGTGAAGTAAGATGGAGAGACAGGGAGGTCTGGCAGCGGGTCTACCGACCAACAGGTGAAGGCTGGTCAATGAACAAGTTCTCTCTCTCTCTCTCTCTCTCTCTCTCTCTCTTCTGTGTGTGTGTGTGTGTGTGTGTGTGTGTGTGTGTGTGAAACATCCCCCTCTCTTCTTTTCCATCCTGTGTGTGTGTGTGTGTGTGTGTGTGTGTGTGTGTGTGTGTGTGTGTGTGTGTGTGTGGCTTGTTCGCACTAACATCCTTCGCCTCTCCACCCAGGCTAGATACAAAAACCATGTAAATGTGTATCTATTATCCTAAATAATTAACATTTGGTCCTGGTCACCTCTCTCTGTCTCTGTCTCTCTCTCTGCCTCTCTCTATCTCTGTCTCTCTCTTTCCCCTCCCCCTTCCTCTCTCCCCTCTCTCTTTCATTCTCCTTCAATCCCCCCCCCCCCTGTCTCTCTTCCCCT
The DNA here is from genome assembly GCA_033310375.1 of Conus canariensis. NCBI lineage: Eukaryota > Metazoa > Mollusca > Gastropoda > Neogastropoda > Conidae > Conus > Conus canariensis. The sequence goes on from CM065727.1 coordinate 44,297,516, forward strand.
CCCTCCTTCCCTCCCTCATCTCCCCTCTGTCTGTCTCCCTTTCTGTGTCTGTCTTTCTTTCTGTCTGTCTATCTGTCTCGCTGTGTGTGTGTGTGTGTGTGTGTGTG
>CM065727.1:44302622-44310122 GCA_033310375.1 Conus canariensis
CGGGAGTGCCCCAAGGTACAGTCTTAGGCCCATTGCTGTTCCTGTGCCACATAAACTACTTCCCTGCTACTGTGACGTCAAAAGTAGGCCTGATCGCAGACGACTGCCTGCTCTACCGAGAAATTTGCTCCTTCCAAAACCACCTCATCCTCTAAGCAGACTTCCATAGACTAGAAGTGTGGGCCAACGACCGGGGCATGAGGTTTAACGAACAAAAATGTGCTACGTCTTCCCAATCAAGGCCACGTCTTCCTACTTCTACACGCTCTGTGGAGAGGTACTGAAGCATGTAAACCACAACCCATACCTTGGCGTCCTTATCTCCTCGGACCTGAAATGGTCAACCCACATCACCAACATCTGTAAGAGAGCTGGGTCGGTGCTTGGATTCCTGAGACGTAATCTAGGGAACTGCCCCCAGGAGTGTCGCCGACTGGCCTACATCGCTCTTGTCCGATCAACGCTGGAGTACGGCGCAATAGTTTGGGATCCGTACCTAAAGAAAGATACTGATCGGCTGGAGAGAGTGCAACAGCAAGCAGCGCGCTTCATCAAAAAAGACTACAGGTCTAGAGAATAGGGCTGTGTCGACAAGATGCTCCATGAGCTGGGCCTTCCACCCCTACAAGAACGCAGGAAACAACGGCTCACCACTCTGTACAAAATCAGCCATGGGCTCATCAAGGCAATGCCGCCAGAGAAATTCCTGACCCCTGCAAACAGAACCAGAAGGAAAATCCGCCCCACAGCATTTAAGGACTGCGAGACCACAAACATCGTTACTCGCCATGCTGTCAATAACACCAAGGGCTACAAGATTCCAGATGGCACTTCAGAGCAGTACAGATGCTCCTTCTTTGTGAAGGCCATCGAGGACTGGAACCACCTGGAAGAAACAACAGTCCAGGCCAGTACTGTCGCCGCATTCACAGCAGCGGTGGGCTGTTCTGCAGCCCTCCAACAAGCCCATGCTGCACATTAGTTAGTTAGGCTAGGTAGGTGGGGAAAGTGTGGGGGTGCGGTCCATTTTTTGTGGGCTTGGCACTACCTTCTGTAGGGTCAAGGCCGGTAATGTACAGGCTTGCCTGTATGTGCAAAGCGAAAAGCAGTAGCGACCCGGCAGCTCCACACCTAGCTTGTCCTTAAATGAATTTTTTTTTTTTGCGCTCTCCCTTTTTTCCGTCGCAATATAATCAAGCTGGTTCAGCGACATATACAGCCAGATCCAGATCCAGACTGTTAGTCACAGTCTGTCTGTGTGTCTGTCTGTCTCTGTCTCTCTTTGTATGTACGGAGAAGTGAATGGCTATTTTTGTTGACTTGCGCGCGCGCGCGTGTGTGTGTGTATGTATGTGTGTGTTGTGTGTGTGTGTGTGTGTGTGTGTGTGTGTGTGTGTGCGTGCGTGTGTGCGTGCGTGCGTGCGTGCGTGCGTGCGTGCGTGTGTGTGTGTGTGTGTGTGTGTGTGTGTGTGTGTGTACGCGCGCACGCGTGCGGACGTCTTTGGTAAGCTTTACAATTGGAAATTTCCTTGTAAATTACAAGTATTAGAACTACCATAGATATGGACCACCATTCCTCTTGTGAAGAAGTCAAATTTTCAGCAATATTTTCAATGTTACGGTACAGGTAATTTCTTAGAAATCTTGTTCAGTTACAATGATAGCTTTATATACTGATGAAAGATGCATAAGAAAAATTCTATTGGCTAACGTTATGTCTGGATGAAATCATTCAATGGAAACGCTACCAAGCAGAGAAGCAGATATGAATAAATGTATTAAGAAATATGGAACAAAGATAGACCACGAATAGATAGATTTTGCAAAATATAGCTATGTGAGACAATATGAGTGTTTAATGGTAAACGGAGCGAAGTTGTATTAAAGCAGCAAATAGAACAGTATTCTTCTTTCATCAATACTAGTTCTTTACAAAACCATAGGAACACGTTACAAATTTTTACATTGTGGTCAAAATCATCAAAAGCAGGCGCTTTTTTTTTTTTTTCGGAAATCCGAAAACGGTACATCAAACACAGTAAAGTGTCAAGTATGATACGTCAAAATATTAGGTCATGCATCGCATTAATTTTCATGATGTTTAGAGCTGAGCTAACTGCAGTGGGTCGTATTAGGGCTGTTGACTTGTAAAAATCGATTCCATACCATGTCTTTCTTTTTCTTTTTTGTTTTGACTACACCGTGTTTTCTTTTAAAGAAATTCAGTTGACCAGTTCTTTTGAAACATAGGTTTCAGTTCAATTCACGTTGTGTGTAGCATAGATGACCGCAGGGAGGGGAGAGGAGGGGGTCATATTAGGGCTGTCAGATCGTCAGTATCGACACCAGTAGACCAGTTTCTTTTAAACTTACTCAAAGCGCCATAAAACTATATACTTCCACAAAACCGTGCTCAAACGAAAAACGTATATCTTTTGGAAACTGAAAAATCGCATCTGGTGGAACATCCGTGAACGAGGTCTTCATGGAGTCTGCTGTAAAGTTTTGTGTCGAACGTCGTGTAGATTCCAACCTTCTGTGAGCACAGGTTTAATAGTTAGTGGCTCCTCACATGGTATGCACCCCGGAGTCTCTCCAACTTCTAAAAGGTACGAGTGTGTTTGAAAACGATTGGCCTGTGTACGACCGGCCATTGATGGCAGATGGTAGGACTTTTTCAGATTTGGACGTCATTCACGTCATGATTATGTACGTCCAGTTTGCTGATCATGCACAACTGGAATAAAAGGGGGTTTGTTTGTTTGTTTGTTTTTCAGACCAAAGTGTCTGAGTGAAATATATCTCCGGACGAATTGTTCATATATAGGCGAAGAGTGCAGAAGTCTGCCTGTACAAGCCAGGCAGAGCAGTGTAATGAAAATACTTCAGATTGCTGCCGTTAATAACAGTCAGATGGGGCAAGTGAGAGAGGAAGGACGAGCGAGTAGGAAAATGGAGTGAGAGGAGAGGAGGAGGTGGACGGAGAGATGGAGGGGGAAGGGAGGAAAAGGGAAGGATGAGGTGGGGTGCCAGTGATGGTTGAAGAGCACTGTAGAAATTTGTGGTCAGCAATATGCGTTCGTCAGTAAGAACTTGCGACATTGTCTGCTACTGCTTGTGCTTTCAGCTAAGAACATTTCCGTGGTTGTCTGGTATATTACCAGGAACGATCGCACCAATCAGACTGGTCAAAGTGGAGATGTGAACGAGCAAATGGAAGACTCTAGACTATGTTTTCTTTCTCTTTTTTTTAATTACTCTCTGTTTCCCTTCTTTAAGGTTCAAGTTTAAATGTGACACTCGGCGTTGATTGTCCTACAGAGGAATTGTTGTCGCTGAAATTATATCTACATGGTCCTTACTTTCTATACCCTGAGCCCTTCAACCAATTATTGCATGTATTCATCACTTTTGTGTCAAACAAGCGAAGAGCCTCTCATGTTGTTTGGTCCATTCTACATTTTCTGCTTTTGCCTCGCGCTGCATTTTATGGCAGGCCTAACTGTTAATAGAAGTATTCTTTTTCCTTTTCAGGAAGATTGGATTTTGAAACTTCTGTTACTTACTGGATGGGATTACACAGCAGGTACATAGGCTCCTATTATTCTATATATTTGTGGATTTAAAAAATATGAAACAAGTCTACTCTGCTGAACACTGAGCGGTCAGGCTCCATGTGTACAAGTACTATGTACGTTCAAGCATTTTCCCAGTGTGTTAGGGCAGCAGGGATCCTCACAACCCTCTCTCTGATTGGTCATGCGCGAAAGAAACCATTCTTTAAAAGAGTTCAGTCCTGTATGCTAGTGTTTTCCAGCCAAAACCTTCGATCTAGTTCTGGGACTCCAAGCTCTCCTGTGGGCTTACTGTGGTAATGGTCAGGGAGAGGGAGTCATGGCAATACACAGGTTAGATTGCGGCGCTGGATAGGAGAATCTGTCAGCGCATGTGTTGATTTCTGCTGTTTGACAAAACGACTACTGGTGTTTACATCGTATGGAAGTAAGTCTTGGCTTTTATACTTTCTGGAATAAAGACCATTACATATTCTTCTGAAAGTAAGATTTTCTTTTACATTTTAAGAAGTAATATTTGCTTTTGGGGCGGGAAGGGGTCGAGAGTGGGGCGGGGTGGGTAGGGGGGAGGGGGCGGGGGTGTCTTGCCGTTGGGAATCCAGGTCTGTTTTCCCCCATTTCTGTTTTCCCCTCGTAGTTATATTTTCCCCGCGTCTGTATTCTGCCCAGATCTATATTTTCCCAGGTGTAAGCCTTCCAGCTCTCTGTTCTTTCCAGGTCTATGTTTAGCTGGACTCTGTCCCCCATTACTTACTTAGACTTAGATGCTCCCGCGTTCTGCGACGCATGAGGCAGTCAAGGCGCTCCACAGTGCACGGTCCTCAGCCAGTCTGCTGGTGTCACTCCATCCTCTGCCAACGAGTCTGAGGTCTCTCTCCACTGTCTGTCGCCAGCTCATCCTGGGTCGTCCTCTTTTTCTCTGGCCTGCTGGGATCCATTTAATGGCCTGGTTTGCAAGTCTTCCTCAATTCCCCATGCGATTAAATCCTGTGATTACCGGATGCGTCAGCTGACCCAGATCAAGGTTAAAGGTCAGTCGACTCAGAATCAGATATTAAGACCCAGATCGAGGTCAGAAGTCAAGAGACTCATAATTGGTCACTACCTCAAATCCAAGTGAGGTCAAGTGACCCAAAGCAAGTCATAAAGACCCAGAATGATGTTATTAATTCATAAACTGGTCGCTGTGGCCGGGATCTAAGCTAAAGGTATATCAATACAGAATGGATGTAGCACGATGATCCAGAGCGTTATCAAAGGTCAAGTGACCTAGAATGGATTCCGATGACCCATGTTAACATTTAAGCTCGGATGCTCCAGATTAGATCACAGTGGCTAGGAGTCAAGAGTGATGCTAAGTGTGAAATGAACCGGTCTCTTCATGTACATGAACTGTCAAATGACTATGAACGCAATATTGCAGCTCAATCCTATGTTAAAATCGAGTTATTAACAGTGTGTCATGCTGGTGATCCAGGTCGAGAGGAAAGATCGAGCGACCCCGAATAGATTTCGGCGACCTAGACAAGGCAGGAATGTCAAGTGATCCAGAATAGATTACTGTGATGGGAAACGAGGGAACATAGACCTGGGGAGTAGTGGAAGGATAGACCTGGGAGAGAACATAAATATGGGAGAACGTAGGTATGGGGAAAGACAGACGGGTGGCGAACACACACTTGGGGACCCAAAGTTCCTGTCTCGCTTTTATGCATAATCTGGAAGTAAGACTTTTTTTTATATCCTGCAAATGTAGGACTTGCTTTTGAAATGTCCAGTTGCACGATTTGCTTTTTACGACATTCGGAAATCGCATTTGCTTTGTATATCTTGCAAAAGCAAGACTTGCTTTTTATGTCAGGTAATGCAAGAGTTGCTTAGCAGCTGGCATGCTCCAGATTCTGCAAACATCTTCAAGAAAAAAAGGTCAGCCGGACAGAGGAACGTCAAATAAATGCTAACAAAAACAAAAAAAGCCATTATAAATTTTCCAGCGGAGTTTTTTTTTTTTTTTTTTTCTCGCATCTCCACGCTCTGCTCAACAACTTTTCGGCGAGAGTGCTTCATTCGGGAAGCGGCCACTAAAACTACCCCCTTCCCATCCCCTCTTTAACCCCTTTTCTTCCATGGACGATTTGATCCGCCCCTAACAAGAGGTAACAACCTGTCGGCCATTTTGAAAATAATCTAGTAAATACATATAAAAAAAAAGGTGGATGGAGAGGGGAGGAGGGCTTGGAAGGGTGGGGTGTAGGACGAAGAGGGAGGAGGGAGAAGAGAAAGGGAGGGTGCATTGAGGAAAAAAAAACCCAGTGAGTTGTTAATCGTTAACATCATTTACAGAATTGGTAACTGAATTCTGTGCTTATGAACACTCCAACTCCACCCCTCCATAACCTGTCTTCCTCAGACTTCCTCATAAATACAAACAAAAATAAGTGTATGCAAGTGATGTCAAACTCTGTGCACAACGAGGGTGGTCAGCAGTCGGTCACTGTCCCATGACGGTAGGTAGTGGTGCCATGACGAAATTCCGGTCAGTCGGGGATCTCCACAGCCTCCTGGCCTCAATCACGTGCTGCTCGTTGTCCATCCAGGATCTCCGCAGTCTGCTTCTGGAACTACCTCCTCCGCTGTATTCTATTAGAATGATGATTCTGGACAACAAGTAATGGTGAGACAGACGACAGTACCAAGCCTGTCTATGGTGCTTCATGACTCGAGAAGAGTCTCTGTTTGCTAGCGTATGTTATGTCGACTTGTTGCCAGACGATCATGTTTATCATACATAGATTCTTGGAGGTACCTGTGGAGATGTTGGGGGCTATGTCAGTACAAAAGCTCCCCCACCTTCTAGAAGTTCTGTGCTGGTAACTTCCTCGGTACTTTTACTCTCTGACTCTGCCTTAAGAAATACATTTACTGTCGTTTTCTGTTTTCTGTTTGAATTTTGCTCTGCGTTTGTGGATCATTCTCCTGTCTGTATTTGAATTTTGCTCTGCGTTTGTGGATCATTCTCCTGTCTGTATTCTGGAAACTCTTTTTTTTTCTTCTTTTTTTTTCTCGCCCCCCCCCCCCCCCTTTTGTGTTTTGTTTTTGTTTTACTGATTACAGTTTATAACATGTCTTTTTTTTCTTACTGTAAATTGATGAGAAGTATCAGTAATTGTACATACTGTCCAGAGTGGACACTCGCTGTCCGTTCAACGTTGTCTGTTGGCCGTGCGGCTTTCGCAGTGTATTTTTTGTGGATTTTGAATGCTTTTCAGTACCCTTTTCCACGCTTTTTTAAAATCTGAGCTTATTCAATCAAGTGGCATAGCTGGTGCTCCCAGCAGGGCTTAGTCTTATCGGCTTTAAAGATTGATATTTTAGCTCCCAGGTCGTAACTTTTTTGTGTTGTTTGTTTTTCAGGAAGTTTTTTTCTTAACTTTTTGTTTTTTTCTAGAATCAGATCTTTTCAGGATGTGACCTTTTTACCCCGTGTAAGTTTGATAGCTCTGTGAAAGACCTGTGTGGTCGGCTGGGGTATAATGATTAAATCTAAAACTTGAGACACAGAGAATCTGCCTCAAGAACTTATTCTCCAGTGTCTAGAATGTGACCCCAAGACTGCTGTCAAAGTCTAGCTATTGTACTCACAGAGGACAGTGACCATCGCCAGTGACTTGGAGCGTTTCATCATCACGAGAAAGCGGGCATAGGCATACCTATTTCTTTCTTTTTTTCATGTTTTGGAAGACTCTGAGACGTCTTGACAGACATGGTCAAACCGAGTCTCGTCTTGACTTCCTTGTGCTGCCGCCGTCCACGATCGGAATGGATCTAAGATACTTGAAAGGCCCGTTTTTTCTTGTGACTCTCCGTTCCGCGTGACGTTGACGGCTGGCTACATATGTCCTGGATAGGCTGTGAAGAATGACAG
>CM065727.1:44315122-44325122 GCA_033310375.1 Conus canariensis
CGCGCGCGCGCACGCGTGCGTGCTTGCATGTGTGTGTTATTCTGACGGCTTTGTTTTAATCTCTTCAATTTCTTAGTGCTTCCGTATTTCTGTTTATTGCACTGGTTTCCGTGCTAGTTGTTGCTGCATACATTGGTCCCTTTTCTTTCTTTCTTTTTTCCAAGATGAAATATGTTATAGGGCTTGGTATTTGTGTCTGCATACATTGGTCCCTTTTCTTTCTTTCTTTTTTCCAAGATGAAATATGTTATAGGGCTTGGTATTTGTGTCTGCATACATTGGTCCCTTTTCTTTCTTTCCTTTTTCCAAGATGAAATATGTTATAGGGCTTGGTATTTGTGTCTGCATACATTGGTCCCTTTTCTTTCTTTCCTTTTTCCAAGATGAAATATGTTATAGGGCTTGGTATTTGTGTCTGCATACATTTGTGTGGATTTCTTGCTGATCAAGAAGGGATTTGATATTTGTGAGAGATTATAAGCATAGGCAGACAAACCAAGAACAGTTACAACGGCCTTAAGTACATTTGCAGACACACAGACACAATATCATGCAGACAGCTATGAGACAGTTAGCGAACATACAAACAGATAAACATATAGACAGATTCATGCATACGTACATACATGCCTTCACACGGACAGACGTAGATCAAAAAGATAGGGAGAGGTCGGAGCGGGGAGATGGATGATGGAGGAAGTGTGTGTGAATGCGAACAGAGAGAGAGAGAGAGAGAGAGAGAGAGAGAGAGAGAGAGAGAGAGAGAGAAGAAGAAGGAAGAAAGAAGAAGAAGAAGAAAGAAGAAGAAATTTATCTTGTCAGGCCCTAAGAAGGAGTCGCATTTGGAAGATTTGAAGTTACCGATGGTAAGGATGTGTTTAGAAGTATTCTTTGATATCATAAAAACACGTGACAGCGTTCTGGAATTCACCTGAGAAAAAAAAAATAACCTAAAGCGTGACAACATTCTGGCCGCTCACAAATATAAAGCTAACCACGAGGGTTTTGTTGCAAGATGTTACCAACACGATTACTTTGAACAGACATGGTTGTCGATAACATTTCTGTAGGATCAGTCTTTCCCTAACGTCACCGAATTCTGAGCTAGAATAGAGCACAGCAGACGTCGTTATCAAATGCCTACTAACACGATTACTTTGAACAGACATGGTTGTCGATAACATTTCTGTAGGATCAACTTTTCCCTAACATCACCGAATTCTGAACAAGAAAAGAGCACAGCAGACTTCGCCATTAAATGCCTTCTGACATAATGTGCAAATGAAATTGTGATGATCGAATTATCTGCAATGATCAGAATGAACACATATACAAAACATCAGGTCAAGGATAATTGCTGATGTCTTCCCAGTGGTATTGAAAAAAATGGTACGCAATAAGGTAAATGTTAAATCTTCTTCCTGAATAGGCTTATGGGTGTTGTCATCTACAGTTTATCAGGTTCTGCCGGAATTCACGAATAAAACAACCTAAATCCCGAACGTCCTTATTTCCCCACATTGAGCCAATCATACTGATGAAGCTTGAATTATTTCTGTGAAAAACAAATTTTCTTCCTTATGGCATCAGGCACAAATAACATACTGTAACCTTAACCAGGCAACCAGATTCCTGACTTGACTTTAGTCATTAACAAACAAAACCGACTCTGGACACTGGATTTAGTGGATGTCAGTTTGTCTCCACATGAGCCGCATCATTATGCGTCTGCATTGACCCCCCCCCCCCCCCCCATCCTCCCCCCCTCTCCCCCCCCCCCCCCCCCCACACACACACACTACCCCTGAAATTCTTCAATGCATTTAACAAATATTTTCTTCTTCAAAAACAGAATTCCTGACACTCCATTGCTCAGCACCATGTACGATCGGCAGACTTTGAGAATCAAACGATTTTAGAAACAATGTTAGACTTTTGTCATTTTTAACATTGTTAATTTCTTCAGATGCCTACCAAAGCTTGTGTTTACCTCTCTCCTCTCTCTCTCTCTCTCTCTCTCTCTCTCTTAGAGAGAGAGAGAGAGAGAGAGTATTACGCAAAGACTACAGTTAGCGTTTTGCTGGCTGAGCGTTGACACTTTCCTTGGACACACTCGCCCGTGCACACACATTCGCACACGCATAGGTATGCTCCGCGCATGCACACACACACACACACACACACACACACACACACACGGGTACTAATACAGATGATAGAATGGATTTTTTTTCTGCCTACGAGATTATAAGTTTGCGTGGTTTTTCTTTTTTACCAGCTGCTCTCGCTAGGGAAAAAACAAGTAGAGAAGAAAAAATCCACCTTATTATACAAAAGAGACTGATGAAAAGTATGCACATCTTAAAGTTAAGTACAGAACAGTGTATTATAGATGTGGAATTGGCAGAGAGAGAGAGAGAGAGAGAGAGAGGAGGGTGGGAAGGGGAGGGGGGGGGGAGAATTATGGAGGGTCACAGACACAACTGTGCTGTGAACACATTGGATGAAATGTGAAAAGTAAATTGCATTTCTGTAATAACCAATATTAGCTGTGTTAGTTAGTTTCATTTATTAGCTGAACCTTCATTAATGTATTGAATGTAGTATGGCTACCTGTTAAGTTTTAATACGATGAAATGCTATTCCAGTACATTCCATCACTGGACATTGGAGTGGACGATGTTTGGAAATTTGCAAGGGAAGCAATCTGTAACAGAGCTCGTGCACAGCAAGAGGGACCCGCCGTTTGCATAGGACCGACGTCGCTGGTAGGAACGCTCATCAGTCAGAGAGAAAACATGCCAAACATGGATGTAAAACGGTGCGCCAGTATTCTGGCGTGTTTTATTTTTGACAACTGAAAGATTTTTGAGATGTCATTTTACTTAACATGACAATAATTATGGTCGGACCATGAGGTATTGATTATTACCATAGTATCTGGTTAGGTTTTTATTCATCTGCTCTTGTGAATCACCTCAATGTAAACAGGAAACAAAGTACAAAACCGGTTTTGTCGTTTTTCGTTTTCTCAGACTAAGATGGTTGATTTTAGTTGGGTTGAGAGCTATATGGATAGGTTCTGCCTATATTGATTGGGACTTTCTTGGAGATCAGAAGACAGATTCTTTAGAATTGTTATAAGAACAAAGTGAATCGTCACTAGCAAAAATTTATTATCAATTTTTGTGAAGAACAATAAACCGCTTATACACATGGAAATCAATATAGGGCTTGAACGGGAAATCACTGTAAGGAAATCACTGAGCCACGTGGAATATAATACTTCTTTGGAAGGAAAATCAGACTGACAGAGATCGACGCGAACTGTCTAGCCTTGTTCTTTTTATAGAAATGATCCAAAGAAATATTAACATATTTCATAGAGCCTTAATTTCTTTAGATGCAATGTACATACATACATTCATACAGACAGACAGGCAGACATAAATACAGACATACATACATATGCATAGATAAATACAGTCGAAGTCGCTTACAACGAAGCCGTATGAAACGAATGCCGGATATAACGTCGCTAAAAGGTTGGTCCCGGCAAAAATCCTTCTTTACATGATTGAAAATACGTCGGATGTAACGATACGCCGCTTTTAACGAAGTGGTTTTGGGGTCCCCAGTGGGCAATCACACCGGTTATAACAAAGCAGCCGCCTTTTGTGAATCATTTGTTCGGCCTCGCGAAGAGTTCAAGCCGGATATAAGGAAGTGTTTACTTTTGTGTTTGGGAACCATCTCGGAAATGGTTGGTTAGTTCCCCTGATTTTATATTGCTTCATACGGTCGCTTGCTATTATAGTGAGATGGTTATGCATGTCTGACTAGCTGCATAACTTAAGTTTGTTTCATTTTATTACATAGCTTCGCATAGGTAGATTGAAAGTACAGAGTATTTTTTTTACTGCATGTTTGTTGTAAGGTTAACGTGATCTTTGTAATTCGAAAGCAACGAAACCGTGTTCTAATGCCCTGTAATGCGAGTGCATATGATTGTCGAAGCAGAGCAGTCGACTCACGTGGGCTCAAGTTCAGCAACTGTGGGCAGAGGAGAGACGCCGGAGGGGCGAGGGTTGGCTGAAGGGGAAGGAGGGTGTCAGGCTTTGATTTAAATAGGCCATTCCTCATGGTGTCTGCACGTCGCAAAGGTTTGTCGCTAAAGTGAAAAAGTGAAATTATACAAGAAGTTGAAACAAATCCAGCAAAAATGAAAATAACGGCGGTAGAATATGAAATTGCGCTGCCGACACTGGCAATCTTTCTAGCTTCCAAAGACAAGTATAAAAGTCAGTATTTTGGAGGTGAGGACGCCGCAGCGCGCCAGAAGTCATTTTTAGGGTTCTTATAGGAGAGAATCAAACGAGAAGTCTGACAGAACTGCTGCACGTACATGTACTTGGGGCCTTTGTGTAATCATGTGGACTGCTGTGTTACCAGGATGAAAAACAAAATTATAATCCTTTTTAGATCTTTCTCTTCACTGTTCACGTTGAGGGTTTTTTCTTCGTCCAGCTTTGGCAACAATTATCCTTTTCTGTTGCTTCACAGAATGTGAACATTCACATATCAGCCATAACTGCAGTTCCATTAACTGTATATGAGTGACCCAATATGTACTGCTAATAATAACGCACTCTTGATTGTATACAATAAGACATAATAACACATCTGTGACTTTCACTGCTATGATGGAAAAAAGTAAAAATTTATCATTTTCTCTTCAAGACCTTATTGAGGCACTAATTATTTTAGTCATTGTGATTTCTTGTCAAGCTGTGACATGCGCAAAAAAGTGCTCTCCAGTACGGTAGAGTACGTTATCTTAAAATCAATTACTGAAATGTTTATTTCCATACCAGTGCATACTCCAAAGCCGTAACAATGTGACACAGTAAACGAACAGCGCAGAAATCCCCCTTTCCCCATCCCACCTTCAAATCGTGGCGCTGTGTAATTTTTTCTGACAATCTGTTCTTCGGAAGTCTTCAGAACGATACAGTGAATTTTGTTCGCCTGTTTTACATATTATGGGTTTTAAGCCTTCACATTGCAATACAGGCCTAAGTGATCTGTTTGCGTTAATTTACACCCATAGTTTGGAAACAATTAAAAAAAATCATTTTGATTAGAGTATATAACAGCCTAAAAATGACACTGATCAGTGTCCATGTATGCGGGCGCGCGCGCGCATGTGTGTGTGTGTGTGTGTGTGTGTGTGTGTGTGTGTGTGTGTGTGTGTGAGAGAGAGAGAGAGAGAGAGAGAGAGAGAGAGAGAAGACAAGACAAGACAAGACAAGACAAGACAAGACAAATGTTTTATTGTCATAGCATTACAGCCTTAAGACAAGGGGGTGAACATGAACAATTGTATGCACATATCAATATTATTTACTGATTTCACACATGCATAAACATACACGCACACACAAACGAGCGCGCGCCACAAACAGCACCCCCCCCCCCCCCCACACACACACACACATTGATACAAGAGAGAGAGAGAGAGAGAGAGAGAGAGAGAGAGAGAGAGAGAGAGAGAGACACGTGACACCGGTTATAACGAAGCAACCAGATAGAAATTCGTCATAACTGACGCACTGGTTGCACGAAAGCCGGATATAACGAAACAATTTTGAATGTCCCCGACGATTCATTATAAGCGGCTTCGGCTGTATCTAGGCCGTTTGTTGATCGTATTTCTCATGAAATTAGTTTTTTTTTCTGTTCCCCCCCCCCCCCCCCCGCACCCCCCCATTTGACTCCCTAAAACCGGTCAGTTGCATTTAAGTTTAGTAGCCAGCGTTTTTGTTTATAAACCCAGCCGGTTGCATTAAAATTTAGTAGCAGGCGTTTTTTTTAATTTGTTTTTTTAATAGTTTGGGACTGGCTTGGCTCATACACATTTTGTTTTGACTGGAGTAAGTTAGTTAATTTGTTGAAAATGAATCAGGTAATTAATTAACATATTCATTTTTGCTGTCTCATCTTGTGTGCCACTCCGCTGGCATTACCACCCCACCGCTTAATCTGGATCCTCATCTACAGACACACCCCGGCTACAGACACACCCCGGCTACAGACACACCCCGGCTAGACCCACCATGCACAAGCAATCCATATGCAGAGTCAAAATTAAGTCACCATGGAGCAGCTCACCAGAGGAGACACCGCACAACTGCCGAGTCACTTCAGTGGGTTTTTTTGGTGCCTGTTCCAATCCAACATCCGTAGGACACCGCCTTACTGACGATAGTACATGTTCAGTCATGAAGCCAAGATGTGTGAGGGTTCACCACCATCTCCAGCTCGTGACAGTCCCATTAATACTTGCCAATTGTCAGCGCCCTTGACTCTAACTCGCCAGAGATATAGACGTGGAGAGAAAATCCAAACTGAGGTCAACATGAGAGCAGAGCATGGTGGATTACAGAATTTGAGACCTTTTTTTTTCTAATGCTCATGGATGAAGATCAAGATGATGAGATGATTTAGTGGAGTTCCATTCTAGTGATTCCAGTCTTTTCAACTGAGCCCACAGCAAACCCAGCTCTGGTCCCACAGCAAACTCAGCTCATGGTCTAAAAAATCCCTTAAATATCAATGAAATATAAATATAAATGACGGTAACGGGAATGGAACCCACAGGACATCCCGGCCGGGAATCCACGACCCTATCAACTGTCCCACGGCAATTAGTATGGCATTTTATTATAAAAAAAACATCGAAAGTTTTTTGTTTTGTTTTGTTTGTTTGTTTGTTTGTTTTAATATAAAAGCTTCATCATGATTAGTGTATTGATAAAAAGGCAAATCGTTTAATAGGTCAGAGAGAAATGCATCTCTGTCAGACTGTTTGAAATGCCCACAATTTATTGTTTTGTGACTTGTGTACGATACGTTAAGACTTTTTTTGTTGTTGTGGCCTAAGTTAGATAACAGGATATGACGACGAGGAATCAAACTCCTTCAGTGGGCGTGGCGCGCTGTCTTAGGTGAAAGAACAAAGAGCTGGTTCCAATCTCTCGTTGAATAGATCCAGAAAGAGAAAAGCTCGACACTGGTAACACATTCAAAATCAATTTTTCCAGCAGATGATTCATAAATTAATCGTCATATCACCGTTACAAAGGTCCCGAAACAGGCGTGTCGTGCACTCTTTTTATCAGTCCTTCAAAACGCATTTCAATTGCATGAACAGCGCATTCTGCTCTCAAATTCTCATCAAATTTCTCAGTCCCCGATTATTCACTGTTTGTGATACTGAAAGTTCGAGAAACATGGTACAGTGCAGCCAGTCAACAAAACGTGGAATATTCTAGAAAGTTTGAGTCATGATGTCGTAAAGCCAATCGAAATGCGTGGAAATCCAGAAGGATCGGGAACCATGAGGTATTACAGCCCATCAAAATGTTTGCGGCGCTGAAGAAACAATTTCTGGAAGCTTTTCACAGTAGGCACTATTCTCGGACTCTGAAAGAGACCTTTGGAATTTTTGCATAGTATGTTCAAAGGTCATTTTGGAGTGTCTGGTTTCACACCGACTTGACCCAAGCAATGCTTGATAGAATGATGATCTTTTGTGAAATTATTGTTTGTTCCTTCAAATCTGATAATTTGGGATTGTTGGTCATTTCGTTTCGAAAATAGAGTGTTTAATTTTTTTTTCGGAAATAAGTGTTTATTTCTAATAGGCGTTTGTCATTTGTCCATGTTAAGCTGGTGGCTGGAAAAAAATTCTGCTGGAGTTGGATGTTGCTTTTGAAAAATATCGCACAAGGGCAGTGTGGTATAGTTTGCGAATAATCTGCAGTCTCAGTCTTTTCCTCACTGGGATTCCTGTCGTTTAATAGCTTTTGACTGGTATTTTATTGTCAAGATTGTCAGCAACCACTTAGGGGTTATGCAGGAAAATGATTACACCTTCCAATACTGGTCTGTCTTTCCTAGTGCCAAGTAGTTGTGGAGAACAAGTATCCTCACAGTGGAATGTTGACGCCGGAGGAGAGTGGTCGTTACAGTGGGATGTTGACACAGGGGGAGGGTGGTCCTCACAGTAGGATATTGACGCTGGGGAGGGTGGTCCTTATGGTGTAATGTTGATGCTGGACAAAGATGACCCTTAGAATGCGCTGTTAACTCAGGTGTGGGGCGTACCATGCAGACGTAGGAGGAGGAGGGTCTGCACAGTTGGATGTTGACACTCGAGGAAAGTTGTTCTCACAGGGGGATGTTCAAGCTGGAAGAGGGCAGTCATCACAGTGGGATAGCGACGTTGTGGGATGGTTGACCTCACAGAGGGATTTTGACGCTGGAGGAGGGTGGCCATCACAGTGGCTATTGACGCTGGAGGAGGGTGGCCATCACAGTGGCTGTTGACGCTGGAGGAGGGTGGCCATCACAGTGGCTGTTGACGCTGGAGGAGGGTGGTCATCACAGTGGCTGTTGACGCTGGAGGAGGGTGTCCATCACAGTGGCTGTTGACGCTGGAGGAGGGTGGCCTATCAAAGTGGCTGTTGATGCTGGAGGAGGGTGGCCATCATAGTGGCTGTTGACGCTGGAGGAGGGTGGCCATCACAGTGGCTGTTGACGCTGGAGGAGGGTGGCCATCACAGTGGATGTTGACGCTGGAAGAGGGTGGCCATCACAGTGGCTGTTGACGCTGGAGGAGGGTGGCCATCACAGTGGCTGTTGACGCTGGAGGAGGGTGGCCATCACAGTGGCTGTTGACGCTGGAGGAGGGTGGCCATCACAGTGCTGTTGACGCTGGAGGAGGGTGTCCATCACAGTGGATGTTGACGCTGGAGGAGGGTGGCCATCATAGTGGGATGTTGACGCTGAAGGAGGGTGGCCATCATAGTGGGATGCTGACGTAGGGGGAGGGTGGTTCGAAAAAGTGGGGTATTGATGCTGGAAGAAGATGGGCCTGCTTGGTGGACATTGACACTGGGAAAGGGTTGAGGTATTGAACTCAACAGTGAGATATTGATACTGAAGGTTGGTAGTACATATATAGTCCACACAACGACAGCGGAAGTGGGTGGTCTTTACAGGACTTTGACACGGAAGGAGTACTGTCCTCACAGTGAAATGTTGACACTGATAATGGGGGGTTTTGACAGTTAGATGCCGACACTTGTAAAAGGTAGTCCTCACCGTTGACACTTGTAAGGGATAGTCCTCATCGTTGACACTTGTAAAGGGTAGTCCTAATAGTGGGATGTGGACACGTGTAAAAGTTAGTCCTCACAGTGGGATGTTGGTATTTGTAAAGGATAGTACTCACAGTGGGATGTGGACTCTTGTAAAGGATAGTCCTCACAGTGGGATGTTGACACTAGTAAAGCATAGTCCTCACAATGGGATGTCGACACCTGTAAAGGATAGTCCTCACAGTGGGATGTTTGCATTTGTAAAGGATAATCCTCACAGTGGGATGTTGACACTTGTAAAGGATAGTCCTCACAGTGGGATGTTGGCATTTGTAAGGGATAGTCATCACAGTGGGATGTGGACACTTGTAAAGGATAGTACTCACAGTGGGATGTGGACACTTGTAAAGGATGGTCCTCACAGTTGGATGTGGACACTTGTAAAGGATAGTCCTCACAGTGGGATGTGGACACTTGTAAAGGATGGTCCTCACAGTGGGATGTTGACACTTGTAAAGGATAGTCCTCACAGTGGGATGTTGGCATTTGTAAAGGGCAGTCCTCACGGTGGGATGTGGACACTTGTAAAGAAAAGTCCTCAGAGTAGAATTTTGACACATGTAAAGGGTATTCGTCACGGTGGGATGTTGACACCTGTAACGGTTGTCCTCACAGTGGGATGTTGACGCTTGTAAAGAATTTTCCTCACAGTGGGATGCTGACACTTGTAAAGGGTCGTCCTCACAGTAGAATGCTGACACTTGTAAAGGGACGTCATCACAGTGGGATGTTGACACTTGTAAAGGGTCGTCCTCACAGTGGGATGCTGACACTTG
>CM065727.1:44330122-44335122 GCA_033310375.1 Conus canariensis
CTGGAGGAGGGTGGTCCTTACAGTGGGATGTTGACGCTGGAGGAGGGTGGTCCTTACAGTGGGATGTTGACGCTGGAGGAGGGTGGTCCTTACAGTGGGATGTTGACGCTGGAGGAGGGTGGTCCTTACAGTGGGATGTTGACGCTGGAGGAGGGTGTCCTTGCAGTGGGATGTTGACGCTGGAGGAGGGTGGTCCTTACAGTGAGACGTTGACGCTGGAGGAGGGTGATCCTTACAGTGAGACTGTTGACGCTGGAGGAGGGTGATCCTTGCAGTGAGACGTTGACGCTGGAGGAGGGTGGTGTTTACAGTGGTATGTTGATGCCCGAGGAGGGTGGTCCTTACAGTGGGATGTTGACGCTGAGGAGGGTGGTCCTTACAGTGGATGTTGACGCTGAGGAGGTGGTGTTTACAGTGGTATGTTGATGCCGAGTAGGGTGGTCCTCACAATGGGATGTTGACGCTGCAAGAGGATTGTCTTTGCAGTGGAATACTGATGCTTGAGTAGGGTGGTCCTCACAATGGGATGTTGACGCTGCAAGAGGATTGTCTTTGCAGTGGAATACTGATGCTTGAGTAGGGTGGTCCTCACAATGGGATGTTGACGCTGCAAGAGGATTGTCTTTGCAGTGGAATGCTGAAAGCTTGAGTAGGGGGTCCTCACAACGGATGTTGACGCTGGAAGAGAATAGCTGTACAATGGGATTTTGACACTGGAGGAAGAAAGGTGGTGGAGTGCCCTCACAGTGGGATGATGACACAGGACGAGTGTGGTCCTCACAGGAATGTTGACTCTGGAGGACAGGGGTCCTCGCGGTTGGATTTAGACACTAGAGGAGAGTAGTCTTCATAGTGGAAAGTTCACGCTGGAGGAGAGTAGTCCATACAGGGGATGTTGACACTAGTGGAGAGTGTTGCTTACTGTTGATGTTGGCTCTGGATGAGTGAGGGCCTCATAGGGGATGTTGACTCCCGAAGAGGGCTCCCCACAGCAAGATGTTGAGGCTCAAAGCGTGATGTTGACACTAGAGGAATGAGGTTCTCACAGGGGATGTTAACACTTGCGGAAGGGTCACCGCAGGAGATGTTAACACTGGTTTATGGGGTCCTTACAGGAAAGTGTTGACACTGGAGGAGGTGGGTTTCCACAAGCGAATGTTCATACTGATGGAGGGGATCCTTAAGATGTGGGCACTGGAGGAAGGTGATCCTCACAGCGAGATGTTGCTAGTGCAAGCGGGTCATCCTCACAATTGGATGCTGACACCGGAGGAGGGTGGTCATCACATTACGGAGCAGCCACATATTCTAGCAGTAAACAATAATGCAGTGTTCTGTCAACACTGTCTCCATTACAGTGGGAGCGCATATTGTTTGATCCATGATAGATTTTGCTTTGCATTAAATCAAACTTGAAGGTAAACTAAGTAAATGAACTGTCAAGTATTGTCCCGGGGAGGAGATCTTTAGTCGTGTTCTGGCGCAGTCCTTGCCTCACTGTCGTCAGCATTACTGGTACACTGGGACGCAGAACCACCATTAACCGGGTGAACTCTTTTTGTTTATTCTTCACTATTTATTTCAAATACAGATCTCAGGAAATGATGTATTTGGAACCTAACAAAAACCTGTTTAGTCAAAGGAAAAGAAGCAATCACATGTACGTGGGTATACTACTCCAATACTTTCATGCTCTCATTGTTTTACAAATGACAGAAGACTGCGAATTGATAGTGGATAGACTGTGCTAATGAAAATGAAAACAATATGGAGGCGAAGTCTATTTATCTGGTTTCAGCCACATTGTTTTATAACTGTTTCGTAAATTAATTCCAATAATGTTGCTCTGTTGTAAACATGGCACATTTTGCCCCTTTAAAAAATGTATAAAGATAATTTTTTTGCAAAATCTATATACTAAAGTCCGAAACTTTTGTTTCAAAGCGAGCAGATTCCTCAAAGACCATTTTCAGAAACATTCCTCCAAATGTTATTCTATAAGAGATCAGCAGATTTAATCTTATATACTCATTGTAATCCGTAATGAACGTTTCACACTTACTTATCGACAGTTGAATTTGGAATCGTATTAAAACCTAGTATAATCTTATTTTACTTGAACTGGGTTTACAGGTCTTACGTTGCCTTTGTGGTTGACTGGGCTTTGGACGACATGATCTCACTGAATTGTGTGATTTGTTATATGGTTACATGTGAAAATTATTGAGGACGTCTGAATTGAAACTTGATATTGCATATATCATTTATTATCAGTTATGATAAAGAGACTTTGAATAAAACGAGTCGATGGAAATTAACTGAATGGTAACAGATTTACTGTGGATTTTTCTTTCTCCATGACAAAATATTCAGTTTGTCGTGCTTGTCAGACCTATTGTTTTCACAAGTTTAACTTCATCCCCCCCCCCTCCCCACCACCACCACCACCACCACCCGACCCCCATGTTTTGGGAGAAAAAAGGTTTGTCCACATCTTTCATTCACTGCTGTTGCTGATGTATGTTGTGTGACGTATTTCCCCCCCCATCCACTCCCTCATTTTCCTCTTCCCTCTACACACCCTCCTCCCTCCAACCCCCTCCTGTCTCATCCCGTGTCGGAATGGTCAGCATTACTCTTAACAGCAATGGACACAGTGACTTGTGTCCATAGTGCGATGTGGTATACAGGCAGTATTTTGGGCGTGTCAGATAGGGTGAAGTCTGATGTGATCTTGATGCTGGTGAAGAGGACAAAGACAGGTGTAATTTTGGGCGCTGTGTGTCTCCGTGTATAACCATATCTTGTGTTTTTGTACTTTATATTTGGTGCTGCTTCTAGGCAAATGTGTTTTGTGTGTACTGAATAAAATTACTGCTAGATTGTAACTGCTGTTGCGATTGTAGTAGCAGCCAGCTGAGGGGGAAAGATATACGTACATATTTTCTTTCATGTATTTGCTTTGATCAGAGTTACTCATCTCGGTCGATACTGCATTTCTAGACCACATTCAGCAAGCTGTCACAACGTTAAAACTATGACTTGAGAAAAAGAAATGGCAGAGAATTATATTGGTGTACACTGGATATCACCGACGTTGTGGAAGAAGTTTAACGGCAGCCATGACTGTTCAAACTGAATAAAAAAGAAAGTGTACAGACGGCTGACAAGTGCAGTTTCTTCAGACTTCAGACTTTTTATTATATCCCCATATACACAAGGAAAATGTTTTTGCAGGCACGTAAAACACAAATACAAACAATTCAACATTGATAAATCAATCTTTGGGTAAAACAGGCCTCTAAAACAAAATCAGAGGCACCTTTTCGAATGTGGTTTATGTACATGTACAAAATTAGACATTTATACCAATACAAATCCATACCCAAACATTTACACCCCCCCCCACACACACACACACACACACCAACGTGTGTGTGCACCGCGTGCCCAAACCCACATCACTCTCTCTCTCTCTCACCCTCCCCCATCCTCCACACTCCTCTAACCTCCCCCCCACCCCTGTCCCCCACCCATTCACCCTTCTCAACCACTCTCTCAATCTTGCTGTCATAAAATATGTACATAGGGGGGAAATGAACTACTCTGTTATTCTTAGAAAGTCGCTTGTGGTCTGCAAAGGCTCGAGACCTCTGATTCTGCACCAGACACAAACAGTGATGGTTCCTTTTTTTTTCTTTTACAGAGAATGAACGAATGAACAACACAATTCAGGAAATGAATAGAGAAACATGGGATGGGAGCCGTGGAGTGAACAGGAAAGAATGTGACCATTTTGGAAAGATTTATTTTGATTTTATTCAGTTCCGTGAGAGAGACTTGGACGACAGTGCAGACTGAAGATAAAAGAGAAAGAACTCTTGTCTGTGTGTGTGTGTGTGTGTGTGTGTGTGTGTGTGTGTGTGTGTGTGTGTGTCTCTCTCTGGTGGGAGGATGGCTAGGGGAAGGGAAGGGGGGAGGGGGGGGGGGGGGGGACGGGCGCGTTAATGTAAAGTAAAAGAGAGACAGAGAGAGTGTGTGTGTGTTTGTGTGTATGTGTTTGTGTGGTTTGACTGGTCATAGCGTGTAAATTATATTAAATGACTGGTTAACATATATGCAATAAAATGTATATGCTCTCTCTCTCTCTCTCTCTCTCTCCTCTCTGCTTTGATTGGTCCTATCGTGTGTGTAAGTTGTATTGAATAATTAATTGTACATGGTAATAAAAAGTATGTACTTGTCTATGCCTCTCTCTCTCTCTCTCTCTCTCTCTCTCTCTCTCTCTCTCTCTCTGTGTGTGTGTGTGTGTGTGTGTGTGTGTGTGGTGTGTGTGTGTGTGTGTGTGTGTGTGTGTGTGTGTGTGTGTGTGTGTGTGTGTGTGTGCACAAAAATCAGACGTATCTAACCGCATCTCAATCTTAAAATTATCACCCCCCCCCCCCCCCTGTATATTCCATGTTTCTGGTGTGGGTGTGTGTGGGGGGGGGGGGGGGGAGGGGTGGAGGAAAGAAAAAAGTTTTGGGGACACTTCTTTCAGATTAAAGCTGTTTATCTGCCTTGATTTGAACGCTGACTTTCAAAATTTGATATAAAGTTACCATCTCTCGTGATCCACTTCCCAGCTTGGGGGTTTTGTTTATGTTCTGTTTTTGTTTTTGTTTTTTTAAAGACTAATCTCATTTGTATACCTGTCTTTATCTTTGTTTCATCACAGGTAGGCCTATATAACTAAGATCATGTTTTCCATCTACACACTGTAAATTTGGTATGGTTATATATTGATAAAGCCTGTAAGAAATGAATACACAGCTATTCCAAGATGTACATGAATTTTACTGTGTAGAAGGCCTTCAATTTCACCTTGAATACTATGAAGCATATTTACCGTTAACTTTTTTGTGTGTGGTCAGATTAGTGATGATCACATGAGGCTTTCTTGCTGCTAAGCCTACACACACACACACACACACACACACACACACACACACACACACACA
>CM065727.1:44340122-44395122 GCA_033310375.1 Conus canariensis
TTGATTACCTTCTTTTTTTTTCTTTTTTTTTTCTTTTTTTTGTTTACTGTTGTTTCCTTTTATTTTTCTACTTCCATTTCTAGTGCTATTTCTTTTCTTTTCTTTTCTTTTTTTTCATTCCCTCACTTTATCTTTGATAGAAGCAACGGACAGGAATCGAATTTAAATTCTAGACTTGTTCAATTCTTTTCTTTCTCTTAGTTTTTTTGTTTCTTTTGTAACATTTTCTTATTATGTACTTCTTTTCGTATTTCCTTCCTTCTTTTATTTTTCTTCCTCCTCTCTTCCTCTCTCTCTCTCTCTCTCTCTCTCTCTCTCTCTGTAAAAATGTTCCCCATTCATTCCTGTTTTGTTCTTACTGTATTTCTTTCTTTCTCTGTGACTTACTCTCCCTCCTTCCATTGTTTTATTCCGCCCATCCACCCCTCCCCCCAGCATTTCCTTCTTTCTTTCTTTTCTTTCATTCATTCTTTCCCTCTAGCCTTTCTTTCTGGCCCTTTTCTGTCCTTTCCTTCCCTTTTTCTATGCCCTCCTTTCTTTCGTGTTCTTCCTTTCTTCCTTCTCTCCCCTTTTTTTTCTTTCCTTCTTTCTTCCTTCACTTTTCTTTCTTTATTTTTCTATTTTTGTCTGTTTTACTGTTTTCCGTCTCTTGTATTTTCTTATTATTTTATTTTATTTTATTTTTTTTCTCACTTTCATCCTTTTTCCTTTTTGCCTCCCCTTTTTGTCTGTCTTTCTTTACCCCCACCCCCCCCCCCCCCCCCTTTTTTTTTTCTTTCTTTTTTTTCCTTTTTCAAAAATTCTGATTCCTGTCCCGTTGCTTCTTAAATTTTGCTCCACCAGCTGAAAGACAACTACCAAATAGCCGACGTTGAGGAAAATGAAATAGCATTTAACTAACTGTGGGAGCAGGATTGAGGTGATGTGGGACTGATGCTGCTGGTTAGTTTACAGATCATAAGGTAGAAGACAGCCTTCGTCTTTTCACCTGCTCCCCCTCCTCCCCCCCCCCCCCCCCCAAAAAAAAAAAAAAAAAAAAAACCTCCAAAGTGTCAAAGTAATGTTGTGTATAGCCCAGCCGACCACAAAGTCCACACAGCCAACATCGAAGCAGGAATAAAAAAAAAAACCCGCATCAAATCAGCCTGCAGATAAAAAATACCCAAACGAGTCCTGAAACAAAACTTTGTCACTATTCAGATTTGATCCCCAGTTTACAGACATATCAGATGCAACAACTTTTCCTGTGGAATCTGCAATGAAATGATGTTTAAAACAAAGAAAGAACAGCTGATGAGAAACGGCTTCAGAAGAGTCGGTGGTGGTGTAGTCGTACAAATTATAATCATGTACTAAGTTGTATTTATTTAATTGAAATGCAATAATTGTCAAGTATGTTACGTTTATGCCTTTCCGTGCGTGTAGTGTACACTGGTGGTTCGATTAAACAAAGAACGGGGGGAAAAAAACATTTCGATAGTTATAAATCGGCTATGAATCGGATCGTTTGTCGACGGTGCAAGGACGGCGAGAGAACCCAGTAATTGTGTAACGGAAATACACAATATCCAAGAGGTCCTGGGAATCCAATTGTTTCGCTGCATGATTTTGATGGCCGCCGCCATGTTGATGTGCGTGTTTTGTTTGGCTTGATGTTGACCGAGCTGCACTGCATCGCCCTGATGGGGATTCTGTG
Organism: Conus canariensis; assembly: GCA_033310375.1. NCBI lineage: Eukaryota > Metazoa > Mollusca > Gastropoda > Neogastropoda > Conidae > Conus > Conus canariensis. Next base: position 44,341,819 of record CM065727.1, read on the forward strand.
ATCGGCTCGGCTGTAAACAACAAAAACATGACGAGCACACATTCCCACGCTCCAGAAAGACTGGTCTGAGAGCAGGTTGCCCTCACGAGCCTCAGTGTGCGCTGACAGGACGTTAACCACACCATCCACCGACGAGCTCTCCTCAAATGCCCCGGTTTCAGTGTGCTCATGGTACATGCAAATTTGAATTTGTCATTGTGAATAGGAAAGAACGTATGAAATGCCCCCCCCCCCCCCCCCCCCCCCCCCTCCGAATTACATAAAGTGTTTTTATATTGTCTGCTTGTGGTCAAGTCTCACCAAAACGGTTTTATTTTTCGTTTTTCATTCGTGAAATAATGTCATTATCACGTTCCCGTGATTTCAGCATAGTTAAACAGCGCGTGACCGCGCCTGTGTTCTAGCCATAGCGAGTTTGTTTTCTTTCAGTCTCTGCAAACGCAGCGAACGTCCACCAGGTCGGCTGCCTGGGTTAGAAGGTGAGAATCGTGTCATATTGGCTGATGCCCTTTAGGACGACATGATCGCGGACCAAAATGTCCTCCGACATTGGAGTTAAAGAGGATTGTTACCTAACCAGCCTGCTGTGGTCTAAAAATAGCCAGTTTGTTTACTTTCCCAGTCCCCCCCCCCTTGCAGGAGCGGGCGTTCTGCTGGCCTTGAAGCTGCTCGCCCACCTAAAGCCCCTGCACCTCGCCGGTGCACGCACGGCAGCTGGTTATTATCCAATGGATTTCCCTCTCACGTCTCCACCGCCCGCCCCGATCTGCGCGCGCACGGGCTCGGCACGCGCTTTTATCGATTGGCCCGTGGCGCAACGTTGTTAGCGAAAAGTGGGGGAGGAACACATAAGACGCGATTGGAGAACTAGGGAGATGGCTGCGGGCCAAACAACTGATGGACTCGGGGAATGGTGCCTGGTGAAGGAAATGTGAAACTCTGAGAACTGACAACAAAGTTTGTTTTTCTCCCCCTTCCCTCCCCCTCCCCCCATGTCCTCCTCCTTCCTTCTCCCCATGAGACTTAGACACTTACCTTCTCTTTCCTGTCTTTCTTTACTTCTTTCTTTCCTCCGTTCTCTCCATCGTTTTTCTTCCACGGTAATTCTGTTAAGTCTGGTTATGAGTCTCGCGGGATCCGAAGTCTCCTCGGACTTGCCGAAAGAAACCTGACTGAAGGCATTAGTAGTAGTAACTGAAGAAGTCCGACTCGTCTGCCAACGACCAGAAATTGTACCATTGTCTGGACTTAAGAGCTACTGAGAGAGAGAAAGAGAAGCAAATTAAAAAAGGGCGAGAGTAGGAAAGAGGAAGAAACAAACAAAACAAAACAAAAGCATCCGGAAGGTGATTAGCAGTAAATGTTGGGGGGAGGAGGGGGAGGGGGGGGGGGGGGTCGGTAGCCATGCTGTCTGGTAGACAAAATGATTAAATGACGAAAGCCGATATGTCCGCGCTGCTTACGTCCGGGCAGTGTTTGTTGAAGCGGATCGAGACATTTGCTATTGTGTACTGTGCTCACACGGCCTGTTGCAGCACAGTGTCGTATGGCATCGCATCGTAATCCTGTTACATCGCGCTATTTTCGTGATGTGAGAGTGGATCATGGATTTGTGTTGATTTGTTTCGTTTTGTGTCGAAAGCAATCATATGAGACCTACTTTTTCAACACTGACAAGAGAATAAAGCATGTTCTGTGGAAGATCAGGTTACTGTGTAATGTGTCACGACGCGTTACAGTGGAATGTGTTGCAGTTGTTTTTTTCTTGTAAGAATTTCTAAGACATCTGAGTTCTTACTTGTATTATCATGTTTTCACCTAAGTCACGTAGTTTTAACCCGGCCGACAAGAGAGGGAGGGGGAGTGTTTGGTAATGTTTTCACAAAACATTTTTCCGTGAAATTCTGATTATTGTATATTGTCGGACTGCAATTAATTGCTTTCCCTTCTCAAGAACGTCTGATTTGTATGAAATGTAGATTGCTGCTACCAGCCGTCGCGGATTCCCTTCCAGGAGGTCATAGGTTCGATTCCCATTAAAGCCATTTAGTTGTGGATTTTTTCTGTCCCGACCGGCTCCTACCCACTGTTGAGTTGGCTGTGAACTTAACTGGGAAGACTGGAACCACCCGGTTGAATTTCATCCATTTATGGAAGGCGCCTCTGAGAGTGTCGCTCAAATTCCCTGACCAACTCTGCCATATCTCTCGGGCCTGGTTGAAGCCAGGATATATTACGAAGGAAGCGTAGAGAGCAGCCTTGTCATGAAGCTGCAGACCGAAATGCAGTTTCATAGCATCATCTTCATTCGTCCGTATCTTTTTCGATCAGCCAAAAAATCAAATTCTGTTACCTTCATTCCCTGCTCTCATGATGACATCTGTTTTTATCTGATGATCGTAACGTGTTGTGTTGTATTGCAGCGGGTGCATTTTCTCTGCCAGCAAGGCAAAGAGGCGCAAGAATTGGCGCGAAGTGGTGGTTCTGTTCCAGTCAAAGGGTAGCTGGTTCTGAGGTTATGCACATAAAGCAGACTATATTGTCGAGTGGTCCGACAGGAACCGTCAGTGCACAGTATATGTAAAGCAAACACGTATTAGAAATCAAAATGTCTGATTTCGAGAGACAGGTTTTCCAGCATCCCGTATATATCTATTCTGTGACTGACGGAAGAATGTCAAAGACAGATAGAAGGTAGTGTCCCATGCATTGCACTGTTGTGATATATTTTTGGCTCTGTCTCAAACGGCCTTCAGTAAACAGCCCGGTACACAGCTAAGGCACTGAAGATTCATCATTGTTGAGACAATGGTATGTTGTTTTCAGCATCGGCTTTCATGACCAAACATTAACTTTTGAAAGTTTTAAAATCCATTCGTATTGCTGTGCTAGTTGCGCGTGCCGGAAGAAGTTTCCGACGTTCTCTGTCTCCCCTCTCTCCCTCTCTCTCTCTCTCTCTCTCTCTCTCTCTTCGATAGATAGATAGATAGGTAGTGTGTGTGTATGTGTGTGTGTGTGTGTGTGTGTGTGTGTGTGTGTGTGTGTGTGTGTGTGTGTGAGGCTAACAATTCCTCGATCATTACAATAATGACTTAACAAAGATTAAAAGAGAGAGAGAGAGAGAGAGAGAGAGAGAGGGGGGAATGGGAGATGGGAGGGGCAACAGGGGGCGAGGGGTGTGAGAGAAAGAAAACGATAATAATTTAAAAAAAAATCCGCGCATAAGATTATGGATAAAAAATCCCTTACTAGCAGCACATGGGGACCATCGCATACCATCTTGAAATCAGAACCATTCATTTCGCCTGGTCAGAGGTCTTTCGTCCGCTGATTTGGACCCACCAGTCAGACACGGTTGATTGTGTTGGAGCTCCCTTGGTATGGAAAGGAGATATCTTGCCACCAAGGGTTCAGAAACAGAATCCAGCAGCACCCCAATACAGCAGTGACGTGTATAAAAGTAAAACGACAAGAAAGGTTTCATTATATAAAGAGTACTAATTGCAGGGGGAAGCCTCTGTGCCTACGCTTGAGGATCCATTTAAGGATAAAATGGAGGTCAAAAAGGTGTCAACGGTCACAGTAGTCAGCTCTACTGCTTCATAACCCAAGTATGTTCAGTCACATAAGTGCAACACAGCCTTTGCTTGGATCTCCTAATGGATGTAATCTCCCACTGACTGGACAGTATGTTGAAGAAATTGTTTGTGGGGGAGAAAAGAAGCGCTGGATAACAATTCCCCATCATCACATCGATGAGGGAAATCGCCCTGTTTCTTTGAAAGAATATTTGATGTTAAAAAGAAGACTCTATCCTTAGGTTTAGAGTTAATCAATGAGTTTAATGCTACGTGTGAACAAGGATAGTGGAAGTATACATGACTTGTTGACTCTTCCATTCTTACGCTATTGTTAAGACACTGGGATTTGGGAGTGGCAGACAACAGAAAAACGGGAATCTTGTCGACTGGGTTTGCGCATAAAACACGACATTGGGTCTGCCTCAGAATCAGGCAGGGGACGTCTGAAAGGCTGAACTGTGACGTGAATTTTTTTTTAATGACAGCTTATTTTAGAGATGTTACATATAGCTATGAAGGCAACAGAGAATATACACCGTTTAGGATCTAATTTGTGCTGTCATTCCAATTTACTGGACCTGTTTACTGGCTCAGGTCCAGAATCACTACCTCCTTAAATTCAAGTGCAATGCGCTTTAATTGATATGTGTTGTTGCTTGGGTCACTGAGAATTTTGAAGGAAGGGAGTGATTTTGGAACAAGGAGGAAAATGTCTGGACTTTTTCCCTGGGGGATGAGTTTGGGCACATGCCCTTTCTCACCCGACGTGGATGATTTCAAGTGTGGAGTGATCAACGAACGTTACAGACTCTTTCCTGAACGTTTCTACCAATAGATAGTTCAGGCCTTTCCTTTTTGGAATAAGTGATGTCCACATTCAACATGATCGAAGTGATGTGTACACTGTGTCGTGAAACGAATCAGTATATGAGTTAAATGAACAGTAAGTACTCCACACAAAATCATCGCCCCTCCTTCATGTGTGAACACGTATTCGCACACCTTTCAGAAAAGTTCCGTTGGTTTTGACATTTTCTGTACACGCACACGCACTCATTCCCCCCCCTCTCTCTCTCTCTCTCTCTTGCCGGACCGTGGTTTTTAATTCATTCTAGGCTTTATCTGTCAAATAAGAGCGGCATGGCGTGGTCCACCGGATGTTAGTTTTGAGTGCCTAGAAGATACAAATTTCTCGTGTGATCCCAGATTTGAAGGAATATTTGCGTGTTTAAAAATCTGTTTCATTAATTAAATATTTTTCAGCAACTATGTAAGTAATTGACTTTGACGTTGACGACGAGACAACCATGACATGTCGCCCCCCCCCCCCCCTCCCCCCTCCCCCCGCATCCCGCTCCCTGTGCTCAGCTGGGTAATGAATATGAATAAAAGTGGAGTATCGTCTAAATATGCCCCTTTGTACAGACCTTAATCAGAGCTGGATGCGATCTTTTTCGATCACCACCTTCATTATGTGGAAACCGTGGTATTATATTGCGCAATACTGTACTACTCACCACATGAGCTTTCTGTTTGTGATATTGGGGTGGTTGTATTAAACCGTGTTCCGACCTTCTCACAATAGCTTTCTCTGTAAAATTTGGGCTGCTGCTTGTGTGTTTGTTTAATTATGAAGTGACTGACACACACTGCAGCGTTACTGAAAGCAAACCATAATACAAATACACAAGAAGGTGCAAAGTTACGCTTGTTTTCATAAACAATACAAAACAGACATATATATTTTCGACAAATGTGTCTTCTTCACACTGTACAAAAATAAATAGATAAATAAATTAAAAATAAATAAAAGGAAAAGAAAAGAATGCAGAAAACTACACTCCCTAGATCACAGTCACCGTGGAAAAAGTTCTTGCATTACATTGATTTTTACGTTGTATTATATCGTATTGCAGTGTATTGTGTTACTTTTGTGTTACTTTTTTTGCTCATGGAAGTGTTTTCTGTGAGAAATTTTGTGTCTTTGTATTGTATTCCACGTTCTGCAATTGATTCTACTGCATTATATTATTATACATTCTCTTCATATGAACGATTTTTTGTGTCAAAGTCGGTTTATTGACTCGTATTTCATTCATTGTATTATGCTTTATTATATTGTCACATACTTATAAGACCGTTCTTTGCGTCAAATTCGGGTTATCGCATTTCTTGTATTAGATTCATTGTATTGTGTTTGTATCTTATTGTTTTGTTACACGTTCTCCTCAAAGAACGTTCGCTGTATCAAATTCAGGCCACTGTATTGTCATTGTTGTATTGAATTTATAGCATTGTGTGTACTTTAGTGCATATTTATACATTCCCCTTGTAAGAACGTTCTTTGTGTCGATTCGGATTATTGTTTGTCGTGTTCATTCTATTGAATTGATTGTATTGTTTGTGTTTTACTGTTTTACTATACGTTCCCCACATACGAACGTTCTTTGTGTTAAAGTCGAGTTAGTGTATGGTATTTACTGTATTGAATTCATTGTGTTGTCTTTGTATTTTACTGTATTGCTATACATTCCTCTCATAACAACGTTCTGTATTGTTTACACATTCCCCTCATATGTACGTTCTGTCAAATTCGGTCTATGTTATCGTATTTATTGTCCTGAAGTCAATGTCTTTGTATTTTACTGTGTTGTTATATATTCCTCTCATAAGAACATCCGTTGTATCAAATCGGGCTACGGTATTGATTGTGTTGAATTAATTGTAATTGTAGTTATACTATATTGTTACACTTTCCCGTCATATGTACGTTCTGTCAAATTAGGATTATTGTACCGTATCTATGGTATTGAATTTATTATATTGTGTTTCTGTTTTTGCTGTTCATTCCCATGAGTGTTCACTGTCAAAATAGGGTTCTTGTATTGCTTTTGTTGTATTTTGTATTATGTTCTTCTTTCAAGAAAGATCTCATTGTTGAATTTGATTGAATCGGTGTATTCTGCCTGTAAGACATTGAATCTCTTTGTAGATTAACCGCAGAAGAACGTTTTTGGTGTTCGGTTATACATTTATTTATTGAATTGTATTGATTTGTCAAAGTCGGGTTTTTTGACCGCCAAGAGAGTCAACTATCGACCTTCGTGAATTGGTTTGCTGGTTTGTCTATCATGAAGATTAGGCGAAAACTGTTCGGCCGATTTTAACCAAACTTGGTTTGGAACGATGGAATATGGCCAAGGACGAACGCATTTGGTGCGCATCAAACAATAGTTCCAGAATACGTCCAGCAAGATTACCACAATTTTTTCGCTGGAAAAGGGCATCGTAAAGTTAATGGCAGAACTGGGAGCTATCCATGAATTAGTATATATTTCACGGAGTATTGAAAACGTTCCAGTGATAGAAACATTGACGTTTCGTGTTTTCAAAATCACCCTTTAAAGAAAAGTAAAAGGGAGTCACTTTCATTTCGTGCCAGCTGTTACTTCTCCTGACGGGAACATCATTTTTATCCATGAACTGACACAAAAGTAGTTCCAGGATCCGTTTGATCCTGGCGATCTTCTCTCCCAAGATTGGATCTTTTGATCAAAGGTTGGGGGGGAGGGGGGGGGGGGGGGGACCACACTGTGGGGCTGCAGAAAATCCAGAGTGTGGCTGTGGACGGGAAGCGGAATGAGCGGCCTAGGGGCTAAGTCACTGGAGTAGTACAGTAAATGAGACAGCGAAACAAAAAAAAAAAAAAAAAAAAAAAAAACTATAGGGTTGCCGTAGATTCTTCAGTGTTGCGCAAAGGACATTTTATGGATCTGAGTCGGTCACCTCAATTGGAAAAATAGCCTTCGAAAATCTTGGGGAAAAGAGTGAATAGGGACAGGAGTGGGTTGGTGGTGATACGTAGGCCAAGCGTTACTGGAGCGACGAGGACGCAGCATGTTCATGCTTCACAAGCAGGGCGCATTCACCGATGAGCCACCAGTCCTTTCTAGTTTTTGGGGCGAGAGGACGTTCCCTGATCAAAGATTTTGTACGAAAAAAAATCTGATTATGTAGGTAAACAAAAACATATGCAGATCACACACGCGCGTGCGCGCGCGCACACGCACACACACACACACACACACACCACACACACACACACACACACACACACCACACACAGAAGAAGTGGTTGGCACTGAACTGTGGGTGGCGGCTTGAACTTCACTCAGTAAGTAGCTGTTGAGACGGAGGTACAGGTAAGCAATGCTTTGCAATACAATGATCACAATATTATATTTTAAAAAAAAGTGCAACTCCATACCATAGAAGGCAATATTGTACAATGCAATGTGATTAAATACAGTTGCAGCGCAGTACATTCCAATACAATACGATGCAGCGCAATGCAACTCATTCTTTGTGGTCGTTCACAGTTTCTCTTCTGTCTTGTGGTCTATTCCTTTGACTTTTATAAGATCCACATCACGTTTCGCTTCATCACGGTCAGCCTGACGCCAACTGTACACACCCATCAGGTTTCATCTGAAACTGGACTCGATCTCGGCGCGAGATGTGCAGAGAATTCTTTCAGCGTAAATTGTATTCCAGGCATTAAAAAATTCTATGGTTTTACTATCACCCTCACCGCCGTCTCTCTCTCTCCTCTCTCTCTCTCTCTCTCTCTCTCTCTCTCTCTCTCTCTCTCTCTCTCTTCTCAGTTATTAGTGGGGGAAAACAAATGCAGGCCAACAATTTCTCCGTCATTACAGTAATGCCTCGGTGATCTCTTTTAAAAGGGGAGTTGGAGGGGACGGAGAGAAAGAAAATGGGATGTTAATAGTCCGTTAGATTATGAATGAAAATGTAAAAATTCTTAGTTAGTAGTATATGGAGACCCTTGTACTCCATCCTGAAAACAGAACCATTCACATAACCTGCTCAGAGACCTTTCGTCCGCTGATTTGGACTTGTTAGTGAAACACGACTGATTGTGAAAATACTCCCTTGGCATCAAATGGAGATATGCCAGAGTCCATAATTCTGTGGTATTCTTACTATCAAAGCATTCACTGAAGAGTAGACAAGTAAAAAAGAAGAGAAGAAAGTGTTGTAAGGAACTAAAAGTTGCTGAAAAACTAAAAATCATTATGTACAGTTCATTAAATTTGGCGGGAGATCTTCGAGCCTATGCCTGACGATCCAAGAGGGTCCAAAGGTGGCAACAGTCAGAATGGTCAGCTCTACTGATGAATAACGCAAGCACTGGTAGTCACAAAAGTGCTGACAACAATTGTGCAGAATAACCTTTCTTGGATTTACTAAGAAATGCTATTTTCCACCGATTGACCAAACAGTGACACTTTGAACAAATGAACATAGTAGGGTAAAAAAAAAAGGGGGGGGGGGGGGCAGAGACAATCGGATATGAGGACATTGTATCATAAATATGAAAGCCTTCACTAGCGGCGTGGTCCATCCTGAAAACAGAACCATTTACATTGTCTGCTCAGAGGCACTTCGTCTGCTGATCCGGATTCGTAAGTGGCACAAGGCTGATCGCAAAAAGTGCTCCCATGGCATTAAATGGAGATATACGACAGTCTATGATTCCGTGGTATTCTCAGCATCAAGGGTTAAAAGACGGATTCCAACGGCACCCCAAAGCAGCCAGTAAAGGGCAGAAAGGAAAACGAGAAGAAAGCGCAATAAGGAACGAACAGTTGCTGAAAAGTTCAAACCATGTAAAGAAGGTAAACGTAGCCTTTGCTTGAGAATCCATTTAAGGACGCAAATGAGGTCAGAAGGGTCAGCAGTCAGAGCGGTCATTCATTCATGAATGCCCGTCGTGGTCGACGAAGACGTCAGTGACTCGCATTGTGAGCGCAAGCCAAAGCTGGACACACAGATACGTCCACGCTCTGGGCATGCGACACTGTCATTGGGTCAGGTCTCCTCTCTTTGCGGGCTTGTCGCTTCTGGTCCAGTTCCTGCAAAGTCTTCTCTTAGAAGCTATTTACTCCTTTGTGGACAGCAAGTCGCCAGGCATTGCGGTCTGTGGCAAGTGTTTCCCAGCCCTGGAGCGGGATGCCACAGGAGCCAGTGATACTTTCAGGCAGTCTTTGAAGCGTTTGAGTGGCCGCCCAGTGTTCCTTGTTCCAGCTGCCAGCTCAGAGAAGAAGACCATTTTTGGAAGTCGCGTGTCGTCCATTCGCAGCGGTCATTCATTTCATGGATGTCCGTCGTGGTCGACGAAGACGTCATGTGACTCCGCATGACTCCACTGTATAACAACCCAAGTATTGTCAGTCACAACCGTGCTGACAGCCGCTAAGAATTCTGCAGAAAAGCCCTTACTTGAATCTTCTGAGAAATGCAATCTTCCACTGACTGACCAAATATTTGGAGGGGGGGGGGGGGGGGGGGGGGGGACACGTGCAGGAGGCCGACGATTCCTCCGTCATTACAATAATGACTTGGCAAAGATGAAAGAAAAAAGGACGGTGGAGTGGTGGAGGGATGAGAGGAGGAAAACGGGATATTAGGGCGTTGTTTTGTAAATATAAACCTTCACTAGCAGCATATTGGGACCATTGTAGTCTTTCCTGAAAACGGAACCATTCACATTGCCTGCTTGGAGGCCTTTCGTCCGTTGATTCGGACTCGTCTGTGAGACACGGTTGATTGTAAAAGTGCTCCCTTGGCATCCAGTGTAGCATCCAGCGTAGATATACCACAGTCTGTAATTCTGTGGTATTCTCACCACCGAGGGCTCAGAAACAGAATCCAACGGCATGTGTGTGTGTGTGTGTGTGTGTGTGTGTGTGTGTGTGTGTGTGTGTGCGCGCGTGCGTGGTGATGCGTGCGTGCGCGTGCGTGCGTGTGCGTGGTGCTGTGGTGCGTGTGTGTGTGTGTGTGCGAGTGTGCGTGCGTGTGTGTGTGCGAGCGTGCGTGCGCGCGGTGTGTGTGTGTGTGTGCGCGCGGCGCGCCTGGCGCTGTGTGTGTTTGTAAAATATGCATGTCTATATCCTTCCGTCTCTCGGTCTAGCTTTGTCTCTGTCTGTCTGTCTGTCTTTCTCTCTCTCTGGCTAAACACACATACACACATGTGCGCACGCGCCGACACACACACACACACACACACACACACACACACACACACACACACACACACACACACACACTGTGGACAAAGTACCTAAACATGGGGAAAAGTGCTGTTTAGGGTCCGCGAACATACATTTTCCATTATCCATACAATACAAGAACACTATAGTTTAACAGATTCGTACATTTGAAAGCAATTTCAGAGCTTTGTGACAAGATTTTGTGATAAGCGAGTGAATTTTGACATCAACACACTTAAGAAAACCCTTTAAACAGATAACTACTTTATCTCATGTGTAGATGGAATTGGGGCTGTTAAAGGTAGAATCATCCAAAACAATGTTATATTTGCAGACAGCATATAACTACTGATCACATTCTTTCATGTGATGCTACAAAATAAGTTTTCTCAACACAGACTGTGCAAAACATTATTCAATCACATACGTTGAAGCATGGATTTTTTTTTTTCGTTTACCTATTAAACAATCTCACTAGTAATTACAAATGTATCGAACTGCACTGGCTTCCCATACAGTATCGGTGGCAATTTAAACTTGCAGTTCTTGCTTTCCGCCACTTCAATGAATCTCTTCCTCACTATCTCTCTTCTTCTCTCTGCACCTACCAAAGCTCTCGTACCCTTCGCTCTTCTTCACAAAAACTTTTGAAAATCCCTAAGCGTTCTCTGAAATCTGTTGGCGAAAGAGCCTTCAGTTTTAGAGCACCTTCTATTTGGAACTCCCTCCCTGAAGACCTTCGTAATCAGCCTACTCTTTCTTCTTTTAAATCTCAGCTCAAAACTTACCTCTTCAAAAAAGCCTATTCTCTTCTGTAGATGACTAGATCTCTCTTAAATTCCTCCACAACTAGTTCGGTGAGACAGTTTATGCATGTAGGTGCGTCTGCCATTGTGTATTTTCTTTTTGCTGTGTGCATGAATATTGTATGAATAAGTGCAAATGGTGGATGTAAGCGCATTGAGTTGTACAACAAGAAATGCGCTATATAAGTATTATACATTATTATTATTATTATTATTATTTCACATTTCCTCAATATCCCGTGAGCATTTACTGTCGTTTGTTTCGTAATAAGTTTGATAAATACAATGTGAAGATAATTTTCATCTTTATTGATTAAAAATCGTATAGACCTGAATTAGGCAAACGCACGGACGTAAACGAGTGCGCGCACGAACACATCATACTTGTATTTCACTTCCAATTTGGACCCCTTTCTTTCCTTCCGCCATTCCCTTTGCACACCTCCCCCCCCCCCCCCCCGCCCCACCTTCCCCCATCCCCTCCTCCCTCTTTTCGTAATTCGTCTATCACACTTGGTGCATAGACACGTAATCTAGAACAACAAAAACATATACAGAGCGAACGAACAAGCGAGAAGAATTGGCTGTTCTCAATATTATGCTTGTAATCTACTCTTGACATAACGATTTTCAGTTTTTGGCAACTTGTTTTCTTATAGTGCCTTTTTTTTTGTCACTTTACTTTTCAGCCTTTCACTGGCCGCCGTTGGTGGTGAAATTATCACGGAGTTATTTGTGGTATATCTCCTTTTTATGCCGAGGGAGGACCGACTCTATCAGTCGTGTCCCACTGATGAGTCTAAATTAGCGGACAAAAGGCGCCTCAGGACCAGCCCTGAAAATGGTTCTAATCACAAGGTGGACTATGAAGGCTCATTAGGTTGTTATGAAGGATTTTATATTTATATTTTGATGCCCTGTTTCATTCCGGTTTTCTTGCCCGTCCCCTTCTTAATCTTTGCAACGTTATTGTTCTGATGATGGGAGAATTATTAGCCTGCACTTGTTTTCCCCAGTACTTGTTTGTTCAACATATACCAATGTGTCAATCAGAGGGAGATTGCGTCTCTTGGGGGATCCAAGTAAAGACTTTTCTGCACAGTTCTTACTGCTGTCAGAGCTGTTGTGAAGGACAATGCTTGGATGTTCCGATTGTTGACCTCTTTTGACCTCCATTGTATCCTTAAATGGATCATCAGGCAAAGGCTTAAAGATTTACCCTTTTGTATAGTACTTTTTACGTGCGATTTTAGTTTTTAAGCAGCTTACAGTGCTTTTTCTCAGTTTACGTTTCTACCCTTCACTGGCTGCTTTGGAGTGCAGTTGGATTCAGTCTCTGAATCATCACTATTACTATTGTTATGTCTAAACCGAAAATGGCAATCTATTAGTGGTACAGTTGTAAGAATATTAATCACCTTCGGATTAGTATCCTGTCATGATGTCTTGATTTCTTACTTGAACTACCGCTATGTTTAATCCCATGAGAGCTAGCCGAGATCAGTGTGGGTCTACATAGTTCTGTAGGTGAATTTCTTCTTCTCTAATTTTGTGAAGAGTCGTCGGGGCACCGCACTGAAAAAAAATTAAGATACACCATGTTCCTCTTGCTCTGACGGTTGTTTTGGAAAGGCAAATGGTTTCACTATCCATTCTCCATGTTGTCACTCCATCGTGTTTTTTTTTGCCTCCGTTCTATTTTTTCCCTTCGTTAACAGTTCCCTGGAAGGTTTGCTTGATGGAGTGATCCACTCGCGCATTGTTTATATGATAACTATTACATATCCGATGCTTAGTTTTTGTGATAACAGATCAGTTCTATGTTTTTTCCCATGAGGATGCCGGGGGTGGGATGGAGGTGGAATGGGGTGTGTCGCTCAGTACAGATAGCTCCACGCCTTCTGGAAAGTCTGTGCTAGTGATTCCCACATTTTCTGTCAGTGCGTTTGACTTTTGACTGTTTTTAATATGTGTTTTCCCATGCTGTCGTTTACTGTATTTCTGCCGTTGTGGACAATCTTCCTCTTTGTTCTGGAAGCTTGACACTTTTCTGACATGCCATCTTTTTTCCATTGTAATCTGGCGAGTAGATAGTGAAAATCGTAAACACTGGGATAAGGGGATTCGGGAGGGGGAGGGGAAGGGACATATCGGGAGGGGGAGGGGAAGGGACATTAGCTGTCCACTCTGAGAAGTCTGCTTAAATGGTTTTTGAAATGTATACTTTGTTACATTTAAATGATGTTCATTAAATTTTATGATTTTTAGAAGGAAAAAATGTGGAAGTGAAAAATGAAGCGGCATGGCTGGCGCTCTCAGCATGACCCAGTCTTATCCGCCATAATGATAAAGGTCGCCAGTAGTTTAGCTGCCGTGTTATGAACAGCTTTTGTTGCTTTTTTTTCCTTTCAGGGGGTAATCTTTCATGATCTGACCTGTTCAGGATGTCACCTTTTTGACGTATGTTTTGCAGCCCTGAACAGGCTCGGTGTGGTCGGCAGGGCTATAATTGTATAAAAGTTCCAGAGCGTGGTTTCTTTTTTTTTCCCGATCCATGATGAGGGTCCATGTCTTGCATACACACAGGAAGGCAGACCACACAGCAGTGCTTGCAGGACCCTGTCTTATGTTTCACTGATTTGTGTTGTCCTTCCGTACAGGTTTCAGTCCGATCAAAGCTGCTGTCGTCTTTGTTGCTCTTTGGAGGATTTACAGTTTGGATCCCTCATTTCAAATAATGGATCCCAGATAAGTGAATCGTTGAACAGTTCTTAGCTCCTGTCCCTGGACAGTATATTAGTAGCAATGGTGGTGTTGTAGCTGGCCATACACTTGGTGTTATCTGCGCTGATTTCCTTGCCAAAATCTTGATGATGTTTTATCAAACGTTTAAACAAGCTTGGCGAGTTTTTGTTCACTGCCTGCTAGGCCATTGATCTCCTCTGCAAAGCTTAGGTTCATGATGGTTGTTTTCCAAGTTCTGACTGTGTAAACATGATCTCCAAGAGCATCAGTTTTGTTGCATCCCAGAAATATATTGAAAAGAGAGAGAGAGAGAGAGAGAGAGAGAGAGAGAGAGAGAGAGAGAGAGAGAGAGAGAGAGAGAGAGAGAGAAACATTGACGAACTCCAGTAACTGGCGCTTTGGTTGCTTCGGAGTACATTTTGCTGGGTTGTGTTGATCAGTTTGTGCCCGATGTTAAATTTCTTCATTATGGCCCATGGCTCCTAATGCCAGACTCGGCTGAACGCCCTCCGGAGGTCTAGGAAGACATGTTAGAACATCTCTGAAGTTGGAGATGCTTTTCGCAAAGGGTACAGGGGTTATAAGATTTTTACGATTGAACTTTTGCAGAATCCAGCCTGTTCTTCAGCAATAGTACCTGCTTAGGGCGATATTCTATTTTTAACGAAATTGAGCATTACTTTGCTGGTATATGATGGTGTTGGAAATTTCCTTTCTTGGGAAGGGTGACGCTTATCGGTGTAATTCATCGCGTAGATCATTCACCAGTGTGCCATATTTTGTTGCAGATGGCAGTTAAGATATCAGTTACTGCTTCTTCACCACGTTTCAAGAGGGCTGCAGCCTGACCATATTTTAGTAATTGCTGGCAGCCTGACCACATTTTAGTGACATCACGGCTGTTGCGACTCTTCACGGATTATTGGAAAGTGATACTCATTTGGAGAATCCTGTTCTGGTGGCACAAAAGGATTTCCTTTGCTCTGTTTGTTGTAGAAATCAGAGCAATATTCAGTCTACCTTTCATGACGTGATCCTCCGGTGTGAAACAGTTGCTGTCTCTTACTTGGACGGTGCATACTTTACGATCTGTTTGTTTGTTTGTTTTAGCCTCTTCCACTCTTAAAAGCTTCCTTTGTGTCGTTGTTTTTCACAAATTATCATCACGTTGTCTAATCCAGATTTCTCCTGCGTTCTTCATTTCTTGACTATTTAAAGGTCATCTTGACACGGTCGTGGTCAATACCAATGTGAGCTCCTGGGAGTATCCTTGTTTCATCCCTAGTGATGCCAGACCTGTTCCGGTTCTTCACCAGATTATAATCTGTCTGGTTGTTATATTGACCGTTTGGGCCATGTCCTTCGTCGAGATGCTGTATGCTTATCGCGAGTGTTAGCCAGAACCTCCCTCCGGGGGTTGCAACCTTGCCGTGGTCGGAGGGCTTGCGCGGTCCCGTGATCCCTTAGGCTTTGCTGGCGGGGGCATCAATACTTGATGATAGGCTAGTTTTTGAAAATGCTTCTAGGCCTGGAAAGTCAAGTTGTTGTCTGGCCTAAGCACAACGTGGTAAGGAGTTGATGCCCCTGGTAGGGCCTCCCATGTCAGAAAGGCTATGGGTGAGGGCCCAGACTAACAGTAACCCACCTTTTTCCTTTACTTATCTTCTGCCTTTCTTATTTGGCTCTTTTCTATCTTCGTCTCCCCTTTAAGTCTTCTTTTCCACATTCCTTTTCTCTCTGTGGTCTTCTTAAGATCCGCCGCGTTTGCCGTGCGGTGCGGCCTGTGATGGAGGGGAATGAAGTCCTGGTGATCGAGAGGGCTAGTGCCCTCAACACATCTCTTTGGCTCGGACCCCTCCTAGACAGGAGGTACACTCTGGCCCAGGTGTATCAATTGGCTACCCCTGCATGGGGCTGGGTCAAGACAGGCAGTTCTCCGGCTGGCCAAGGTAACCCTGCAGTGCTCGGCTCTTTGCCCCCGGGATTTGAGCATGATCAGGGAGGATAAGGTTGTATATGCTCTGTAAGTCGTATATCCCTCCTTAAGCCTCGAAGGGGTCAAGACAGTGACTTCTTGGCCCTGGTCCCTTAGTTGGACTCCGTGGCAGGTGGGTAAGGGAGAGACGAAATTAAAACACATAAAACTTGGCCTTTTCTAAACCCCCTCCCCCCACCTCCCTAAAGAAGAGGAAGGCAGTGGCCCCAATTTCGAGGGATTTTGATTCAGACAGCCACTCTGATATTGAAACAAGAGAGAGGACAGGATTCTGGGCTTCCTGGCTTGTGATTGAAGGAACAGAGCAGGAAAATCCAATTTCAGCTCTGAGTCCTTTCGCAATCCAGAAGGGGTTCCAAGGAATAGCAGGCGACCCTCAGTCGG
This sequence comes from Conus canariensis, assembly GCA_033310375.1. NCBI lineage: Eukaryota > Metazoa > Mollusca > Gastropoda > Neogastropoda > Conidae > Conus > Conus canariensis. Next base: position 44,358,401 of record CM065727.1, read on the forward strand.
TGAAAAGGCTCAGAAACGGCTCATTTCTTGTCCAGGGCAAGTCGAACAAACAATTTGAACAGCTGCTGAGGGCCACAAGGCTAGTGGACAGAGAAATCCGGGTGACTCCCCATAAACAATTCAATTCATCCAAAGGAGTCATTCGATGCCCAGATCTCGGAGGTGTCTCGGAGACACAAATAAAAACAGAACTAGCATCCCAAGGTGTGGCAGAGATGCACAGGGTCACAGTTCGTAAAGGTGCAGAAAGAGTGCCCACCAACACCCTCTTTCTGATATTAGGTACCCCTTCATTACCTCAGGTCATCAAAGTGGGTTATTTGAATGTCCGTGTTCAACTGTACATTCCATCTCCGATGCGGTACTTCAGGTGCCAGAATTTTGGACACGTCAGGGACCGCTGTTCTGAAATGGAGGTGCGTGGTGTTTGCTCCAAAGCATCCCATGATGGGCCGTAAAGATCCGGCTCGTTGTGCAAACCGCGGTGGCGACCACCCCTCCTCTTCACGCAGCTGCCCAGTTTGGATCCAAGAATCAAACATCCAAAAGATAAAAACAGAAAAGAAAATCTCCTTTTTCGAGGCAACGGAAACAGGTCCTTGGTAGTCAGACTTCTCCAGTTTCTTCATACGCTTCGGCTGTGAAGAAAGTCTCAACACGTTCAGTTTGTTGTCAAACCGATGTTTTCATTTTTTCCAAAACACTGCAAGAAAAAATGCCAAGCCCCGGTGCTGGCAAGTCCACCACCTCCCAACCCAAAGCGGATGCCCCTGACGGGGCAATAAATCCACCACCCCTCAGACTGCCCAGCAGTCTAATTCATCTGTTGCTGGGCAGAGTAGAAAAACAGCCCTGTAGCCTCGAACTTTCGACAGCAGTGCCTGTGCAGACAAGGGAGTACAACCGAGTGTGGAGATGGTGGAGATGAAAAAGAAACCTCCACCGTCGCCAAAACCCAAGCCATCTTCGCCTGCGGGCAAGTCTGCCAGCAAGTCTGGAGAACCAAAACCAGTCAATCTTAAAAACAGATATGCTGCATTGGATGGAGATAACGACTCGGAGATGAACTGATTTCTCCTGTTTGTTCTCTGCACCATGGGTAGTAAATTAATTCATTGGAACATCTGTGGATTAAACTCAAACTTTGAGGAGCTGCAGCTTTTGTGTCGTACACTAAAACCCCAGGTAGTAGCTCTTCAGGAAACAAAAATTCAAAGCCAGAAGACCTTCACTCTTTCTGGCTTCAGTTTTCTTTCCAAACCTGTACAACCTTCCACACTGGGACTAACGGGCGGTGTTGTCCTTCTTATACACAAACCTTTGCTGTTTAGTCCCGTCTCTCTGGCTATCCCTCTTCAGGTAGTAGCTGCGAGAGTCACTCTCCATAAAACTGTCACAATTTGATCGTTATATCTGCCACCTTCTGTCCCGGTTGTCGTCAGGACCTTGTCAGTCTGATTGGAGAACTTCTTCGACCTTTTTTGCTGTTGGGTGATTTCAATGGACACAATCCTCTTTGGGGTAGTGTGGATTCGTCTTCCAGAGGTCTGCTTCTCGAAGATGTCTTTTCAGGTTCGATTTGTGTTGCCTGAACGATGGACCTCCAACTTACCTCCACTCTTCCGCAGGTGCACTTTCGTGTTTAGATTTGTCGATATGTGACTCCTCGCTGGTCCTGGATTATGAGTGGTCTGTCCATGACGATCTGCATGGAAGTGACCATTTTCCTGTTCTATTAAAACCCATAACAGCTGAAAACGCCTCTGTCTTACAACAGCTTAATTATAAGAAGGCTAACTGGAATGTTTTTGCTGCAAATATTTCAAAGGAGCTCCAGGACATTGACATTCTTCAAAGTCCAAACCCAGCAGAGTCTCTAACCAATACTTTGATAAAGTCTGCAAAAACCTGCATTCCAATGTCTTCCGACAAACTCCAACTGCCTAAAACACCTTGGTTCAATTCTGACTGCCAGCAAATCTCGAAAGTACGCAAACGGGCTCAGCGTCGGGTGTTCCAAAGACCTTCAGCTCCCAGCACTCGAGCCCATCAAAAACTCCGAGCCAAAACGAGACAGTTTAAAAAATAAGTAAACGTCAGTCTTGGAGAAACTTCTGCTCCGGGCTGACATCTAAAACATCCAATAAAAAAGTCTGGAACATCATCAGGAAATCAAAGGGAAGAACACCAACCCTCAATTCATCACCTGAAACTTGCAGAAGCACTTATCACAGATAAACAAACTGTAGCTAATCTGCTGGCCTCAACTATTGAAAAGAACTCTTCCTCCACAAATGAAACGGCTGCTTTTCTGAAAAACAAACTTCTAAAAGAAAAATCTCCTTGTAACGTCTCATCGGACAATACTGAAGCCTACAATCTGCCATTTTCGATCAATGAACTGAAATCAGCTTTACAAACCTGCAACGGTTCTGCCCCTGGTCGGATGAGATCCATAATCAGGTTTTGAAACATCTCCTAGAAAGCTGTCTCCAAACCCTTCTCAAAGTTTACAACCATATCTGGACCACAGAGTGCTTTCCTCCCTCCTGGCGGAGAGCCCTGATCATTCCGATTCCTAAGCCTGGAAAAGACCTTACCAACGCTTCAAACTATCGTCCAGTAGCTCTGACCAGCTGCCTCTGCAAGTTAATGGAAAAGATGGTCAACTCGCGACTGATGTGGAAGCTGGAAACCGATGGCCTTTTAGCGAGTGAACAGTACGGGTTTCGGAAGTTCCACTCGACAGTTGACCATTTAGTCCATCTGGAAACCACTATCCGCAACGCCTTCATCAATAAACAGCATGTGGTCGCTATCTTCTTTGATCTGGAAAAAGCGTACGACACCACCTGGAAATCAGGAATCCTTATGGATCTTCATAGACTTGGTTTTCGTGGTCACCTGCCTATGTTTATTCAAAACTTTCTTGCTGATCGACAGTTCCAGGTGCGTATCGGCACCACGCTGTCTGACATCCATGGGCAGGAGTTGGGTGTACCTCAAGGGAGCATTCTTTCTCCTGCTCTTTCCAGCATCAAAATCAACAACATCGTGAAATCGGTAAACCAGGGCTCTGAGTCCTCTCTGTTGATGGCTTCACGCTGTATTCAGTTAGAGCCTCTTGCGCCAGCATACAGCGTCGACTCCAACTTTGTGTCAGTAAGATTCAACAGTGGGCCGAGGAACACGGGTTTACCTTTTCCAGTACCAAAACTCAGTCAGTCCATTTCCACAGTTTTCGTCAGGTTTTTTGCTGATCCTGAAATTCATCGGGACAAGTCCACCATTCCAGCTGTGAAAGAAGCCAAATTTCTGGGTGTTGTCTTTCATCAAAAACTGAACTTTAAAAGTCATATCCAACACTTAAAAACTGCATGTCAGAAAACACTGAACATTCTGCGAGTCGTGGCACACACAGATTGGGGCGCTGACAAGAAAAATCTCCTCCATCTTTACAGGGCTCTGATCCGCTCCTAACTGGACTATGGGTGTGTAGCGTACGGCTCGGCCAGACCTTCCTCCCTGAAAAGTCTAGATTCTATCCACCATCAAGGGCTTAGATTGTGTCTGGGTGCGTTCCGCACCACTCCTGTTTATAGCCTGTATGCTGAGGCGAGGCAGGAGAACCATCCCTCTCAAATCGTCGACTGAAACTTGCCTTGAATTACTGTCTGAGTCTCTCTTCTGAACCTCAAAACACTGCATATGACTGTGTTTTCGACCCGAAGTTCCAAAAGAAATTCGATTACCACCCCAGTTCCATTCCACCCTTGGGAATTCGTCTTCTTCCCCATTTGAACAAAGCAGATATAGACCTGGAAGTAGTTTGTGATTTTTCTAAGTTTCCTGATGACCCACCATGGACTTTCTTCACTCCAGAGATTCGCTTTGATTTGGCCTCGTACCGTAAAGATCCCACTAGTTCCTTGGCATACAAGTCCCTTTTTGGCGAACTGTGTTCTAAGTTTCCATCCTACAAAAGTATTTTCAACGACGGTTCCAAATCTGAGGAGGGAGTTGCCTCTGCTGTGTTTTGTGCAGCAGATCCCCCTCAGAGATGTACCAAACACATTTCAACAGAGAGCTCCATCTACACTGCTGAGCTGACAGCCTTGGTCGTGGCTCTTCAAATGATCTGCAAATCGAAACATAAAGACTTCCTTATTTTATCAGATTCCCTTTCTGCTTTGGAGGCCATTGCCGGCTGTAATCTCAAGCACCCTCAGCTGCTGAAAGTTTTCGAACTGTACACCTCTCTGAAAACAGATGGACACAACATAGTTTTTGCTTGGGTTCCCAGCCGTGCGGGCATTCGAGGCAACGAGGTGGTTGATCAACTTGCCAAGAGTGCCACAAAGGAAAAGTTGAGAAGTTTGTCTATTCCTCACACTGATCTCAAACCCAAAACACAGGCTTATGTCAAAGACCTTTGGCAAGAGGAATGGAACTCGCAGATGGACAACAAACTATTTAAAGTCCGTCCAGACCTGAAAGAGTTTTTACCATGTTCCAGAGGCGGTCGTAAAGACGAAACAGTCTTGTTCCGTTTGCATACAGGTCACTCGTTTTACACCTATTCTTATCTTTTAAAAGGTGTAGAAGCTCCGTGGTGCATTCGATGTCATGCACCGCCCACAGTGAGACATATTCTTTTAGAATGTTGGGTCTTGCACGATGTGAGACATAAACACTTTACAGCAGACTCCATGAAAACTTTGTTCAGAGATGTCCCACCTGACGTGATCTTTGAGTTTCTGAAAGAGATTAACATTTTTCATCTGATCTAAGATTTTACGAAAGAAATTTTTTTAACGAAGTTTCTGGTGCGTTTTTAGAAGGTGTATTTTAAAGAAATGGGTGAATGGTGGGTTTTTTTTGTTGTTTTTTTTGTTTTTGATGACTTGAGTTGATTTTAACGTGGTGACAGCCTTGATACGGCCTTTTGCGGTCGGCTGGGCTATAAGCAACATTACCTCACCTTACCTTAGCAAGAACCAAGTCATTATCACTGGCAAATTCTAGTGGACGTAGTCCCCTATCTCATTTACAGGAGGGGCCGCAGAAATTCCTCGTCTTTTGGGGTATTTTGGCAATCCAGTCACCATGAACTATGAGGATGTCTTTCTTGACAACCATGTTGATGGCCGTTTGAAGCTGAGTTTAGGATTCGTCAATCTGATCATCATGATCATGACTGATTTGGGGGTGTTTTATTTGTACTATTGTGATGTTGGATGGCTTTGTGCTCAGGTGGATGATCATGATCCTGTTGAGGCCTAACTGTTAGATACTTGGCGCAAACTGTAAAAGTGTTAATTGATACACCTGAACATACATACCAGTCCTGGTATGCTCCACCCCCACCCCCACCCCCCTATATCCCCACGCGGTCGGCTTGGCTGTGAAGAAGTGGCCGCACACCAAAAATTAATGCGCCAAGGTCTTGCTTAGTTAAGGAGTCGAGTAATTATAGACTGGCGCAATTAGATTGTGTTGAGTATTTTTATTGTGTCTGAAAGTTGATTCTCCTCGTTTTAATTCTGTTATGGCCATCAAGGTACAAGGCAGGTAGTTCCAAGCAGACAAAGTAAAAATCAAAGGAATGGGGCTATTTCGGGGAGACCACCTGGTGCAAAGGTCAGGGTCACGGGCGAGTGTGAAAACCTGACCTATGACGTCAGCTAAGTGGAAGGTCATGCATTTGAAGATTGTGAATGGTGTCATCTGTGGAAATCTCTCCCTCTCTCCCCCCTCTCCCCCCCCCCCAAAAAAAAAAAAAAGCAAAAAAAAAAAAAAAAAACCAACAAAAAAACCCCCACCAAAACAACAACAACAACAACAACAAAACCCCAAGTATAATGATTTAGGGGGAGGGGAGAATGGTCTTTTGATCAATCATCAATTTGATAGCAAATGCTGGCTCCAACTTACGCTAAGCCTCAAGACACTTAGCATGGATTATGTGGTGATTTGGTGCAAAATAATAATTGTGACGTGTGGCCGCCTATACGTGAATTTGACATTTTTCAAATTTCATTTAAAACTAGCATTAGGCACTCACTGTCATCAGTTTTGAATAGAAACCCCCAAATAATGAGGCTAGATAGGGTGATGGGACCTTGTTAGATTTTGTTTGTTTGTTAATTCCAGCGCTTTGTTTCCCCTTTTCACCATAACTCTTATTAATTGCTCTTTTTTTTCTAGTTATGTTTTGTCTTATTAAAGAATTATGTGTGGTTCTTTCTTGACTTTTCTTTTTCTCATAGTTTGGTATTTTGGGAGCTAATATTTATCAAGCATAAACATTAAACGCAAAAAGTCTATGCATTGTGGAGAGGTCTGTGAATGTGTGTGTGTGTGTGTGTGTGTGTGTGTGTGTGTGTGTGTGTGTGTGTGTGTGTGTGTGTGTGTGTGTTCCCCATCATCTTCTCATGCCATCCCCCCTCCCCCTCCCCTCAATGCACACATACACACTTCTCTCCTCAACTCCAGTCCTCGCATACACACATATACACACAATCGTCTCTCTTTCCCCTCTTTCTGTCTTATATCTTGCGGACCTTTTAGCAACCCAGCAAGGTGAGTGTTGGAAACAACAGTAAGTTGTAGGGATAGGGAGGAATGGTATGGGTGTATAGATGGAAGGGGGATGGGGTATTCTGTTTAACATGTTCTATGATTATATGGTTTCAGAACAACATGTAGAATGTCTCTTCAACTGTCAATTTATGAATGATTTTCTGGAGTGCAGATGATAAAAAATCTGCAAAGAAATCTTCAGGTAAGGATATGTTCATATTGGTGTGTGTGTGTGGTGTGCGTGTGTGTGTGTGTGTGTGTGTGTGTGTGTGTGTGTGTGTGTGTGTGTGAGTGTGTGTGGTGTGTGTGTGTGTGTGTGTGTGTGTGTGTGTGTGTGTGTGTGTGTGTGTGTGTGTGATGGTGGCGAGTCTGGTGGTGGCAGAGATGTGTGCGTGTGTGTGTGTGTGTGTGTGTGTGTGTGTGTGTGTGTGTGTGTGTGTGTGTGTGTGTGTTGTGTGTGAGAGAGAGAGAGAGAGAGAGAGAGAGAGTTTATGTGTGCTTGTGTATGTGTGTGGTACTGAGTGTGCAGTTTCCTATGTCTCTCCCCTCCCATCTCCCATATCCCGCTGCATCCTCTCTCACTTCTTACCCAGTCTCTCTGCCCTCTTCCCCACGTCCACCCCACCCTTCACCCAGTTGTCCCTTTTCTCTTTTTCTCTCCAGTGAACAACCCCTGCGCTCCTATGACTGTTTTGAAATGCATATGGCTGTTTAGCATAGACACACACATGTAGGCTGTATTTGGGAAAGAATGATGTTCGCATTAGCAATGCAAGAAAACTCATTTTTGTACTTTATTAATACTAATACACTGGTCATAAATTACCGCATTTGGGAAACACAAATCATATCTTGAAAGGGGTGTATTTGGAAAGAACTTAACACAAAAAACAACAACAAAAAAGAGAAAAAGCACATCTTAAATAAAGGTACCCTTTATCATAATAGCATTTGAACATACATGAGAGTTGTTCCCAGCAAAAATTGGCAGGTGTCCATTCCATATGAACATTGATTTTTAAGAATAAGCTTTGAGTTGTGTCTGAAATCCGGAAGGAAGACAACTATCAGTGCAGTTGCTTCACTGTACTCGCATTAACCATGCGCTAACTGCTTGTTAATATCAATCTGAGCGGTTTATTGTGTATACAGGTGGAGAGACTCGTTTGTCCCATCATTTTTCTTTCACTTGGGAGTGATTCCAAGAGTTTTCAGTGTTTGAAACTGACTCATCATGAAAAAGTGACTTTTTAGGGGTGTACATCAAATTACAATTAAAAAAGAAATGAAAAGTTAGTTACAGCATATTAAATACTCTCTTTCTAACATGTACTTATCATGACCATACTGTGTTTAACAAAAAAAAAGTCAGTAAAAAGTTTTTGGCAAGTGCAACAGCCAGTGTCATTTGAATGCAAGCAAAAATTGCAAATGGGCTGTTACATGCTATCAATAGTAGTTGTTTTCAAAGGACTCACCGACTCAACCTAAGTGTATAGGTGCCATGTAAACTGTTCATTTGAGTTAGTAACTGATTGGAGTTTTTCATGTGGGCATTATAGTTCTTGAACAGTGTCAGAGAAAAGTTGTGTGCAGGCTGAACATAAAAAAATTATTGCGCGAAGGCCTTGCCTGAGGAGCTGAGTCTTTATATCATACAGTGGCGTAATTAGATTTTTTTTTTATTGTGTCTGAAAATTGATTCTTCTGCTTACATTCATATGGTCATCAAGGACAAGCCAGGTAGTTCCAAGCATTGAGATTAAAATCAAAGCAATGAGACTATATGGGGTAGACCACCTGGCGCAAAGATAGGGTCACGGATGAGTGCGAAGGCCTTGACTGTGATGTCAGCGAAGGGAAAGGTCATGTGTTTGTAGACTGTGAATGAAGTCATCCATGGAAATTAAAAAAACGAAAAGAAAGTGAAATGATGGGGAGGGGGGGGGGGGGATGGGGGATGTTCATTTGATCAGTTACAAGTTTGATATTAATGCTGGCTCAAACTTATGCTTGGCCTCAACACGCTTACATGAATTTGGTTGTGGCGTGTGGTTAGTGTTGATTTCCCGGCAAAACGTCTTCCATTCCTTTACCGCCAGAGCGCTTGTAGTCTTACGTGGCTTCGCCTCCTGTGCGTCTGGGGAGCTTCTAGCCTGCGCACTCCGTACTGTTTTGCCCCAATCCGTAAAATGCTCCCCCCCCCCCTCCCTCAACCCCCCCCCCCCCCCCCCCCCCCCGAGTATATGCGTCGCTGTGGATCGACTACTCCACAGAATTCACTACTCTTATTACTAACCCATGAAATACGACTTGTTTATTCAGTCGTTAAACGCTGTTGCCGACCGACTGTCCTATGAAAAGTTACCTTGTGAAATTTTGGAGCAATGATTTTCTTTCTGTGTATGGATCATCGTCTCAGTCCCGCCACTCCCTCTCTGCCTGCCTGTCTGTCTGTCTGTTTGTCTGTCTGTCTGTCTTTCTCTCTCTCTCTCTCCCCCCCCACCCCCCTGTTCGTCTCTTCTGCCCGTCTGTCTGTATGTCTGTCTCTATGTCTGTTTTCTCTCTCTCTCTCTCTCTCTCTCTCTCTCTCTCTCTCTCTCTCTCTCTCTCTCTCCCTCTCTTTCAGCCCTCAACAACATTACCTCCTATTCCGCTCTGCCTTGAAAATAAGTGTCGCCTTTTTCCTTTTTTTTCTTATTCTTTTCTTTTTTGTTCTTTGTTCTTTTTCTTTTTCTTTTTTTTACAACAAAAATGTTGAATAGGTTAACACGTATACTTGAACATGACTGCCTCATGAATCAAGAGTTCATTCCTCCTCAGGTATATGCTGATGATCCTAGTTTTGTGTCAGATGCTTCTAAATCTTCTTTCCGTGTAGGATTATTATATGCTAGGTGTGTGTGTGTGTGTGTGTGTGTGTGTGTGTGTGTGTGTGTGTGTGTGTGTGTGTGTGTGAAAAATACTTTAGTTTGTATGAATGATAATATGAACCATCACTGTTCTTGTTATAGGTAGTTCTATATTGTGTAATAGTATTCTGTGTTGATATCCTTCGTCCTTGAACTGGGACAAGAGCCAGAAAAAAACATGTTCTTGCTGATCAGTTACCCTGGGGAATAAAAATCATCAATCAATCAATCAGTCTCCTTCCACCCCAACCCCCCCCCCTCTCTCTCTCTCTCTCTCTCTTCTCTCTGAGCTTGTGTCTGAGTGTGAAGATGATGGTCACTTGACTCTCTCTCTCTCTCTCTCTCTCTCTCTCTCTGAAATAGCAACGGAAATCTTGTTAGCTTTCAGAGAGCAACGAGAAGAGATGAAACAGGACAGGGAGCAGCAGAGAGAGCAGAATTCGTTTATTCGTAGCTAACCGTTCGAAATTAAATCAGAACTGGGGATAGTGTCTAATAAATGTAAAGAGATTAACGATCGGTGCGCCCAAGTGGAAACGGAACAAAACACGCTGTCACTTGCTGTGGAAAGTTTGTCCTTAGAACTGGATCAGCTGTATGACAGAATGGCAGAAAGTAGGGAGGGGACACAGAATCTGTCGGCAAAAGTGTCCGGACTAGAACAGCAAGTAATGCAGATGTAGGAAGAGCTCGACAGACTTAGTTTTTCGAGGCGGAATCTTCGGTTTTTTTGTATCCCTCCCAACGATAAAGAAGATTATGACACGTGTACGTGATGTGTTGTGGACATCTTGAACAGTGTCAGTGGTCACAAAACATGGAAAGAAGAAGACATTTTCCGTGCTCACAGGGTAGGTCAGAGAAAAACTGGCCGAAGCCAAAACAATGATTGTCGAAATTTCGACAATGGAAAGACAAAATGGAATTGATTCGCAATCGCGAATTCGGCCATGAATTAGAGAAGAAAGGCGTCAGGCTGGCAAACGATATGACCAGGAGACAGACAGAGATAGTGGCGAAGGCAAAGCAAGAGGGGAAAGCAGCATATTTTGTCAGAGGCAAGTTGACCATCGGACGACGCCGACCCGATCCACAGATCATACGCGGAGGTGGCAGCGACGGAGGCGACACGTGGTGACATCAACACGACGAAGGCTGGTACGAACGGAAAATTTAGCAGCCGGTGCACGAGAGATGGCAGTGAAACCGGGGATTCCCCTCGGCATCATTGTGACGTCATACCAAGGACCAGCCAATCGAATGCAGCAGAAGCAGTGGTGGCTGGGGCGACAGAAGAGGACCGGCTTGTAGCGTGTGGCGGTGACAGGGAGGTGTTTCCTACGAGTCAACGTGACGTCAGGGAAAGCTGCGACCGGTCTTCCTACAAGAACAACAGTGTGGTGTGTGACCCTTCACCTTCAGGCCAGGTGTCTGCTTCAGTGAGAAAACTGTGCAGCAGAGGTCCTAGTGACTGTTCGCCTGGCAGTGGCAGGATTTCCACGGCCGGTTCACATCATCACGTGTCAGGGGGCATTTCTCAGTGTGTGCGTGGTGTGGCAGGCAAGGGAGCACCTGGCACTGCAGACAGCAGCAGGTCACGACGTGTACATAGGAGAGTGACCACGCAAGGTGCAGCGCGAGGAAGTCGTACGTGCACACAGACTGGATTAAACACTTTTCTGGCAAAAACTGGCAGTGACAGGTCTCTGCGTTCAAAAAACAACTCGAAATAGGACAGGCAAGACCATCAGGTAAATGAAATAAGATTTCTTAATTACAATGTTGAAAATCTTTATAGTAAACTATGTGATGTGTCCTTTAAGAATTATGTAAATGGCTTTGATTTCGTATGTCTAACTGAAACGTTTATCGACAAGAAATTTGATTTCTCTGGTATTTTTCACGACTTTGCGAAGTTCCATGCACCTGCAAAGAAATTGTCGAAGCAAGGTCGTAATTCTGGTGGCGTTCTTTTAATGATCAAGTGACCCAGATCAGTGTTAATTGTGACAACATGGTAGTTTTAAAAGTAAACAAAGAAGTATTTAAGGTAAACAAAGATGTATTGCTAGTTGCCTGTTATGTGGTGCCTGAGGGAGGGTCGACATACAATCACTCTGGGATCAAAGGTGGAATTTTGTTATTGGAAGAAACTTTGCTGGAAATTACTGAAAATAGTTATTTCAATATCCTCATATTTGGCGACTTAAATGCCCGTACAGGCCGCCAACAACCCAAACTTGAGAACATGTCTAATTTCTTTACAGGTGTTGAGAATGATGATAATGATGTTCTTATTGATGTTTATAATGATGATGATGATGTTGATGATGATGATGATGATGATGATGATGATGATGATGATGATGACAATGTGGTAGCAGCTAGTGCTGGTGCTGACAACGGTGATGATGATGTTGGTGGTGATGATGATGATGATGATGATGATGATGATGATGACGATGACGATAAAGATAAATGTGACACTAACATTAGTCCAGTAACTGTGAACGCACATGTAAAAAATGCTTTGGTGCGATATTCTAAAGACTTGTTCATGAATAAGTTTGGCAAATCTCTGTTGGATCTATGTTTCATGTTTGAACTTATAATTGTGAATGGAACATATGGGGACACTTCCAAAGGAGAATTCACCTTTGTGTCGCCCCGTGGTAGCAGTGTCATTGATTATTTATTGTACCACAAGACTCACTCAAACATCGCAGTATGAAAGAAGCGGACTGTTTGTTCTCTTGGCATTTGCCTTTGGAAATAAAATGGAAAACTGGTGGCATTGATAAAAAAGAAGAATGTCCAGTGTCTTGCGAAGAGAAGCGCATTATATGGTCTGACGAATGTGCAGAAACTTATGTGGAGGAACTAAACTCAGAAGAGTTTAAAAAATGTGCTGACAGAGCCATGCAATTCCTTAACATTGATGTTAACAAATGCTTAAAATTGTTTGTGGATGCTTTATGTAGTGCTGCTGATTGTGTGGTGAGATCTGTGGGGAAAAGGAAGAAAGATGTGAGTGACTGGTTTGACAGCGAGTGTGGAAGAAAGAAAAGAATTGTCAAAAGACGCTTGAAGCAGTATCAAAGAGCTGTCAAAAGACGCTTGAAGCAGTATCAAAGAGCTGTCAAAAGACGCTTGAAGCAATATCAAAGAGCTGTCAAAAGACGCTTGAAGCAATATCAAAGAGCTGTCAAAGACGCTTGAAGCAATATCAAAGAGCTGTCAAAAGACGCTGAAGCAATATCAAAGAGCTAGATTAAACAAGTTGAAGAAAGAACGTAAAACGCTGTATTCAAGGAAAGAAAGGAATACACAAAGATGAAAAGAGAGAAGAAAAGAGATTCGATGAGAAACGATTAGACAAGCTGAGAGAATCAGTTCATGACTCCAAACTATTCTGGTCAACAATTAGATCAATAAGTAGAAAACCAGTGATCTATAACAAAATTACCTCTCAGCAGTGGTACGATCATTTTTTTTAAAGTATTCAATGGCTTTTACAATGATTCCGAAGACTCAAATATAGAGGTAGACAGTGAAGATCTATGTACAGAAGAACCATTATTTAACAGTGTGATAACAAGAGATGAGGTAATAAACAGCGTAAATCGTATGGAATTTGGCAAAAGCGCTGGTCCGGATAAAGTGGTTTGTGAAATGTTCAAACGTGCCAGCTCTGTTGTTATTGATTTCATAGTAAATCTGTTTAACTCGCTGTTCAATAAAGGAATCTTTCCTGAGGCATGGTCAGAATCGATAATAATCCCTCTTCACAAAAAAGGAGACAATAACAATCCAGATAATTACCGAGGCGTTGCACTGACAAGTATCTTAAGCAAAATTTATACACATATTCTCAATAAAAGATTAACTGCTTGGGCAGAAAGAGAGGAAATAATTACAGAAGAACAAGCTGGCTTTCGTTCTGGATATAGCACAATAGATCACATATTTACATTGTATGCCTTAGTTCAGAAATATCTGTTAAAAAAGACAAAATTGTATGTTGCCTTTGTTGATTTCCAGAAAGCTTTTGATTCTGTGAATAGAAATGTTTTGTGGAATGTTTTAAGGAAAAGTGGTGTGAACGGGAAGTTGTATGCAGCTCTGCGAGGAATGTATGATTCTGTTCTTGCATGTGTTCGTGATAAAGGCATTTATTCTGATTATTTCAATTGTCCGCGTGGCGTAAAACAAGGATGTCTGCTCAGTCCCCAGTTATTTGCCTTTTTCATTAACGAGCTTGCAGTAGATATTTCAGAGAATGGAAAGCATGGGATTCAAATGTTACCAAGGGTTACTGAGCTATTTTTAATGCTGTTTGCTGTTGATGTTGTTCTCCTGCTGATACACCTGTTGGTTTGCAGAAACAGTTGGACGCTTTAAAAAAAGGTATCTGACAGATTGCAACTGACTGTAAATTTAAGTAAAACTAATATCATGGTTTTTAGAAATGGTGGGCATTTAGCACACCATGAAAGATGGTTCTACGGCAGATCAGAAATCAAAGTGAGAAATAGTTATAAATATCTAGGTATGTTTTTCACTACGAAATTAAGCTTAAATACATGCTGGCTGGAGACGTGTAGGAAAGGAAAGAGAGGGGTCATGGAGATTTTAAGAACAATGAGAAGACGGAATTCAGTTGATACGGTTTTGTTTTGGAAATTATTCGACACCCAGATACAACCAATCCTGACATACGCATCTGAGGTGTGGGGTCTATTGGACAACGCTCACATGGAAAAAGTACACACGTATGCAATAAAGCGTGTTATGCGTGTACCGTTACATGCATCAAATAAAATAGTTTATGGTTAAAGTGGTCGATATCCTCTGTTTATACGAACTTATATCAAATCAATTAAATAAGGTTAAGATTAGTTCATTTACCTACCACCAGACTCTGTAGTCAAGCGTATGAAATGCTTTTGCTGCAACACGATACGGGAAAGTTTAATTGGGTGTCTCGTGTAAAGACATTACTAACAGAAAATGCTTTTGGTATCGTTTGGCTTTGTCAGGGTGTAGGCAATACTGCCAGGTTTATATCCGAATTTACTGATCGTTTAATTTGTTCTTACAGACAAAACTGGCGTTCCAGCATGGATGGAAACGTCAAATATGAATGGTTTCTCTCATTTAAAAGTAGTTTGGAAATGGAAAAGTATTTCACGATTATTACAAATAAATGGCGTAAATATAACTTAACAAAATTTCCAACTAGAACACTGGGCCTCAATGAAAACAAAAAATGGTTCGAAGCATCGGACAATAAAGCATGCCCCATGTGTGTAGAGGGAAACAACAGCGAAGACGAAGTGCATTTTGTTTTTGATTGTCCTGCTTACGCAGATATTCGACGTAGATGTAAAATTTTCAGGGAGCCGGCTGCACAAAGAAAAGATCTCGTAGCAATTCTATCCAGTAACAATGAACAAAATACCATATAATTTGCAGGATATATAGCAGAAGCTAGTGATTTTCGCAGAAAGAATATCACATACAATTTGTTGAGCCAAAATGTGTGACGATGTATGAATCCACTGTTAGCGCTTATCATGTATTTTTCATGGCTTGATGGTCGAAGACAATGGATTATTGAAGTGTGCGGAGTGAGTGAGTGAGTTTGTGTGTGTGTGTGTGTATATGTGTGTGTGTGTGTGTGAGTGTGTGTGTGTGTGTGTGTGTGTGTGTGTGTGTGTGTGTGTGTGTGTGTTGCGCGCGCGCGCGCGCGGGTGCGCGTGCGTGCGCACGTGCGGTGTATGTGTGTGAGTGTGTTTGTATCCGTGAACGTTTGTGTTGCCGATTGTAGATTTGAATGTCTAGTTAAACTGTTCGATTTTTATGTCTTTCAATGGCAGTTATTTGACGCATTATGTTAATGCAGAAATTGTAACCCCCTTGCCAACAGGGCTTGTTTGCTATTGGCAATAAAATATGTGTCAGTGTCAGTGTCAGTGTCAGTGTCAGTCTCTCTCTCTCTCTCTCTCTCTCTCTCTCTCTCTCTCTCTCTCTCTCTCTCTCTCTCTCTCTCTTCTGTGTTGTCTCTGTCTGTCTGTCTGTCTGTCTGTATCTGTCTTCGTCTGTCTCCGTCTATGTCTATCTGTGTCTGTCTCGCTGTCTGTCTCTGTCTGTCTGTCTGTCTGTCTGTCTCTCTCTCTGCCTCCCCCCTCCCCCCTTTCCCCCGTTCCCAGGCCTCCTCTCTCTCTCTCTGCCTCCCCTCCCCTTTCCCGTTCCAGGCCTCCTCTCTCTCTCTCTGCCTTTCCGCCCCCGTCCCTCCCCACCCTCTTCTCTCTCTATGCCTGTGTGTGAGTGTTACGAGGTGGTCACTTTAAGCACACAGACACACTCAGACCAAAGATGAACTATCTTTGCTCAGACACTCTCTCTCTCTCTCTCTCCTTCTCTCTCTCTCTCTCTCTCTCTCTCTCTCTCTCTCTCTCTCTCTCTCCCAAAGTCCCAGTTAGCATCCGCTCCACCATATCCCCATACCTTTGCCCCACCCCTTTTTGCCAATTCACTATTATTATCGTTGCAGTTATTATCATTATTATTTCGTTGTATATAGGCCTATGGCCCAAATACGAATAAACGACTTTGAAATCTCCCCCCCCCTCTCTCTCTCTCTCTCCACCGTTTTGTACAAGTTTGATAACAGTTCAGCTCACCTATTTTTCAAATTGTTTGATGCAGAAGTTCAACTGTCCACTATGGTGCTGAAATTTGGGCTATTGAAACAGGACAAGAACTTGACAAATTACACTGCTTTGCCATAAACAGATTTTTATGTGTTGACAGACGAACCCCAAATGGTGTGGTTAATTCGTTTTCAAATGCATTAAAGATTGGCATAGAGTGATTCAAATGGATGTTATCAGACTGCCTGCTAAAGCTAACAAATCATTGTACGAGCTGGACGCTAGAGGTAAAGTGACGTGGTTTACGACTATTCGAATATGTTTGTGTCGCTCTGGTTTTTCATTTGTATGGCTTAACCAGGGTGTGGGTTGTAATTCCAGTTTCTTCGCTTGTTTTAAGCAGCGCATGATAGACTGCAGGCAGCAAGACTGCAACAATCGCATCCATAGTAGTGATAGGTTTTCTCTGTACAGAGAGTTGAAGTGAATAATTTTGCTGAACCCTACAGTGGAAGAGTTATTAACAGATTTATAAAATGTACTTTAACAAAGTTTAGATTCGGTGTTTTTGACATCGCAGCGCATGGTCAAAGGTATAACAAAGATAAAATGAATATGTCGTGTCTTATGTGTAGATCTGACGTACAGGATAAAGTTCGCTTTGTTTTGTGTTGCACATTGCTTAATGTTTTACCAGTAAAGTACATTCCTACCAAGTATGATAACAAACCAGCAATATTTAGATTGATATCACTGTTATCCCCGAAAAGTAAAAACAGTTCTAAATGATCGGTCCGTATATTTGTATGCTTTTTAAACGGCGAAGCACTACGATATGAAGTTATTGTAATTCATATAAACATGAGGCGTACGTGGATATTTCTCACGTGCATCAAAGCGCGTCAAAAAAAATCTTTGTTCTAGTTTGCATATTCCTTTTGAAATGGGGCTTTTGCCTCTTTGAATAAACATCGTTATTGTTATTGTTATTGTTATCTGTCAGCTTGTGTACGAATGTGGAGGGGGTGGTAACTTGTCTCCACCCCTTGATCTCTCTCTCTCTCTCTCCTCTCTCTCTCTCTCTCCTCTCTCTCTCTTCATATTCAACTGTGGATCATATGTTCACCCTGTTAGCTCTTGTTCAGAAACAGTTTGCTTACAGTCG
Source organism: Conus canariensis (assembly GCA_033310375.1). Classification (NCBI taxonomy): domain Eukaryota; kingdom Metazoa; phylum Mollusca; class Gastropoda; order Neogastropoda; family Conidae; genus Conus; species Conus canariensis. Next base: position 44,375,716 of record CM065727.1, read on the forward strand.
CAAATTGTACGTAGCTTTTATAGACTTTGAAAAAGCGTTTGATTCTATTAACAGACATCTTCATTGGCCAATTTTATTAAAAAGTAGCGTGAAAGAAAAAGTGTACAAATTCGGTAGAAGTATGTATGATGTAGGTAAAGCAAGAGTTCGATGTGGTGCAAATTTGACAGATTGCATTGACTGTACAGCTGGGTTAAGACAGGGTGATGCATTTTATTATGTATTATGCATATATTATTTTCTGTGTTCATTAACGAACTGGCAGTTGGAATAATCAATAATGGAAGACATGGTGCTATAATTCCTCCGGATGCTTTAGAGCTATTCATTCTTTTATTACCTGATGACGTAGTGTTATTGTTTGAGACTGTAGTAGGACTACAAACACAATTAAATGATTTACTACGAACCTCTGCTTCACTTCAGTTAAATGTCAACATGAGTCAAAGTAATATCATAGTGTTCCGAAAAGGTGGTTATTTAAGTGTAAGAGAAAGATGGTTCTATGACGGTTGTTTGATACCTGTTGTCAATGTTTTATAAGTATTTGGGAGTATTTTTCTCCACCTGACCAAGTTTTGTTGTTTCATGCAAAAATCTTGCAAGTCGGGCAAAAAATGCGTTGGTCTGTATCATGAAGAAATTGTATATTCTCAATAACAACTCGTTAGTCTTATTCATAAAATGATTTGACTCTCAAATTCAGCGGTTATGGGGATTAGATAAGAGAGCTACTGAGTGTGAAACAGTTCGTTCTTATGCTTTAAAGAAATTCTTAGGTGTAGATATTAGGACACCAAATGACCTTATACGCGGTGAAACTAATAGATATCCTATATACATAAAATCTGCTGTCAAATGCATTTGCTGTCGGTTAAAGTTGTAACGAACGAAGAATAAAGAATACCACGCAAAGCATGTAATTCATTATGTGATTTAGATGTCAAAGGTAAAGTAAATTGGGTGTCACAAGTGCGTAGCTGTTTGTTTGAATATGGTTTTGGATTTGTCTTGTATAATCAGGGTATTGGAAGTCTTAACAATTTCATTCGTACGTTTCGTCAACGATTGATAGACTGTAATTGGCAAAGATGGACTGGACATATTCAGACAGTGGTAGATCTGACATGTTTAGAACCTTTTGTGATGTACCTTCTCTGAAGCCTTAACAATTACTGGATTTGAACCCACATGAAATATGTCACAACACGATTCAGATTTGGAATATCAAATTTGACAGTACATAGCTTTAGATACAGAGCTGTTGACAGAAGTGTTTTGATTTGTCTTTTGTGCAAAGAAGCAGAAGAAAACGAAGTACATTTTGTTTTATGTTGTCCAGAACTAAGAGGTATTCGAGAAAGTTTTATAAACCCTAAATGTTATCGACATCCCTCGTCATTCAAGCTCAGCTTACTGATGTCATCACGCAGGTCTCACGATGTACGAAACTTCTGTCTGTACCTGTATAAAGCATTTATGTTTAGAGAAATATCAACATCATAGAGATATTTACTCATTTGTTTTTGTTTTCTTTCTGCGTATGGACTTGTTAAAGAAATTCATTTAATGCATTCTTACTCTTTTCTTATTTTTTTTAAAATTACAGTTGATTATATGATGTTCACAGAACCCTTCATTAGGGGCCATGGCCTATCATGAATAATTTTTTTCCGAATCCGAAAATCTGAATTTCTCTCTGTCTGTCTCTCTCTGTCCTTCTCTCTGTCTATTCATCTCTCTCTCTGTCTCTGTCTGTCTATCTGTCTGTCTGTCTGTCTGTCTCTCTTCTCTCTCTCTCTCTCTCTCTCTCTCTCTCTCTCTCTCTCTCTCTCCTCAGCCTATGTATGAGTGTGAAGGGAGTGGTCACTTGACACACACTCAGTCTGTCTGTCCGTCTGCCGTCTGTCGCTCTGTCTGCCTATCTATCTGTCTGTCTGTTTGTCTGTCTATCTCTCTCTGTCTGCCCCCGCTCCCATCCTCTCCCCCTCCCTCCTTCCTCTCCCCAACCACCTCCTTTCCTTGTGTCCTTGTTTTTGTTGTAAATCTCTGGATCTTTAATCTCCACGCGGATAACCATATTCAAATGTCATTCGTATTCACAACCTGAGCCAGTATCGGGTTCAGTTCAGTTTTAGTTCATCCGACCACACACAGCGCTCAGGATATGGGGGTCATCATCCCTCAATGACTCAGCTTGGTTGGTCGAACTTAAAGCTCGATTTGGGTCACTATGATCCGGTTTGGTCGTTTGACCTATAACATCGATCCGGGTCACTGTTGCTGTATTGCTTATTTTGTTTTTTTTTTCTCTTGAAATTGATGTTCTCTCTCTCTCTCTCTCTCTCTCTCTCTCTCTCTCTCTCTCTCTCTCTCTCTCTCTCTCTCTCCTTTTTTGTCAAGAAAAGTTGAGGAATACTGAGGCGCCTTTTTTCCCCACACAGATCAGAAGCGATAACAGTCACCGTACGGCTGAATTATACGATGGGGACATCAGCGACATTTTCGCTGGGTAAACCTCGTAAGGTTTCAGCGTTTGAGCATTAATTAGTCGTCCGACGCTTGTACACAAAGAGTATTTCATGGGTGGCCGTGATAGTTAACGGTTCGTTGATCCTACCATCCAGAGACCTTCGCTATAGTCACATGTTGGTAGCGTACATGGGAGAGCCTGATTAGAAACTGTCGCAAGTTTAATGACTCGAGCATTTCTAGCCGCGCCAGTAAGAAGTGTTCTTTCCGTTCAACCCTGTGGGGCAAATTGGGACATGAATTATGTTCAACGTCCTTATTTTCCATATTGTTAAAAGATGAAATAAAGCAGTAACTTTTTGGTTCTTTGTATGTAAACGTCTTCTTCCCGGAAGGCTCTTTCATCGTGGATTGTAACTCATGCCTTTTGGAAATTATGTGCAAGTAAATTCCTCTTTCTGTCACTCTTTGACTCTACCGTTTTCGAAAATATTTATCTTTCTATAATGTCGTCCGGTTCTTCACCTTGTCTTTTCACCTTTTTTCTCCTGGAAAACCTTTCCACTTTTTTTTTGTCTTGTTACAGTTGACAGTATGTCGGTTTTTTTTTTTTTTTTTTTTTTTTTTTTAAAAGTCTGAGCCAGCAGACTGTGGACACTGTCCGGAGTGGACAGTAGCTTTCCATTCTTCGGTGCCTGCCCATGAGGTTTTTTTTTTTTTTTTTTTTTTTTTAGTGTGATTTTCATCTGACAGTTCTTGTTTCATTTATTTATGTAGTTATTTATGTATTCATTTCTTTCTTTTTGTGATTAAATTCAGCAAAGTGAGGGTAAAAAGATATGAGCAGAATGGGTGGCGCCTCCAGTTTGGCATGATTTTGTCCGCTTGAAGGATGTCGATAGTCTAGCTATCATGTTGTGAATTTATAGACACTTGTCTTTCTTGTGTTTTACAAGACTGGACTTTTCTCAGTTCTGTGGTGGAGGGTCTGAAAGGGTATTGCATAGTCGGCTGGACTATTATGAAACGGAAAATGAGCACCACCCCCTCTACCCTTTGCTTGTGACCTCCCCCCTCCCCTATCCCCTATCCCCACCCACCCCTTGTCTCCTGGACAAAGTGCTGCAACTCTGCAGAAAGATGATAAATCTGATGGCTTTTTCCTATGCGAGAAGAATGAGTGCAGAGTTTTAATGGGAAACGCTGCACTAACACCCGGGCGTATGCATGTGATGTTGGTGGGACATCAGTGCAGACTGCCGCGGTGGCGCACGGATCAGAGACTACTCACCTTTAGTCCAGGTCATCAAAAGTGACTTCGGAAATTGGAACGCAGTGGGAGTGGGGGGGGGGGGGGGGGGGGGGGGGGGAGGAAGGAGGGTGGTCGTGGAGCGAACGCTGGGGAGAGGTGACGGGAGTGATGGACAGGAGCGGGTGAGGCGTGTTTCGGGACAGTGGTCTTTGAAGTTTTATGTTGGTGTGTTTAGTAGGCCATAGAGCTTGATGGCCATTGTCTCCGCGTTCATTATTTTTTCCTGATCCATCATTAGTCGCAAGGCACTAGCTCGAGGGTACAGCACACAACGCGCGCGCGCGCACACATACACACACACACACACAACACACACACACACACACACACACACACACACACACACACACACACACACACCACACACACACACAAGCGCGCGCGCGCTAGCGCACAAATGGCACCCTAACACCAGTCCCATTTAAATCATGAATTAAATATCAGCTACGATCTGTCTCAGTATGTGTGTTGTTACGAAGTTATGTTTAAAGACCCTTTAGGGGTCTGGCGATAAAGTCCGAGTCGCATGCAGCGCGCGCATTTTTACAAGTCTCCACAACGCCTTCCACACCCGCTCCACATTGTCGCACACTTCCTTTCTTTCTTCTTTCATTCTTTCTTCCTCCACCAAACTATCCACAGTTCAGATGAAACGGCAGAGAAGAGAAGAGAGAGAGAGAGAGAGAGAGAGAGAGAGAGAGAGAGAGAGAGAGAGAGAGAGAGAGAGAGAGCATACGGAACTTGATACACTTCGTGTTCATGCTTTAGTTTTGTGGTTGAACGTCTCTGCTCGGAGAAAATGAAGTGTTCAGACAACCAGCTCAGAGAACAGAAACCAGGTTCAGAGAGGTTGCCAAGTAACCAGTCTAGACGTCTTGATCGCCCACCCAGTTAGTCAGTCAGTCGTCAGTCAGTCTCGGAGGAAGACAGCAGCAGCTGAAGCAGTCATATTATATTGATCGACTATCAAAAGAACAACAACAACCGCCACCATCACCAACCCGAAAATGGGCAAAGACTGAGCGAAAGTCACCTCTTTACCTGGTCCTAACATTTTGTAAGCACTGAGAGAGGAGAACGGGAAAGAGGGGGGGGGGGGGGGGGGTAGGTGGGCGGGAGTCGGTTGAGGGGGGGGGGGGGGTGAGGAAGGGGAAGGGGAAAGAACTCGTCCAGAACCTTTATGATTTATTAGTTTTCTTTTACTACATGCGTCATTCTGCTTGCCGGTAAACGCCGCGTTAATGGCAAGAAGGTCGATGGTACGCGGCGAATCGCCTAGCCAAGACACACGCACGCATGGGTGCGCGCGCGCACACACAGACACACACACAACACACACACACACACACACACACACACACACACACACACACACACACACACACACGCACACACACGCACGCGGGGGCACGCATGCATGCTCGCACGCACGCTCACACACACACACGCACGTACATATGCACGCAGGCGTGTGCACACACTTAGACACACATACGCGTGCCCGCGCGCGTGCTCGCACGGATACAAATGTATATGAGAGAGAGAGCGAGAGAGAGAGCGAGAGAGGGCGACGGGGGGGGGGGGGGGGGGGTGTTTAAAAATGAAGAAAAGTTGAAAAAAATGAAGAAAGACAAGAAAAAGAAAGAAAAAAAAAAGTCATCTTTCTTTACACCTTGTGCCCGTTTAGAATCCTCTAAATCTTCGATGTAAACTCGGTCAATTTTGTTTTTATGAGATCCAGGCTATAAAATGAGATTTTTTCAAGAAAATACTTGTTTCACGATTGTTCAACAATCGCCGCGGAAACACTCGCACAAACAGCTTCCAACAGATTAAAAGACATCAGTGAAACAATTCACTACGACTTTCGAATCGAACAAATTGAAAGACTTTACAACAGAAAGGGTCGGACAGCGCAATGCGGAAGAGAAGTGTTCGCAAAATTTGATTTGTGCCAACGATGTCTTTCACGGCTCCTGTCTTGGCTGGAGATCGGCTTGTGCAGAATGGAGTGTAGCGCATCGATCGGATGCAGTGCAGTTCAGTTCAATTCATATTGTTTATAGCCTGCCGACCACGAAGGGCCATATCAAGGTTGTCATCTTGTCTCGATCGGCTGCAGATGGGTTGGTGCTGTCGATTTGTGTTGTGAATCATCGTTGCTGTGATACAGTGTACTGCAGCTGTCATATATATAGAAAAGTTATGTCGTGAGGTGGGGTTGGGGGTGGGGAGGGGGATTCCGTCTGGCAAATAGTATGCTGCGCATGCGTCACCAAACTCGCTACATTCTAGAGGCGGGAAAAGGTAGGTAAAGGTAGGGAAAAGGCAAGCAGGGAAAAAAAAACATAAGAAAGAAGTAGAGTAAGTTTTGTAAGCTGTAGGTAGAGGCAGGTGAACAGGAGTTAGAGGAATGACAAAGTAGACAAAGGAAGGCAGGCGAAAGAAGAAAGTAGGTAAAGGTGGGTCAGCGTGTAAGAGAAATACATGAAGGCAGACCAAAGTGTCAAAAAAAGCCGATGAAAAGCGGAGGAAGGTAGGCAAAGCTAAAACGAAGAATGGTAGATAAAGTTATGAAAAACGTAGGTGAAGGGAGAAAAAAAATATATGGGAATATAGTCAGTAGAAGTAAAAACGGGTAAAGGTTAGCCAGTGTAGGGTGTATACACCATAGGTGTATGCATAGTGAAGCCGAGGTATGAAAAAGAAGGTAAGGACAGGACAAGTTAGGAAAAAGTACGGAATTGTAGGGGAAAAAGGCCAAGGTATGACAAGAGCAGATACATCTACCCAAAGGCAATATAAGAAAAGGACAAAGACAGGTAAAATTAGTCAAACAGTGTTAAAGAAAGGCAAAGGTGGACACAGTTTGTAAAGCTTGGGGGAAAAATGCAGCAATCAAATGTAGGAAAAAAGTGGACCGAAACAAAGCATAGAATAAGTTGGTAGAGTTAGGTAGGAAAAGGGCAAAGGCAGGAAAAATGAGGCAAAAGTAAGAAAAATTGGTAAAGGTTCGCAGAGGAATGACAAAGTAATGAAGGAGTGAAAAAGAAAAGACAGGTATAGGTAAGCAAAAATACGAAACAGTAGTTAAATGTGGGCCAGGGTAGGAAACAAGTAGGTCGATGTAGGTCAAGGTATGAAAAAGTAAATGATGGAAATCCAAGATAAAGCTGGATCGAGGTATGAAAAAGTAGGCCAAGGTATGAAAAGGTATGCCACGGTAGAAAAAAAAGGCGGGGGGGCGAAGGGTAGACTTGTGCTGGAAAAAAAGGCAAAGAGAGGCCTAGATATGAGAAGGTAAAAGTGTGCGAAAAGATGAAAAAGTGAGTGAAGGTGGGAAAAGGTAGGAATAAGTAGGCAGAGGTGGGCCCAGATAAGAAAAAGTAGGTTACAGAAGGCCAAGGTATTAATAACGTAGGTAAACACAACCCAGGAGATTAAAAACGTTAACGTAGGGTAAGATAGGAACTAGGCAAAGGTAGGACACGGTAGAAAAAGTAGTGTAGGAAGGTTAACTGTATGAACAAGTGGATAACGTTAAAAAAAAAAGGTAAAGATAGGGAAACGCTTGAAAAAGAAGATAAAAGTAGAACACGGTATGCAAAAGCAGGTTAAAAATGGCAATAGTGTCAAGAAGGGTAAAACTATGCAGATGCGAGAAGAGGTAAACCTAGACGCAAGTTATGAAACACTACGTAAAGGTGGGCAACGACACGGTAAGATCAAGAAAAGTAGATCAGTGTTATAAATCGTAGGTAAAGGTATAAAAAAAAGATAGGTGAAGGTAGGTGAAGCAAGGAAGAAAAATTTCAAAGATAAGCCAAAGTATGAAAACGTAGGTACAGGTCGGTCTAGGTGAGAAAAAGTAGGTCAAGGTAGAGAATAGTAGGGAAAGGAAGACCCTGGTATTAAGAAGGGAAGTAAAAGCAGACCAAGGTAGAAAAAAAGTAGGTGAAGGTAGACCAAGGTATGAGAAAGCAGTTAAAGGTAGAATAAGGTTTAATCAAGAAGGGAAGCAAAAGACCAAGGGAGCAAACAGGAGGTAAAGGTAGACCAAGATATAAAAAAAGGTTAGGTGAATGTAGGTCCAGGAGGAAAAGAGTAGGTAAAGGTAGGCGACAGAGATTGGCAAAGATGTTAAAAGCAGGTCATGGCAGGAAAAAAGCAGAGAAAGGTAGGCCAAGGTGTAAAAAGAACAGGTAAAGATAGGGCAAGTAAAGGCAGACCTGGTATGAAAAGGTAGGCTCAGGAAGGAAATAGTAGGTGTTGATGTGAACAAGTAGGTAAAGGTTGGCCATGCGCCAAGATCTTAAAGTTGGTCAGTGTAGGCAAAAGTAGATCAAAGTAGGCGAAGGAATAAAAAGAGAAGGTGGAACAAGGCATGAAAAAGAAGAGAGTAGGTCAAGGTCGGGAAGATTGGGTGAAGTCAGTAGATATATTAAAAAGTAGACTAAGGTAGCAAAAAACAACAACACACACACACAAAACGTCAAAGAGAGGAAAAAAATAGGTAAAGAAAGGAAGCTAAGGTAATAAAAGTAGGACAGAGTGGGCGAAGGTGAGAAAAATACGCGGGTAGGAAAATTAAACCAAAGTAATAAAGGATGTGAAGAAATAGGTAAAGGAAAGCCAAGGTAGGAGAAAGAATATAAAGAGAAGCCCAAATGGGAACAGTAGGTAAAAATAGGGTAAGTCAAGAAAAAGTAAAGAAAGATAGGAAGAAAGCCAAGGTTTGAAAAAAATTGGTGAAGTAGGCCAATCTAAAGAAAACAGTAAAGGTAGACAAAAATATGGAAAAAGGTAAAGGTAAGTAAAGGTCGAAAAAAGTGGGAATAAGCAGGCCGAGCCAGGAAAAAGTAGGTAAAGGTAGGCCAAGATAAAAAAAAAAAAATCAGGTAAAGATGAACAGAGCTATGGAGAAAGTCAGAAAAGTGAGGCAAATACGAAAAGGGGGGGAGGGGGGGGAGGTAGACGCGGGACAAGGTAAGATGAAAGAGGTAAAGGTATGTCGGGGTAACAAAAATTAGGTAAAAGTAGGCCAGGGTAAGAAAAAAGTCGGTCAAGGTAGACAAAGGAATGGAAGGTGCGCGTGGGATAAATTTGGGGAGGGGGGGGGGGTGAAGATAAAGATGCGCCAAAGTATGAAAAAGTAGGTGAGGATAGACCAAGATATGAAAACAATAGGTCAAGTTAGGGCAAAGGTATGTAAAAAAGGTAAATTAGCCCAAGAGAAGAAACGATCGGTAAAGGGAGGCAATCGTGGGAAACAGGAGTTAATATTAGGCTAGGGATGAAAAGAAGTAGCGGAAGGAAGACATATGTGGACAAGAAGTAAAGGTTGGCCAACATATGAAAAACTTGGGTGAATGGACGCCAAAGTGTGAAAAAGTAGTGAATGTAGGCTACAGTAGTGAATGTAGGCCACAGTAGTGAATGGAGGCCACAGTAGTGAATGTAGGCCACAGTAGTGAATGTAGGCCTAAGTATGACATGCAGAAAGTAGGTTAAGTTGGGACAAAGTGCGAAGTAAGATAATCGGAAGCAAAGCTAGGGGGTTAAGGGAAACGTAGGACGAGACAAGAAAAGGTAGGTGAAGGGTCCCCCTAGGTCTCTTTCATTGAATAATCAGGAACGCATTTTAATTCGGTGTTGTTGTTATTTCATTATAGTTATCATTATTTTCATAATCATTATTATCATCATTATTGTTATAACTTTAATGATTCATTATCTTTCATTTCAATTCATCATTGGTAACACCTTCCCATTGACAGAAGCAGAATCAGGAATCTGAAGGAAGCCTTAATTAAATGCACTCCTATAGTCTCTCTCTCTCTCTCTCTCTCTCTCTCTCTCTCTCTCTCTCTCTCTCTCTCTCTCTCTCTCTCTCTCTCTCTCTCTCTCTCTCTCTCTCTCTTGTTGTATCTGTTGACTTTTGTGGGGTAAGGAGAGGTTGTTTTGTTTTTCGCTTTTTTTTTTTTTTTTTTTTTTTTGCAACTGTATATATGTAATCATCAAGTGTTTGTAAATTTCCGTGCAGTGTAATCTAGGACTTTTCGTTTAGCAGATTTGATCAATGTTGATTACGACCTCTCTGTGGGAATTCATTATACTGTGCCTCCTGTGAGATTGCACAGGAATATGTATAACTGGCTGTGCAAATTTTGTTTTGTAGTACTGAACAATTTAGAAAAAAGGGTAGATGAAGATTTTTTTGAAAAGGTAGAGAAAAGGACAATAGTAAGGAACATAGACAAGATAGGTTAAACTAGACATAGATAGGAAAAAGCTCTTGTGACTGAACAGATCTCCGACAAAACAAGGGGGTTCAGTCAGCACTACGTTTTTGAACTTCTAGCAAAATGTGATACACTTTTTTTTCTCAGGTGGGTGGGGTGTTGGGTTGGGTGGAGGGATTTTGCAGGAGAAGAAGGTGGGTAACGGTTTTCGCGGGGAAAGAGGGGTGGTGGTGGTGGTGGTGCGAGAAAGTCGTAGCCTACTTAACATCTGCTCCTTGTGCGCAGATATCAGCTAATGCTCCCCAAACTGCTGAATAAACAGCCTGGGCAAACATGTCATCCACATCGTTGAATGCACACATGGCGTGGCATTGACGTATGCCTTTCCGTAAAGTACCTTTATAAGAATAAGTCTGCTAATACCAGAAAGAAATTCATGGGATATTCTAGATCAGAACGTGGGTAGAGGAAGGGGTAATGATGTTGGGAAGGAGCTGGATGGAGTGAAGGTGGATGCAGAAAAATTATCCATTCCACTTGATACAGAGAACCAGTAGAGGGGAAGGGGGGGGGGGGGAGGGGGAGGGGTCTAGCAGAGTTAGAACTACCTTTTCGGGCAAGAGAATGGTCTTCAGCGGACGCTGTAATATATCATCCTGACCCACTATTAACTCCGTCTTTGGATCGGAATAGCCAGCTCAAAATGACGGAGCAGAAATATAAATGAGAAGAGCTGATCTTGAACTTTTGATATAGTTCTGGCTAGAAAAGCCTTTTTCTTCGACACAAAATGTCAGAGTCTGAATGCATGCTGCTTGTTCTTCCTCCGTGAAGTCAATCTGGCACGTCGTCAGAAATAAGCCCTGTTCCTTTCCTCATGGGGGTTCTGGCGGAACGGAGGGAGCGAGGCAAGCGGAGGATGATGTATCCACGTCTTGGAGGATTTCTTTTCCGATCATCTCTCTCTCTCTCTCTCTCTCTCTCTGTGCGTCTGTGTGTGTGTGTGTGTGTGTGTGTGTGTGTGTGTGTGTGTGTGTGTGTGTGTGTGTGTCTGCCTGTCTGTCTGTCTGTCTGTCTCTGTCTGTCTCTGTCTCTCTGTCTCTGTCTCTCTCTCTCTCTCTCTCTCTCTCTCTCTCTCTCTCTCTTCTTTTCTCTCCTCTCTCTATCCCCCCCCCCCGCCTCTCTCTCTCTCTCTGTTTGTCTTTGTATTGAAGTCCATGACAGAAATTACTTTCTTTTTTTTTCATCCGCGTGGGGACATCCTGGAAAAGGGTCATGCGTGGTCGGCTGAACTGAAACAAACAAGCCAAGAAGCGAACCCTGATCCAGGAGTAGCCGTGGGGTGGAGGTAATTTCAACTGGCCTTTTCCGGCCAACAGCACAACAATGCATTCCGTGCTTGCCCGCAGAGGTTACGCCAACAACGTGCTTCCTTTGCGCTTATAGCACACAGTACGGCAACCCCCCCCCTCCCCCCCCTCCCCCCCCCCCCCCCCCCCCCCCCCCCCCCTTGACGGCTAACGAGCTCCAGCACATGTCGAGGGATTTGGCGTGCGTGCTTGGCTCCCCTGAATAGCTATAAGTTCGCACAGATGCATGTTTGAATCACGCTGGGGCCTAGCGTTTCAAGAGCCGTGCTCGCTGCCTGTCTCAAGATATTGTCGTTCAGGTGGTGGAAGTGTGGTGTTATTAGGTGGAGCGTACACCCTCAGTCTCGTGGCACGGTTATACCCCTCCTTGTCGTATCCCCTGAAGTGGGATTCGGGCGTTATACGAGATCGCCACAAGTACAGATATTTCATGGATAGACACGGTTATTAGCTGATTTCCTAACAACGCTGAAAGACTTCCTTTCCTCATGAGGGGCCCATATGGAAACAACGATCGACGACTGAGCAGGACGTAGGACAGATCTGATAATTCCAGCATTTTTGAGTCTGTTCCAGCAAGATAATGAAAAGTAAGATGGTACTTGAAACGCCCGAGGTGTGAACAGAACGATAGCATTTTTGAGTCTGTTCCGAAGAGATAATGAAAAGAAAGATGGTACTTGAAACACCTGAACAGAACCATAGCTTTGCAACTTTTTTTTTTTTTAAAGAACAGAATTGATAAGGTTCTGGTTTTCAGACGTTAAGGTAGAGACGAGGACATAAGCGGTCGTGAGTTTCGCATACATCTCTATCTAGGAAGGTATCTGCCTGCATTCTGTGTACCAGGCTGCTGCGATCGGCTTGGAGAAACCAGAAGATCAGCGGCCAGTGGATGACGGCAGATGGTGTGTACATCCCCAAAGAGCAAAACTCAAGTGACATTAGCCAGTTCAGGCCAATATCACTACTGAACGTCGAAGGGAAAATCTTCTTCTCTGTCATGGCAGCAAGGCTGACCAAGTACCTGATGGAAAACAAGTACTTGGATGTGTCAGTCCAGAAAGGTGGCATCCCAGGCGTGGCGGGCTGTGTAGAACACGCCACAATGATCTGGGACGCAATCCAAAAAGCAAAAACAGAAAAGAGAGACCTGGACGTAGTGTGGCTTGATCTGGCAAACGCATATGGATCTGTGCCCCATGAGATGATACAGTTGGCTCTTGAGATGTACCATGTGCCAAAGAACATCCGCGACATGCTCAAGAAGTACTTCAATGGCTTCTCAATGCGGTTCTCTACCAAGGAGTACACAACAGACTGGATCAACTTGGAAGTGGGTATTGCAATGGGCTGTGCAATTTCCCCAATACTGTTCGTGCTGGCAATGGAACTCATCTTGAAAGCAGCAACAAACAACGCGAGACAAACAGACCTTGGCGATGGATACAAGATGCCTCCTCTCAAGGCCTTCATGGATGACACTACAGTGATTTCATCCAGAGAAGACGAGACACGTCATGTGCTGGAGAGGCTGGACGACATAGTTGCCTCATCCAGAATGAAGTTCAAGCCAAAGAAATCACGGAGTCTCTCACTGAGGAAAGGAAAAGTGGCCGGATCTGTGGTCTTCAGTGTTGCCAACCAGGCCATTCCAACAGTCACAGAAGAACCAGTCAAGAGCCTTGGAAGATGGTATGATGATACGCTGAAAGACACACAAAGAGCAAAAGAAACCAAGCAGATGGCGGAGGAAGGCTTGGAGACCATTGACCAGTGTGGGCTCCCTGGCAAATACAAGGTCTGGTGTCTGCAGTTCATGCTGATACCAAAGCTGCTATGGCCTCTGATGATATACGACATCTGCACCAGCATAGTGGAGGCAATGGAAGCCAAAATCAACAAGTTCACAAGGAAATGGCTTGGTGTCCCACCCTGTCTGACTGACATAGCGCTGTACTGTCGCCAAGCAAAGCTGAAACTACCCCTGAAATCCATCCTGGAGGAATACAAAGCAGGGAAGATCAGACTTCAAAGCATGCTGGAGGACTCAGGAGACAAGGTGATAGAAGCAATTAAGCCCCAGCTGAAGACAGGCAGAAAATGGAAAGTTCAAGAGGCGATGGATTCTGCAAAAGAAAGTCTCAAGATCAGAGAAATAACAGGACACACACAGACCAACAGACAGGGACTGGGGGTGACCAAAACTGAATGGTGGTCAAAGGCCAAAGGAAAAGCCAAAAGAGACATGATGATTCAGGAGATGAGAAAAGAAGAAGACCAAAAAAGACTCCAAAAAGCAGTCCAGCAGAGCCAGCAAGGGCAATGGACAACGTGGGAGAATGCACTCCAAAGAAGTCTCACTTGGAATGACATTTGGCACATGGCCCCTCTCAGGATCAGCTTCATTCTCAGATCTGCATATGACCTTCTGCCCTCAAATGCAAACCTGGTGAAGTGGGGGAAAACAGACGATCCTGCATGCCCCCTCTGCCATGAAAAACAAACAGTGGAGCATGTCCTAAGCTCATGTAAAGTAGCCCTGGCTCAAGGAAGGTACACATGGAGGCACAACCAAGTGCTCAAAGAAATTGTACAAGTAGTCTGGGCTAGTACCAACACCACAAAAGGGAAAATCAGGACTCCAAAAGCACCCGCAACATTCTTCACGGCAGGAGGCAGCAAATCATGGCCAAGAACAACAGTGCCACTCGAAACATGCAGGCAGAGTCTGCTGGACGGGGCAGATGACTGGGAGTGCACTGCAGACCTCCCAGAATGGAAGAGTCACCCAGAGATCATCAGCAAGAGTGGCATGAGACCAGACATAGTAGTCCACTCTAAGTCAACCAAGCAGCTGATCATGATCGAGCTCACGGTGCCATATGAGAACAGAATGGAGGCAGCTCAAATCTACAAGACTGAAAAGTATGCTGATCTGGCAAACAGCCTGAGGAGAGAAGGCTATCAGGTCAAAGTCCTCACTGCAGAAATTGGAGCTAGGGGGTTTGTAGGAACGTCTGCATACAGCCTCATGAAACAGCTCTCAGTTGCAGGGAAGGAAAAAACCAGAGCCCTGAAAGCAATGGCAGAAGCGGCAGAGAGGTGTTCAAGCTGGATCTGGTCAAGGAGGAACAAAAGTGAACTTCATAAGGCTTAATTTCCCTACAAATATCAGGTGTCCCTGTGGCTCAGTGGTTAAAGCGCGAGTCATTAAGTGGAAAATGAGCATGTCCAGAGGGTCATGGGTTCGAATCCCAGCCATGGCTCGTCCCAAGATGGGAAAAAAAGGGGCAGCAGAGGGACATCCGGAGTCATGAACCGGGTGTGGCCCAACCCCCCTAGAGTGTCAGGAGATAAGGGCCGAAACACTTGCTTGAAGGGGGCTTCTCTTCTGAGGACTCTCTGCTGCCACGCTCTCCACGAGTTTCTTTCTACTGATGCATGGGTAAACCATTGACTTCCGGGAATAGGCCGGAGGACGTCCGGGAAAGACCGGAGGACACTGGGAAAGACCAGAACCAAGGGCTCTGTGGGCTGGCTCACCACTTTGCCTTAAACATGTGGCTACTAAAAATAAAAGGAAAAGATGCTCCCAGGATTCACCGAAAGGGGGAGAGAATGATGAATCCATCGGTGCTCAACCAATCATGACTGCAAATCCCAAACGGACTATGAACATGGACCAAATGGAATATCCATGTGTCTGTGGAAAGCGTTTCGCTACCACCCGTGGCATGAAGATCCACAGAACAAAGATGGGATGTGTGAAGACTCATCTGAATGAGCAGCAGCGCACTGCATCAGCAGATAAGACGTCGGAAGACCAAGGCCAGGATTTAAACCACAGTGCCAAGGACATCCACGCTGTTGGTTCGGATGAGGAATTTGCACAGGCCCTCGATGCCAGGCGCCTGAAACTCAACCTGCCACGAGCAAACGAAACTGAAGATTGGGAGAAACTGGATGCAAAAATCGTCCAAAGACTCGATGCACTGATAGGGAAAAGCACCCTGGAACACAAACTAGCCACATATGGGGACATTGTGTATGCCACATGTAGAGACGCCTATGGAGCAAAACTACCCAAAGAGAAAACACCTCCAAAGAAATCCAGACGCCAAGAAAAGATGGACAAGATCAGGGTCCAAAAGAAAAACCTCAAGATGCAAATGAAGACCGCACTGCCAGCTGAAAAACAAGGCTTGGAAAAACTGTGGAAAGACCTGAAAGAAAAACACAGTGCCCTCAGCAAAGCGGAATCTGCGAGGAAGAGGAAGAGCAAAAAGAAGAAGACACAAGAGCGCTTCTTCAGAGACCCCTTCCAGTTTGCCAGAACACTGTTTGAGCAGCCAAAATCTGGGACCCTAAGTGTGGACAAAGGAGTTCTTGAGCAGCATCTGAGGAAAACATACTCTGACCCACAGAGCAAAGCACCACTCGACATTCAAGGTCTGGTGTGGCCAACCAACCCTGAGGAACAGTTCAATGGCAAGCCTCCAACGTTGGCGGAAATCAAGAAGGTGGTCGACAAAGCCAGAGCCAAATCATCACCAGGGCCAAACGGAATACCTTACCAGCTTTACAAGAAATGTCCCAAGGTGCTGGAGTGGCTCCACAGGCTGCTGCGATCGGCTTGGAGAAACCAGAAGATCAGCGGCCAGTGGATGACGGCAGATGGTGTGTACATCCCCAAAGAGCAAAACTCAAGTGACATTAGCCAGTTCAGGCCAATATCACTACTGAACGTCGAAGGGAAAATCTTCTTCTCTGTCATGGCAGCAAGGCTGACCAAGTACCTGATGGAAAACAAGTACTTGGATGTGTCAGTCCAGAAAGGTGGCATCCCAGGCGTGGCGGGCTGTGTAGAACACGCCACAATGATCTGGGACGCAATCCAAAAAGCAAAAACAGAAAAGAGAGACCTGGACGTAGTGTGGCTTGATCTGGCAAACGCATATGGATCTGTGCCCCATGAGATGATACAGTTGGCTCTTGAGATGTACCATGTGCCAAAGAACATCCGCGACATGCTCAAGAAGTACTTCAATGGCTTCTCAATGCGGTTCTCTACCAAGGAGTACACAACAGACTGGATCAACTTGGAAGTGGGTATTGCAATGGGCTGTGCAATTTCCCCAATACTGTTCGTGCTGGCAATGGAACTCATCTTGAAAGCAGCAACAAACAACGCGAGACAAACAGACCTTGGCGATGGATACAAGATGCCTCCTCTCAAGGCCTTCATGGATGACACTACAGTGATTTCATCCAGAGAAGACGAGACACGTCATGTGCTGGAGAGGCTGGACGACATAGTTGCCTCATCCAGAATGAAGTTCAAGCCAAAGAAATCACGGAGTCTCTCACTGAGGAAAGGAAAAGTGGCCGGATCTGTGGTCTTCAGTGTTGCCAACCAGGCCATTCCAACAGTCACAGAAGAACCAGTCAAGAGCCTTGGAAGATGGTATGATGATACGCTGAAAGACACACAAAGAGCAAAAGAAACCAAGCAGATGGCGGAGGAAGGCTTGGAGACCATTGACCAGTGTGGGCTCCCTGGCAAATACAAGGTCTGGTGTCTGCAGTTCATGCTGATACCAAAGCTGCTATGGCCTCTGATGATATACGACATCTGCACCAGCATAGTGGAGGCAATGGAAGCCAAAATCAACAAGTTCACAAGGAAATGGCTTGGTGTCCCACCCTGTCTGACTGACATAGCGCTGTACTGTCGCCAAGCAAAGCTGAAACTACCCTGAAATCCATCCTGGAGGAATACAAAGCAGGGAAGATCAGACTTCAAAGCATGCTGGAGGACTCAGGAGACAAGGTGATAGAAGCAATTAAGCCCCAGCTGAAGACAGGCAGAAAATGGAAAGTTCAAGAGGCGATGGATTCTGCAAAAGAAAGTCTCAAGATCAGAGAAATAACAGGACACACACAGACCAACAGACAGGGACTGGGGGTGACCAAAACTGAATGGTGGTCAAAGGCCAAAGGAAAAGCCAAAAGAGACATGATGATTCAGGAGATGAGAAAAGAAGAAGACCAAAAAAGACTCCAAAAAGCAGTCCAGCAGAGCCAGCAAGGGCAATGGACAACGTGGGAGAATGCACTCCAAAGAAGTCTCACTTGGAATGACATTTGGCACATGGCCCCTCTCAGGATCAGCTTCATTCTCAGATCTGCATATGACCTTCTGCCCTCAAATGCAAACCTGGTGAAGTGGGGGAAAACAGACGATCCTGCATGCCCCCTCTGCCATGAAAAACAAACAGTGGAGCATGTCCTAAGCTCATGTAAAGTAGCCCTGGCTCAAGGAAGGTACACATGGAGGCACAACCAAGTGCTCAAAGAAATTGTACAAGTAGTCTGGGCTAGTACCAACACCACAAAAGGGAAAATCAGGACTCCAAAAGCACCCGCAACATTCTTCACGGCAGGAGGCAGCAAATCATGGCCAAGAACAACAGTGCCACTCGAAACATGCAGGCAGAGTCTGCTGGACGGGGCAGATGACTGGGAGTGCACTGCAGACCTCCCAGAATGGAAGAGTCACCCAGAGATCATCAGCAAGAGTGGCATGAGACCAGACATAGTAGTCCACTCTAAGTCAACCAAGCAGCTGATCATGATCGAGCTCACGGTGCCATATGAGAACAGAATGGAGGCAGCTCAAATCTACAAGACTGAAAAGTATGCTGATCTGGCAAACAGCCTGAGGAGAGAAGGCTATCAGGTCAAAGTCCTCACTGCAGAAATTGGAGCTAGGGGGGTTTGTAGGAACGTCTGCATACAGCCTCATGAAACAGCTCTCAGTTGCAGGGAAGGAAAAAACCAGAGCCCTGAAAGCAATGGCAGAAGCGGCAGAGAGGTGTTCAAGCTGGATCTGGTCAAGGAGGAACAAAAGTGAACTTCATAAGGCTTAATTTCCCTACAAATATCAGGTGTCCCTGTGGCTCAGTGGTTAAAGCGCGAGTCATTAAGTGGAAAATGAGCATGTCCAGAGGGTCATGGGTTCGAATCCCAGCCATGGCTCGTCCCAAGATGGGAAAAAAAGGGGCAGCAGAGGGACATCCGGAGTCATGAACCGGGTGTGGCCCAACCCCCCTAGAGTGTCAGGAGATAAGGGCCGAAACACTTGCTTGAAGGGGGCTTCTCTTCTGAGGACTCTCTGCTGCCACGCTCTCCACGAGTTTCTTTCTACTGATGCATGGGTAAACCATTGACTTCCGGGAATAGGCCGGAGGACGCCCGGGAAAGACCGGAGGACACTGGGAAAGACCAGAACCAAGGGCTCTGTGGGCTGGCTCCCCACTTTGCCTTAAACATGTGGCTACTAAAAATAAAAGGAAAAGATGCTCCCAGGATTCACCGAAAGGGGGAGAGAATGATGAATCCATCGGTGCTCAACCAATCATGACTGCAAATCCCAAACGGACTATGAACATGGACCAAATGGAATATCCATGTGTCTGTGGAAAGCGTTTCGCTACCACCCGTGGCATGAAGATCCACAGAACAAAGATGGGATGTGTGAAGACTCATCTGAATGAGCAGCAGCGCACTGCATCAGCAGATAAGACGTCGGAAGACCAAGGCCAGGATTTAAACCACAGTGCCAAGGACATCCACGCTGTTGGTTCGGATGAGGAATTTGCACAGGCCCTCGATGCCAGGCGCCTGAAACTCAACCTGCCACGAGCAAACGAAACTGAAGATTGGGAGAAACTGGATGCAAAAATCGTCCAAAGACTCGATGCACTGATAGGGAAAAGCACCCTGGAACACAAACTAGCCACATATGGGGACATTGTGTATGCCACATGTAGAGACGCCTATGGAGCAAAACTACCCAAAGAGAAAACACCTCCAAAGAAATCCAGACGCCAAGAAAAGATGGACAAGATCAGGGTCCAAAAGAAAAACCTCAAGATGCAAATGAAGACCGCACTGCCAGCTGAAAAACAAGGCTTGGAAAAACTGTGGAAAGACCTGAAAGAAAAAC
>CM065727.1:44400122-44402622 GCA_033310375.1 Conus canariensis
ATTGTAATTAAAACTGGGGTTTAAGTGTCTTGCTAGGAAGTTCAAAATGATTTAGAGGCTGGTTGTGGGCGTCCGTAGGCCTACGAGGCGAATGTTCTTTCTTTCAGTAATGGAGAAAGTAAATAATAAGTCCACTGTCTCCACATTGTAAACACAGTTACCAAGGAAGGTTTTTGAAAAATAAGATTATGTACAGTTAGGGCTACGTTTAGATTCGGGTTTGGGTTTGGTCAGGTTAAGGCTACGGGGCAAGCGTTTTTCAGTTGGAGGCTACTGGTTTTCTTATCAAAGTTCCTATCCCTTGTGCATAAGCATGCTAGCTCCATACAAATGGAGAAAATATTGCTCCTTTCCCCCGCTCACTGGTTCTCCTTCGTACTTTGAAAGTAGTGTCAAAGTGTGTTGGTTACAGACCAGCAGACGTCGATCACAATATGGCTTTGGAATGGCAAAAGCAAAGCAGTTGTTTTTACGTGCTGTTTTCTTCAAAGAAGGTTAGTAAATTTGATCACATGAGGCTTTAAAAAAAATCATGTTCTTTCTCCTTTTCTAAACTCACCTTGAAATACAGGTCTGCCCGTCGTCATTTGGTTGTGTATGCTTTGGTCAACTGATAGATTCTTTTTTATATGTTATATACTGTTTGCGTGTTTTTTTTTTTGTAGAGATAAATTTTTGTTAATGACTTTTACTTATCAACACACTCCAGGTACCAACACAATATGAAGCTATTTCATTCATTTTCCCTTTCTTTTCGTTTAATACGTTAAACACCAATCCTTAACGGAGTTTCGCTGTTTATTTGATCGTTGATTTTGTTCCTCATTTATCACAGTATACACAAATAGCATCACTTGTTATCGCAGAAAAAAACACCATGCTCATTTGTTGTGTTTTTGTTGTGTTTAAACATATCTATTTAACATATCTATTTGGTCCTTACTACGATTTTGCTCTCTCGTTTGCTGAACTGGATGTTCGCATGATTAGTCACATTTAAAACTAAATGTTTGTTGCTAACAGTGGGGACGCTTTATCTGATATATTACTGTAACCTGGGGCGCATTCTGTCTGAATCATCGATCTACGTATTCTGAATCTGTAACCTTACACCGCTGACAGGTGTCATATAGCCACTGACCACTTAATACAATATGCTTAAGGTGAAGAAAATACCCACTTTCCTGTACTGATAATATTAATTACAAAGAAAAAGCAGAGGTTCTGGTATTAAGTCTTCCACACAAGTGGGTTCCACACCAGGGTGTTTTTTCCGCTCTTGAAGCATGCTCTCAGTATTTGAACGCCACATCGCCATGTGTCTCGGAAACTATTACCAAGAAGCCATCAGAACTATGCCAGGAGAGGAGCGGCAACATCCAAGACTTGTGTACGTATTCAGCCGATGTTATTTTGGGATAGTCTGCAGATGTACGTATTCAGCCGATGTTATTTTAGGATAGTCTGCAGATGTACGTATTCAGCCGATGTTATTTTGGGATAGTCTGCAGATGTACGTATTCAGCCGATGTTATTTTGGGATAGTCTGCAGATGTAGAATTCATCTACTTATGGTCGGTTGTTTCCACTTTTCATAGCCACTTTCCTCTTGACTTCTACTCCAGTTTCTCCTTTTTTCCATACTTCTGAATATTCCTGCTTCTTTCATACTTCTGACGACAGTTGCTCTTCATGTTGTGCGTTTTCCCCCATCTTTCTTTTTGTTCAAAATAATTTGAAACAACAAGGTGTTTTTGTTTATTTGAGTTTATGGTCGTCTGTGACTACTGCGTTAAAATGTTGTAACGGAAAAAATGTATACATTCGGTAAAATATTTCTGTACTGTACTTTCCTAAAATATGTATGAACAATTAGAGGTTCGTCTTGTATATGGCACGGCAGTATGGAAGACGGGAGTTCAACTCTTTTCTTCCACTGTTTTGACCTTCCTATAACTGAATTACGTAGCCAGTTAGTGCTTCTAAAGAACCGCCAGCGTCGAAAACAGCTTGTTTTGAGACTCATAAACATATCTCTACCCAAAGTTTATTTTGCATAAAAGCGATTGAAAGTCCCCTCACATGCAGTCCTAACCAGTTTCGGTAGTTGTCGAATACAGTCCAATCATAGAGACGCGTAGGCCATACTCCGAAAGTTCTTGAATAAGGCGCTCAGTGGAGAATATGCAACTGAGTCATCCAACATCCCACAACTCTGCTCCCCTCCCCCCCCCCCCCCTTTCTCCTTCTACAAGCCCCTTACCCTACCTAACGCCGCACCCCCACCCCAGAAAAAAAAGAGGAAAAAGAAAGAAAGAATAGTGATACCCAACGTACTTACACGAAAGCTTCATTGTTGTAAACCTGAAACGGGTCCCAACCACAGCTCTCGCTCTACAGACTTGGTGTAATCTATACTGGCTGCTCCGTTTAGCGTCTGTTCACGAGAAACGTGACAGTAGATGACCTAGGAGAGGGTGGAAGCTGGGAAAGGGGGTTT
>CM065727.1:44410122-44412622 GCA_033310375.1 Conus canariensis
TCCTCCGTAAAATGATGTCTAGAGTTTAAGTTTGCAAATTCCTTTAAAGGGGTAAAGTTGTATAATGTTCAGCCCTTGTTTATCCTTAAGGAGTGGTCACTTTTGGATATAGTATGTGCATTTCACACACACAAAGAAATGTATATGTTGTTGCTGTCCTGATTTGTTTCTGTTATTCTTCCACACCCCATTCAAGTTCCTTTTTCTGTCTTCCCCTCTGTGTCCCTCCTACAACAACAGTTGCAAAACGCAGCCTCGAGGGTTAGTAAGATGAATAGGGACAATGCCTCCTGGATGAAACTGAAATGATTCATATATTTCTTTAGAAATCTCAACTGTGGAAAAAAAGAAGAGAGAGAGAAAGAGAGAGAGAGAGAGAGAGAGAGAGAGAGAGAGAGAGAGAGAGAGAGAGAGAGAGAGAGAGAGAGAGAAAAGAAAGAAGAAGAGTATTAGGGATTATAGAATATACCATGTGCTACATCACATTTCACATACCCGATTCTTCCCATCCAGCTGACTGGAGTTTTTTTTTTTTTTTTTTTTTTTTTTTTTTAAGGATCCCCTCCTCCTTCGTAGGATTTGTGAAAATATTAAGATAGCCATTGTTCGAATCTCTGAACAGTGTGTACGAGACGCCCTCAAGTAAACTGGCACACGTTTATGCTTTAAACCAGCTGAAGAGAGGTCTGGTTTGTATTCTTTGATCCCTCACGAACGTTCATTTAGAATGAACCAAACTCGCATATACTACAAATAACATGCATTGTACCGGGCTGAACTCTCTGTCTGTCTGTCTGTCTGTCTGTCTGTCTGTCTGTCTGTCTGTCTCTCTCTCTCTCTCTCTCTCTCTCTCTCTCTCTCTCTCTCTCTCTCTGGGATCATACCTTCTCACTCCTACCCCCACCTTTTCACTCCCTTCACCTTCTACTTTATCAAAGCCTCTACAAAGCGAAAAAGAACTTCAAAATAAACTCTATGTCTCTCTCTCTCTCTCTCTCTCTCTCTCTGTGTGTGTGTGTGTGTGTGTGTGGTGTGTGTGTGTGTGTGTGTGTGTGTATTTGAGTGAGTGCGGGAGAGAGAGGAGAGAGAGAGAGAGAGAGAGAGAGAGAGAGAGAGAGAGAGATGAACATACTTGAATACATATGAGGGAGTCAGAGACGGTGCCTATATACAAAAAGAAAGGGAATGGAGAAAAACCAAAACCAGTGAGACTAGGTATATAGCTTGAACAATTGAATATCGATTTGAACTGATCAAGATTGGTTTTAAATTGGAAATCAAGTATTCTGCCAGTATTGATTGATTAACAATTGATATATAATAACTAGATCATTTATAATGGTATTATTATCATTATGATGATTATTATTGTCATTATTATTATATAGACAGAACAAGCGACATTGATATAAAATGTTTATCTCCTGAACCGCTGAACGGTTTGATTTACAATTTTATCTAGTTGCAAAGCGAGAGGACTGCAGGCGGAAATCTAAACAAATCTTAAGTAAATGTTAGCGAACCGCCCAGAGAACGTGGACAAACGAGTCACAAGACGAAACACAACTGTGTGTGTGTGTGTCGTCTTGTGACTCGTTTGTCCACGTTCTCTGGGCGGTTCGCTAACATTTATTTAAGATTTGTTACAATTTTATGATCGTGTAGGTCTTGAATCTGTCACTCTGAAGCGCGCGGTTTTATGCTCATGTTTCGACGATTTTGTCCCGAGAGAAATCCTCTCCTACGATTGAAAATTTTCTACTGACCTATGACCTGTGACCGTTTTACATTGACGGTATGAAGATCGCATACCGTACGTTTCCAAAGCTGAACAAAGCTGTGTAGCATAGCGAGCGCAGCCGAAGGGAGGGGTTTATTAAGAGCAGACGACGCAGTTGTGACAGGACAATATGTTCGTCATCTGAGCCTCACGCTAACGGAACATAAAACTCTCTCTCATCCATCCATGCATCCAGTTGTGACACACATTCCGGCATGGATGAAACCACACGTTCGGAACGGCAAAAAAAAAACACCTGACTTTATATTTCCGGAGATCCGGAAGGCGACTTAAAAAAAAAAAAAATTTTTTTTAACGTGTGGCTGAAGTAGTCCTGAACATTCCGTTCATGCCCGATCCAGGTTTTTGCCAAACCGGACTTCCTTAGGCGCCATGTTCAGTCGCCATGTGAACGCTGCTTCGGTTGGTCAGCAGTCACGATTGACGCGGATGCCCTTTATTCATGTGAGTGAGGGATACTTTCGCGATCGCCACCATAGTTTCCGAACATTTGGAAGTGGAAATAGGTGGAACTTAGAAACCCTGACAAAGATGATGTTGATAGGCAAGGCGATGCTTTTAACTTGGTACAGCGCGTCTGTGTGCCGGCACTAGATTAAAAAAAAAAAGACATGCAGAAAATCGGATACACACAAAAATGTTACACTAACAAGTGTAAAGATAACCTTTCAAATCAGAAGACGACAGGCTGAAACGCTA
>CM065727.1:44422622-44425122 GCA_033310375.1 Conus canariensis
TTTCTGTGGCTGTGTTCAGGGAGAGTGACTAGGGGGGGTGGGGGGGGGGAGGGAGGGGGTGTTCAGGGATAGTGACTCTGGGGCTGTGTTCAGGGAGAGTGACTTTCCGGGCTGTATTCAGGGAGAATGGCTCTGGGACTGTGTTCAGGGAGAGAGACGCTGGGGCTGTGTTCAGGGACTGTGACGCTGGGGTTGTGTTCAGGGAGAGTGAGTCTGGGGCTGTGTTCAGGGAGAGTGACTTTTGGGGCTATGTTCAGGGAGAGTGACTGTGGGGCTGTGTTCAGGGAGAGTGACTCCGGGGCTGTGTTCAGGGATAGCGACTTTTGAGGAAGTGTTCAGGAAGAGTGACTCCGGGGCTGTGTTCAGGAAGAATGACTTTGGGACTGTGTTTTCTGGGGCTGTGTTCAGGGAGAGTGACTTGGGGGAGGGGGGGGGGGGACGGTTTCAGGGATAGTGACTCTGGGGCTATGTTAAGGGAGAGTGACTTTCCGGGCTGTTTTCAGGGAGAGTGACTTTTTGGGCTATGTTCAGAGAGAGTGACTTTCGGGGCTGTGTTCAGGGAGAGCAACTTTCCGGGCTGTATTCAGGGAGAATGGCTCTGGGACTGTGTTCAAGGAGAGTGACTCTGGGCCTGTGTTCAGGGAGAGTGACTTTTGGGGCTGCGTTAAAGGAGAGTGGCTTTTGGGGCTGTGTTCAGTGAGAGTGACTCTGGGGCTGTGGTCACTGAAAGTAATTTTCGGGGTTGTGTTCAGGGAGAGAGACTCTCGGGCTGTGTTCAGGAGGATAGACTCTTTTCAGAGAGTGACTCTGATGTTGTGTTCAAGGAGTGACTTCGGGGCTGTGTTCAGGGAAAGTGCCTTTTAGGGCTGTGTTCAGGAAGAGTGACTTTGGGTCTGTGTTCAGGTAGAATGACTCAGGGGCTGTGTTCAGGAAGATAGACTCTGGGGCTGTGTTCAGGAAGATAGACTCTGGGGCTGTGTTCAGGGAGAATGACTCTGGGGCTGTGTTCAGGAAGATAGACTCTAGGGCTGTGTTCAGGAAGAGTGACTCTGGGGCTGTGTTCAGGGAGAGTGTGTCTGGGGCTGTGTCCAGAGAACTTGACTCTGGGGCTTTGTTCAGGGAGATTGACTCCTGGGCTGTGTTCAGGGAGTGTGACTTTGGGGCTGTATTGACGGAGAGTGACTCTAGGGTTCCGTGTTCAGGAAGACTGACTGGGGTTTTGTTCAGGGGGAATGACCGCCATGACAGAAGATACTAGGCGTCAGATGCAAGGGCGATTTTGAAAAGCGAGGTTTAGAACTTTTGACAAAAATGTTAGACCATATGTAAACAGTGTTTGAATCCCTAACCTTTTCTTGTTGTTGATTGGACGCTGAGGCACGTAATTAGTGAAATAAGGTCACTGGTTGTATGACGGGTGTGTTCTCTATCTGTATGGCAGACCAGGAGTTGCCAGACAGGAGGATAGGGCATTGGCTGGGGCCAAGTCGGTAGTTCATTTTCGACCTTGGGGGTTGCAAAAGGAAAACGCGGTTTTCGGAAGGTCCAGAGAGTGGTGATGTTGTTGTAGCACAGACAGAACTTGCTAGGGATTCTGTTTGTCAGAATATTGATTCCCTATGGAACACCTCAGCGTCCAACCATTGGATCGTACTACCTACCTCCTGGAAGCTTGAGTACCGTTGGTGGAATTAAAAAAAAAAAAGAAACATTTACCCGGCAACCGTTTAAAAAAAAAAAAAACGAGAAATGCAGTACTTGTATGTTGCTTATTGAAAAGAAAGAAAATGAGCTACCTCTGTGGTGTCCTACAGATGGAAAAGTGATTAGAACGTTCGTATAATAACTGAAAATGAAATCTGGATAGAGGAAGCTATTATATTTGTTTTAATGTTATTGTGAAATTCTTTGTTGTGTTTGGTCGTATAGTAACTGAAAATGAAATCTGGATAGAGGAAGCTATTATATTTGTTTTAATGTTATTGTGAAATTCTTTGTTGTGTTTAGTAAAGGGAGCACAAAAAAGTGAACTCTTCTTTCCCCAGTCTCTCCTTTAAATGAATGGAGCAGATGCGCGCGTATGGAGTAAACATGGTGTGTTGGTGATTGAGTGTGTGCAAATGTGGTGTGTGACAGTGACTTCCAGGGTTGTGTTCAGGAAAGTGCCCCAGAGGCTGTGTTCAGGGAGAGTGACTCTCGGGCTGTGTTCAGGGAGAGTGACTGATGTTGTGTTCAGGGAGAGAGACTCAGGGCAGGGGGGAGGGTGGGAGGAGGCTGTGTTCAGGAAGAGTGACTTTTGGGGCTGTGTTCCGAAAGAGGAAGAGTGACACTGGGGCTGTGTTCAGGAAGAGTGACTTTTGGGGCTGTGTTCCGAAAGAGGAAGAGTGACACTGGGGCTGTGTTCAGGAAGAGAGACTCTGGGGTTGAGTTAATGAAGCTGACTTAGGGCTGTGTTCAGTGACAGTTACTCTGGAGCTGTGTTCAGGGAATGTTACTTTCG
>CM065727.1:44430122-44440122 GCA_033310375.1 Conus canariensis
GCACGCGTGCACAAACATTAAGTGTTCTACAAATGCCAGTACACCTGTAAGTTTGCGCATTTCCACTGATCGGGCATTTTTTTTTTAAAGAAAGAAAGCTATTGTTGAAACGGCGTGGAGAGAGTTTGTAAAATAATCCCAAAACTCCAAGACTGTAAATGTTCAAGTAAATTTTGCGAGAGAAAAGAGAAAAAGGATGGGGGAGGGGAGGGGAGAATGACACTGATGTCCGGGAGAGAAAGTGAAAACAAAGATCTGCCACTCAGTACGATTTTTGAATTAATTTTCGACCAGAGAGAGAGGAGAGAGAGAGAGAGAGAGAGAGAGAGAGAGAGAGAGAGAGAGTGATATCACGCACATCACGATATAGTGATATCGCGCACATCACGTGCGCGAACTCGTAAGGCTAGATGCGCTTACATATGTTGAAGAGACAGGGAAATCGATTGTAGCAATCTAAAGACAGACTTCACAAAATGTCACAATTTCAAGATTGACCTTGGGAACTGATATTGGGCAGGATTATGAACTTTCTCATCTGAATTTTTCAGCTCTCTTGCATTTTGGTAACAATGTTGACTTGGGTAAGTTGGTTGGTTGTTTTTCCTTAACAATTCTTCGAGGCCTCATCTTCCTCAGATTGATATTGTTCTTTACTTTCGTATAACAACCCATTCATTTTATTTCATTTTTTATTGCAATGAATTCATCAATATCCACGTCGCTTTCTGAGACAGTATTGCTCTTTCTGAGACAGTATTGCTCTCTCTCTCTCTCTCTCTCTCTCTCTCTCTCTCTCTCTCTCTCTCTCTCTCTGTATTTATACTTTTTTTGGCGGGATTGGAGGAAGGTGTTTTTTTTTTTGTTTGTTTGTTTTTTTTTTGCGGTATTGGAGGAAGGGGGGGGGGGGGGGGTGAGGGGTGGATGTCCCCAGAGATCGTGGATGCGTCATCCTGCTGAGAGTTCTCAGTTTCTTTTCCACTCTTTGCCTGAGTCAGACTGACCAGAACTCTATATGTTTGAACTTTCATTTTCATCAATTCCTTTCATCGAAAATGATATCGTCTGTCACAGGAAAGTGATTTGCAGTGTTCTTTCTGTCTGTAGTGAAGATTTAATAAAGAACAATCCTAGCACAAAAGTTCTGTATGCTCAATTGGGGATCCGGAGGAAAACCTGAAGTTCAACGGCCTTGCCTCTGCTTTCGGGGCGCGCGTTCAGTTGGTCAGAACTGCAGCCTGGACAGTCGTGAGTTCGATCCATTCACTACGTAGGTTTCATGGCTATAAAAAAACCTTTCCGTCCATCCACCTGACAAAGACGGTGACCATCTAAAGCGGTAACTAACTGCCCATGCAAACATTAGGCTATGAGGCTTCAGCTTTTTGACATGAACTTGCGTCACTCGCTGGGTTTCATACAGGTCTTCCCTCCGTCGTGTGTGCTTTCCATCACAGATGAATTGGAATGTATTTCACAAACACACACACACACACACACACACACACACACCACGCACGCACGCACGCACGCGCGCGCGCACACGCACACACACACACACACACACACACACACACACACACACACGTGCGCGCGCAAACACAAGTACACACACAGACGTGAGTGCCTGCACACACATACAGAGAGAGAGAGAGAGAGAGAGAGAGAGAGAGAGAGAGAGAGAGAGAGAGAGAGTTCTATAAATGCCGTATGCACTCGTTAAGTTTGCATATTTACACTAAGTCGGCCATATGTGAAGAAAGGAAGCTATAATTGAAAGGACATAGAGAGATCTTGGAAAGGAGTCCCAGAAGTCCCAAGATTGTACGTGTTGAAGTACACTGTACAATTAAAAAAAGGGGGGTGGGGGAAGGGGTAGGTGGGCTGAGGAGTGGCACTGATGCTTAGGAGAGAGAGTGAAAACATAGATCTGCCACACACTAAGTGCGATTTTCAATTTCATCGTCGATCCGCGCGCGCGCGCGCGCGCGGTGTGTGTGTGTGTGTGGTGAGATCGTAAAGCGCAATGCGCCTGCACTAATTGAAGAGACTGGGAAATCGGTTGTGGCAATCTGAATATATATTTTAACATAATTTCAGGATTGACATTGGGAATGGAGACTGGGCAGGATTTTCAGCTATTGTTTCAGTCTCTCATCGGTTTTCGTGCATTTTGGTAACAATCGTTATCTCCTTTTCTCCCACCCTTCGAGGCTTCATTTTCTTCAGATTTATATTCTTCTTTACTTTCGTCTTACAACTTTTTTTTTTCGTCGATTTCTGCTTCGCTTTCTGACGCAGTGCTGTTCTCTCTCTCTCTCTCTCTCCTCTCTCTCTCTCTCTCTCTCTCTCTCTCTCTCTCTCTCTCTCTCTCTCTCTCTCTCTTGTGTGTGTGTGTGTGTGTGTGTGTGTGTGTGTGTGTGTGTGTGTGTGTGTGTGTGTGTGTATTTATGCTTTCTTTTCGAAAGGGAGCGGGGGGAGACTTTGGATGTCTGTAGATATCGAGGTGCTCGTGGACGAGTCATCCTGCTGACATTTCTCCATTTCTTTTCCACCCTTTGCCTGAGTCAAGCTGACCAGAATTCTGAAAGTTTGAGCTTTCATGTCAATTCCTTTTGTTGTAAAAGGACACTGTCCAGCACTGAACGTAGTTCGCTAGTATTCTTTCTTTCGCTAGTCGAGATTTGGAAAACAACAATTCTTCCACAAAAGTGTTTTCTTCTTTTTTTTTAAATTTATTTATTTTTATTTATTTATTTATTTTTTTGCTGTCCCAACCTCTGCGCCACCTCAGAGGCAGTGTACCCACGCCGCTCATTCCGACACCCCGTCCACAGCCACAGCCCGGTCGGCCCCGCCGCAGCCCCGGCACCAGCAATCCACAGGGAGCAGTCAATGTCAAGTCGTAAAGAGGCAACCCACCGGAGGAGACACTGCACTGCTGCCGAGTCACTTCGGTGGTGTTCAGTGGCGCCTGATCTGATCTAACATACGCAGGACACCACCTACTAAGCTCCCTACTGACGACAATAATTGCTTAGTCGCGGAGCCGGCGTGAGTGAGCTCTCCCTCCGGAGGGCGCCACCACGTCCGTCCAACGACAGCCCCCATGGACTCGCCGATACCGGTGACCCCGACGGAACCAAACGAAGGCCACAGACATGGAGAGGACATCGAAACTGAGGTCACCATGAGAGCAGAGCATGAAAGGCCACAGAATTTGAGACATGTTTTTTAATGCTGATCAATGAGAATGAGGATGATTAAGATGATGCTACGGATTTCCATTTCGGTCTGAGACTACATGACAGGGCTGTACTCTACGCTTCCTTTCATAATATATCCCGGCGTCAACCAGGCCCGAGAGATACAGGCACCTGCAATGTTGGTCAGGAAATTTGAGCAACACTCTCAGAAACGCATCCATTAAGTGGATGAAACTCGACTGTGTGGTCCCAGTCTTCCCAACTGAGTCCGCAGCAAACTCAACTCTGGGTAGGAGCCGGTCGGAGCAGAAAAACCCACATGACTTCTGATGGGATTCGAACCCACGACCTCCCAGCCAGGAGTCCGCGACGCTAACCACTTCGTCACGGCGGCTGGTAAAAAGTGTTCTTCTATGTGCTCACTGGGGCACCCGGAGGCAAACCTGGAGTTCAAAAGCCTTGCTCCTGCTTTTAGGGCCCACATTCAAGTGGTCAGAACTGCAGCGTGGACAGTCGTGAGATCGAGCGATACGCTGCGTACGTTTTCATGGCTATAAAAAAGGTTTCGTTTATTCAGCCAACAAAAAGGTTGTACATCTAAAACCGGTAACTGCCCCTGCGACCGTTAGGCTATGAGGTTTCAACTTATTGACGTTAACTTTCGTCACTCGCTGGCTTTCAAACAGGTCTTCTCTCTGTCGTGTGTTCTTTCCGTCAAAAGGGTGAAAGGGAATGTCTCTCTCTCTCTCTCTCTCTCTCTCTCTCTCTCTCTCTCTCTCTCTCTCTCTCTCTCTCACACACACACACACACACACACATACACCACACACACACACACATACACACACACACACACACACACACACACACACACACACACACACACACACACACACTCTCTCTCTCTCTCTCTCTCACGTGCGCGCGCACACACACACACACACACACACACACACACACACACACACACACACACACACACACACACACACACAGTGTTCTACAAATACCAGATACACCCGTAAGTTTGTGTATTCATACAAAGTCAGCCTTCTTAAAGAAAGGAAGCTGATGCTGAAAGGGCGTGAAGAGAGTTTGAAAAGAGGCCCATGAACTCCAAGGCTGTACATGTTGAACTACACTGTGCGATTGAAAAGGAAAGGAAAGGGGAGGGGGGGGGGGGGGGGGGAGATTAGGCTGTTGCCGAGAAGAGAAAGTGAAAACAAGGATCTGCCACTCATTATGTGCGATTTTCAAATAAATTCTCTCTCTCTCTCTCTCTCTCTCTCTCTCTCTCTCTCTCTCTCTCTCTCTCTCTCTCTCTCTCTCTCTCTCTCTGTATAGGGGGTGGTCACAAAAGAAAAAATGTAGCAGTGATGACAGTGTTTTTATTCCTGTTTATGCCAATGAGAGAGAGCTGTCAGTGTCGGATCATGAAAGACGTAACGAGAATTGTAACAAAAGTAAACATATTCTGCATGATAACGGAGATAAAACGAATAATACACATTCAAAATATTTTACGTTCCTGCACTGGAATATTAATGGAATTCTTTCTAAGATTCACAATAAAGATTTTCTTTCTTATTTGTCCAAATTTGACTTTATCTGTCTTGTAGAGACTTTTGTGGAAAATCTTGAATTTAATGTGTTTACTGGTTATACTGTGTTTAGCAAACCTGCTGTTAAGTTTACTAGACAAGGCAGACGTTCAGGGGGGGTAATATGTCTGATTAAGAATGATTTTGTGCACTATGTCAGAGAACTCCAGGTAGATTGCTCAAATGCTCTTTTCTTTTTGATTGACGGGATATTGTTTGATCTTGCAGAAGATGTGTTATATGTTTGTGCATATGTGCCTCCTGAGGGTTCACCGTATTATGCTTTTTTTTATATAGACAATGGTATATGTTCTCTGGAAGAATGCCTTACTGAGTGTATGCTTGATTTGAACCATATACATGTGATTCTATCTGGAGATTTGAACAGTAGAACTGCAAATGTCTCTCAAGATATTTTTTATGAGCATGATAAGTATGGTGTTGATTTAACGAGTTGTTCCAATTTTTCGGAAAGAAAATCTTCCGACAGTATAATCAATGGCTATGGAAAATGTTTGTTGGATATGTGTACTTCACTTGGATTGTGTATATTAAATAGAATATGTCATGGGGACCTCGATGGGCACTACACTTATATATCAGAGTCAGGGTGTAGTGTAAATGACTATTTTTTGATGTCTCGAGACTTATTTTCACTTGTTCTATCGTCTTGCAGTTTATATGTATCAGAACGATTGGAATCTGACCATTTACCCGTCGAGCTTCATTTTGAATTGCCGAATTTAAACCCTGTGTTTTTGACCGCTGGAAAGGAACGTGAAGTTATTAAAAAGTTTGTGTGGAAGCCTTCTTTTGAACATACTTATGTCACTGCAATGCATTCAGATGAAGCATTGTCATCTCTTGACAGTGCTATTGATATGATTGATCGTGACTGCAATGAAGCCTTGAATATGTTTCTTACATGTGTTAAAACTTGCTCTTCTTGCATGGAAAAACAACTCTGTTTGAACAATGCTGATGAACAAAATGACTGGTATGACAAAGAATGTAAACTAAGTAAATCGAAAGCAAAAGGATTGCTACACACATTTCGGCAAACGAAGGATAGTTCTGATCGTGATGCTTACTGCATAGCTAGGAGAGAGTATAAGAGTTTGTTAAAATTTAAAGAAAATCAGCACAATGAGCAATTGTTAGGGGCGTTAGTTGATTCCATAAGTGATCAAAGGGAGTTTTGGGAAAATGTCCATAAAATTTCTTCAAAACGAAAGCAGCCACGTAACAATATAACAATTGATGATTGGTATAAACATTTTAAACAGTTGCTTGAAACAAATTCAGAAAACGAATTTACGTTAGTATCTAACGACAACATTGATGATAGTTTTGATGAATATGAAGATGGTGGTTCCATGAACCGCCCAATATCTAGAGAAGAGGTGTTATTGGCTATAAGAAAGTTAAAGAACGGTAAATCCGCTGGTCCGGATG
The DNA here is from genome assembly GCA_033310375.1 of Conus canariensis. NCBI lineage: Eukaryota > Metazoa > Mollusca > Gastropoda > Neogastropoda > Conidae > Conus > Conus canariensis. Next base: position 44,436,385 of record CM065727.1, read on the forward strand.
AAATTATCGGCGAGTTGCTGAAAAATGCTGGTGATCGAGTAATTGACTTCTTTGTTAAACTGTTTAACACTCTGTTTGATAAGGGAGTATTCCCAGATAACTGGACAGAAACTATTATCTTACCTTTATTTAAAAAAGGTAATGTAGACGATCCCGGTAATTATAGAGGGATATCATTATGTAATACAAGCAGTAAAGTTTATAGTTCTATAGTAAATAATAGGATTCAAGAATGGATTGAGCTGCATAATATCACAGGGGAATATCAAGCGGGGTTTAAAAGGGGATACTCCACCATTGATCACATGTACACATTATTAGCTTTAATCCAAAAACAGTTTTGCTTTAACCGTAAACTCTATGTCGCCTTTATTGACTTTGAGAAAGCTTTTGACTCTATAGAAAGGAATCTACTGTGGCCTATTCTGGTAAAAAATGGTATCAAAGGAAAACTCCTTCGGTGTATTCATAGCATGTATACTACAGTCAGAGCTAGAATTCGCTCGGGGGCAAAATTGACAGATTACATAAACTGTACCCGGGGGGTAAAACAAGGGGATGTTACAAGTCCAGTGCTGTTCTCTTTATTTATAAATGAATTAGCAATAGAAGTGATTAGAAATGGGAGGCATGGTGCAACATTTATGCATGATTATTTTGAACTATTTATATTACTTTTGGCAGATGACATAGCTCTTCTGTCGGAAACAATATTTGGGCTACAGACGCAACTAAATAGTCTACATAGGGCAGCAACAGCACTCCATCTGAATGTGAATATGAATAAAAGTAATATAGTTGTATTTAGAAAAGGTGGGTACTTAGCAGCTAGTGAACATTGGACTTATAATGGAATCCTTATGCCTGTTGTTTATAAATATTTAGGCATCTATTTTTCAACACGGTTGAGATTTACTGTTTCTTGTAAGAACCTTGCCTGCAGAGCAAAGCATGCGTTGTTATGCATATTGCAAAAATTACGTAAGTTAAAATGCAATTCTCTTGCTGTATATTTAAAACTATTTGACGCGCAGATACAACCCATTGTTCAGTATGGTGCTGAATTGTGGGGGCTAAGTAATGCCGCACACTTTTGTGAAAAAGTACATCTCTTTGCTCTGAAAAAGTTTTTAGGAGTTCAGTTACAAACACCGAATGACCTTGTGTATGGTGAGACAAATAGATACCCTGTTTACATAAATTCTGCCGTTAGGTGCATGCACTACTGGTTAAAGTTGACAAGAATGGATGAGTCAAGATTACCGCGAAAAGCATATAGAACATTATTTGAGTTAGACTCTCGTGATAAGACAAACTGGGTGTCTGACATTCGCTGTAAGTTATACATGTTTGGTTTTGGTTATGTGTGGTTAAACCAAGGTGTTGAGGGAGTGGAACAGTTTATTGCTGACTTTAAAGAAAGACTTGTACTTTGCAGATGGCAAGAATGGGATTTTCATGTCAAGAATAGTGACAGATTTAGTGTATATAAGACTTTTTGCACAATAGCAATAGATAAAATGCATTTAACGTTAAATCTAGACAGACATATTAAGATTATTACAACAAGATTCAGACTGGGTATTTCAGATATTGCTGTACATAGATGTCGATACAAACAACATACCCCTGTTGATTTGATTTGTCCATTGTGTAAAGAAGAGAAAGAAGATGAAGTGCATTTTGTTCTGTGCTGTCCTTCACAAAACGAAATAAGAGAACGTTATATACATTTGAAATACTACAGATTTCCAAGTCTTTTCAGATTAAGCTTACTTCTAGCTTCCAATAACGAACGAACAACTAGAAATCTGTCCATTTACCTATACAAAGCATTTAAGTTAAGATCTGTTCTTGTTTCTTAATGTAAAGCATTGAATCAGTTTTTGAACGTGTAAAATATGGAATGATTTTCAGATGCACCCCTTCACGAGGGGCAATGGCCTATTTGTGAATAAAATATCCGTATCCGTATCCGTATCTCTCTCTCTGTGTTGGTGCGTGTGTATGCGTGTGTGTGTGCGTGCGTGCGCGCGCGCGCGCGCGCGTGTGTGTGTATGTGTGTGTGTGTGTTCGTGTGTGTGTGTGTGTGTGTGTGTGTGTGTGTGTGTGTGTGTGTGTGTGTGTGTTGTGTGTGTGTGTGTGAGAGAGAGAGAGAGAGAGAGAGAGAGAGAGAGAGTCATGTGCGTGGGATCGTATGGCTCAATGTTCTTAGAATTGTTGAAGAGATTGGGAATCGGTTACAGCAATCTGAACATAAAATTTAACGAAGTTTTGTAATGTCAGAATTGACCTCTTTGTTACAGTTTCTCATCTGATGTTTTCAGCTTTCTTGCGTTTTGGTAACAGTCGTTAACTTCCGTTGTCGTTTTCGTTGTTGTTGTTGTTGTTGTTGTTGTTTTTGTTGTTGTTGTTGTTGTTTTACTAAGTCTTCGAGGATTCATCTCCCTGAGATTCATATTCTTCTTTAGTTTCGTCTAACATCCATTTTTTTTTCATTTGAAATAGTTTGTCGATTTCCACGACGCGTCCTGCTTCCCCCCCCCCAGTTCTATCTCTCTGTCTCTGTCTCTCTGTCTCTCTCTGTCTGCCTATCTGTTTGTCTCTCTCCACCTCTTTCTCTGTCTGTCTTTCTGTTTCCACCTCTCTCTCTGTATTTTTTTGGTGGTAGTTGTTGGGAGGGTGGTTGGGGGGAAGACGGGGAGGGGTATGTGCTGAGGATGTCCCAAGAGACTGAGGTGTTTGTAGATGAGTGAATTTGCTGACAGTTCTCCGTTTCTTTTCCACCCATTGTCTGAGTCAGACTGACCAGAATTCTTACTCAAACTTCAAGCTTTCATTTCCCCCATTCCTTTTATCAGAAAGAACACCGTCCAGCGCAGAAAGTAATTTCTTTCCTTTCCTTTCTTTCTCTAGTCAAAATTAAGCAATGAACAATCATACCTCCAAAGTTCTCCTGCGTGCTCATTGGGGCATGTGGAGGAAAAGCTGGATTTTTAAGGCCATGCTTCTGCTTTTGGGACCCGCATTCAAATCGTCAAAACTGCAGAGTGGACGGTCGTGAGTTCGAACCATTCGCTACGCGGGATTTTCATGGCTATAAAAACCTTTTCATCCATCCGATTAACAAACACGGCGAACATGTAAACCGGTAACAGCCGCTGTGACCATTAGGCTCTGAGGCTTCAACTTTTTGACATTAACTTTTCGTCACTTGTTGGCTTTCACACGAGTCTTCTGTCCGTCATGTGTGCTTTATCACAGACAAAAAGGAAACATTTAAAACACGCTCTCTCTCTCATACACACACACACACACACACACACACACACACACACACACACACACACACCACACACACGCAAAGTATTCTACAAAAAACAAACATACCTGTGTAAGTTTGCATATTTACACAAAGTCGGCTGCATATGAATAAAGGGAGCTGATGTAGAAATAACGTGAAGAGATTTTGAAGAGGGGTCCGAGAACTTCAAGACCATGCGTGTTGATTTACATCGTGCGATTCAAAAAAGGAGGGTGGGGGTGGGGAATCGTGCTGATGCCTAGCAGAGAAAATGAAAAAGATCTGCCACCCAATATGTTCGCACAGGTGAGATTGAAAGGCCCAGTGCACTTGGGAAATCGATTGTTAGAATCCGAGCATGTTTGTTTGTATTTTTTTTAACGAAATTTCATAATTTCAGGATTGACCTTAGAAACAGGTTGGCCAGAATTTTC
>CM065727.1:44445122-44447622 GCA_033310375.1 Conus canariensis
GTCTGTCTGTCTGTCTGTCTGTCTATCTATCTATCTGTCTGTCTGTCTGTCTATCTGTCTATCTATCTACCTGTCTATCTATCTATCTATCTATCTATCTATCTATCTATCTATTATCTATCTATCTATCTATCTATCTGTCTGTCTGTCTGTCTGTCTGTCTGTCTGTCTGGCTATCTGTCTGTCTATCTATCTATCTGTCTATCTATCTATCTATCTATCTATTTATCTATCTGTCTATCTATCTGTCTGTCTGTCTGTCTGTCTATCTATCTGCCTATCTATCTGTCTATCTGTCTGTCTGTCTATCTGTCTGTCTATCTATCTATCTATCTGTCTGTCTGTCTGTCTGTCTGTCTATCTATCTATCTATCTATCTATCTATCTATCTATCTATCTATCTATTTTCCTTCGGCTGTCTATCTCTCCGGCTGGCCGTCGTGCGTGTGTGTGTGTGTGTGTGTGTGTGTGTGTGTGTGTGTGTGTGTGTGTGTGTGTGTGTGTGTGCTCTGTCTGCCTGTCTATACTGAATGGAAGGGCAAAGGACGGGTAAAACAGAACGCGGATTGTCTCATAGTGGGGACCAGAACTGTCCTTTTAGTGTTGCATTGGGAGACTTACTTGAATCGACCTCGAAATAATGGGAAAACTTCCGATGATTCATTGTCTCCAGTCGCGTTCAGGCGAAAAAAAAAAAAGAAGAAGAAAAAAAAAAACCCGTATTCGGTAGGCCTGTTCACACGTTTGTACTGTTATTTACGTGCCTGCATGCGTTTTTGCTGTTGCGCATTGGGGCATCGTGTGTTTAATGTAGTTATAATGTACATAACGTAAACCGGTGTGCCAATTTAGCAGTGTGAAGAGACAGCATGCGCAGACCTTGTTACGTCGCCTTGACGTCCTCGGTGGTCTGTGTCATGGCAGCCATTTTGAATTAATTATGTCTTCCTGTCTGCTAGACGATGGTTCTCCATTCTGTCGTAAAGACCGCCCATGCAGTCTCTCGTTCTTGTTCGGAGTAGGGGGAGGAGAGGGGGTGGGGAGGAGAGAGAGAGAGAGAGAGAGAGAGGAGAGAGAGAGAGAGAGAGAGAGAGAGAGAGAGAGAGAGAGAGAAGAGGGGCGGGGAACGAGGGTGGCAAATGATTTTTCACGATAATGAATCCGCAGTGGTACAGTTTTTTTTTTTTATCCAGTCTTCATATGGTTATGAAGACGAGAAAGAGACAGACAGACAGAAAGAGAGAGAGAGAGAGAGAGAGAGAGAGAGAGAGAGAGAGAGAGAGACAGAAAGAGAAAGAGAGAGAGAAGGGGGGAGGGATGAGGGGGTGGGGAGAGGTAGGGGTTAGGAAAAGAGATTCTTTATTTCGACTCTCTCTCTCTCTCTCTCTCTCTCTCTCTCTCTCTCTCTCTCTCCTCTCTCTCTCTCTCTCTCTCTCTCTTCTCTCTCTCTCTCTCTCTCTCGTTCTTCGGCTAGAGCTGGGGTTCACTATTCGTGAGTTTTTGTTTCTGTTTGTTTTATGTTTTACGTATTCAACCCTTTTCAATCCTGCAATTGCGATTGCTACATTCTGTCTTGGGGTAAGGTGTCTCAACACGTTTCATTTGTTGTCATGCATTCCACCGGCACACGATGGCCTTCTCTCGTCCGGCACGAGGGTGGAACGGTAGTCGGCGTGGCTACAAGATGTTGCCATGAACGCCTTCACGCACGGAACATTTTTAAAAGTCACATTCGAAGGACTACAAAGGGATGTTTCCTCTGAACAGAGAATCTCTTCCGATCTGCCCTATCTTGAGTGAGAATAGAACCCTGGAGCTAGGAACTACAAAAGTCTGATGTGTTGCCCACTAGGTCATCCAGGCCTCCTGGCCGAGGGGTAAAAAAAACACCTTTTGACCCGATAACAATTTATTGCCTTCCGCTCAAAAAAGTCATAGCACAAAGAGTTTTGTTACGTGACGTCTTATACAGGGCATCAGTTTTCAAAATAACCTAAAGAAGAAAGTTTATGTCAGAGGATAATGTTGCCCCCTCCTTCCAAAACAACAAGAACAACAAAACCGTCAACAGTGACATTGTAAGCAGCGCAGATGCCCTTTGATATCAACTCACTCGCACACACAATCATCGCAGCTAATACCTCCTTCCTATACCAGTTCTTAGTCCCACCTTACGACTCGTCCTAACACTCCCCCCCCCCCACCCCCCCAGTCCCAGCCCCACTCCACACATACCACATTTCCCGTATTCCCCCAGCCCTCCCTTCTCGCCTTTCTCCCATTCATCGGTCCGCAGCAGATGTGCACCGAACATGATACACCATACCAAATTTGAGAAAGCGCCAGTGAGAATTTTTGAGAATGAAAAGACGAACAGTCATGCTTTGTTGTTGCTATTTACGTCAAGAACAGGGAAAACGTTGGACTACAACATCTTGAAGAAGAAAGGTGGCAGAGTGGTTAAGACGTTCGCCTGCCAATCCAACGTGTGAGAAGTGCG
>CM065727.1:44455122-44475122 GCA_033310375.1 Conus canariensis
TTTTGTGCGACCCCACTGGGGCATGGAGGGTTTCAGAAAACAGCATAATAAAAGGATACACACACGCGCGCGCGCAGACACACACACACACACGCGCTCACGCATGCACGCACGCACTAAAACACTCACACAGTAACACACATACTGCGCCCAATATTATCTTCAAGTGTAAGACGTTCAATTGAAACATAGCACGCACGGTCGCACGCACGCGCGCGCGCGCGCGCGCCACACACACACACACACACACACAACCACACACACACACACGCACACACACACACACACACACACACACACACATTCCTGCTTATCTTTCATGAGCGATAAGGCTACAGATGCTGACGACATTATCGGCGAATTGTTAAAACACAGACTGAGTTATACACTTTTCATTACATAATTTTTTTTCATGTTATTTGATAATGGTGTTTTCCAAAACAACTGACCAAACTTTCCTGTGCTTCCTTTGCTTAATGGCAACTTTAGTAATCCAAATGATGATAGAGGAACATAACTGTATGACAAGAATAGTGAAATTAACAGCACAGTTGTAACAGTTACTGACTGCAGGTATGGGTGAAAGGACGGTATTTGACAGAGAACTTCAAGCAGAATTGACCAGACATTTTTACACTGCCGATCGCAAGTTTACTTTAAGGGAAACTCAGAAAAGAAGCAGTTTTGCTTTGATGGTGAATTGAATGTGGCCTTCAATAGTTTGTAATAAGTATTTGAATCCACACAAGAAGTCTAAAACGTACAATGCACGCTGTCGTGCCAAATGTCACAATATCAAAGCTAAAATTAAATATGGAGGTAGACTAACATTTTTCATCAACTGCTTTAGATTTGAAAAAAAAAGAGACGCCAGCAGCTTTTTTTGTTTGTTTGTTTTGTTTTGTTTATTTTTTGACTACCGAATTAGCGTTACAGTTAATACAGGGATAGAGACATGAGCCAATGCTTACATCTGATTGTAATAGAATTATTCATATTGCTAATGGCCTAGGATTTAGCTTTACTTTTCCAAACTGTTATTGGCTTATAAACACTTCAGAGTTTTTGAAAACTGAGCCGAATTTCTGACAGTTGAGAGGAATACATACGCTATCGCTCCCAAGCCAAACAATGACATTCCAGACACTTCATGTTCTTTCCTCTTGTCAAGTGCTTTCATGGAATCGCTGTCTCTGCCAACACATGGTTGCTGTTTAACATTTTTGAAGTACACTGTCATTAAGTTCCATCTTATGACTTGGCTCATTTTTGCACTCTAGAACCATCGCTGTAGTGTCTTGACCCAAGGTGCGACGAAAATCTGTAAGGTTCTCCTGACAAGGATGGACACTTCCACAGGCCGAATTGCTGACTAAGATCAGCAGCACTCCCATCGTGACAGCAGAAAGTAACCTGAATCTGCTCTTCTGTTCTGAATTCTTTTTCTTTTTTTTGCCTCCGGGTTGATCGGTCTAGCAGGTCGTTTTGAAAATAGCTCTTCGGCTATACGAACGGCAGATGTGCAAACTCTGCGAATAAACGAACTTTTCTTTTTTCGCGGGCAGACTTTTTTTTCTTTCTTTTTTTTTTTTTTTTTTCCTTTTTTTTTTACGTCAAGCGGAATAGCGGATTGACTTGCGTCTGACCATAAAAAATTCCACCGAAAGCGATTGGTTGTATAGGTAATATTTGCTCAAAGATGGACGACAGTACCTGCTCAACAGTTTCTCTTGAATTTCTTTTCTTTTCTTTTCAGTTCTTTTCAATCATCATTACGTCATTTCTTCAGAAAAAGCCGAAGCGTCACAAAGAAAACTGTTCGTCGCGCCGAACACAACACAAAGCCCAGATCTAGAAAACGCACAGGGGCCACCTAGGTTTTTGACATCACATACAGTTTGGCAGCTACAGGTCCCGCAGACCCTGCAAAAAGTCGGCCTTCGTTCAGACATCTTCACGCAACTTACATCATTCCTCTCTCACAGAAAATTGGTTGTCCCCTGATGAGACGTCACCACCTCCACCCTAGTCAGCCCCCTCTCCCTCTGGTCCACCATTCCCTCTTGGCGAAATGAATCAAAAGCAAAGCAAATATGTTCCAAATACAAGGGAGATATGTTTTTTTTGTTAAATTTTCACCTTGGAGGGGCGTCATTACAATGTTGTCTGAGAGTCTATGTGACTCATGAAACGGAATAACAGGTGATGTAAAAAGATAACGCTGGGAGGAAATCAAGTAACATCGGGCCTAAATCATGTATAATCCTCTGTGTGTGTGTGTGTGTGTGTGTGTGTGTGTGTGTGCGTGCGTGCGTGCGTGCGTGCGTGCGTGCGTGCGTGCGTGCGTGTGGTGTGTGTGTGTGTGTGTGTGTGTGTGTGTGTGTGTGTGTGTGTGTGTGGTGTTGTGTGTGACCTTGAGTCGTTCTTCATGTAACAGATGGGTTTACCAGTCTAGTATGCGTTTCTGCATCCGTGACCATTGTTGATTCAGCTTCCTAATAACAATGATGCAGTAACCAGCAGAAACCACATGCAGAGGTACCTTCGTCCCTTCTGTTTGTCCCTTTCAATTACACACACTTCACACCCCCGCCCACACACCACACACACACACACAAACACACGCACGACAGCACGCAAACACACAAACAACACGCACGCGAACAACGTTAACGCATGCACGAAACACGCGTAAACACACACTGATTTCCTGTCACTTTCGTACTGCTTACTGACTTCCATGTTCCCTTGTTTTCGTTCTTTCCTTTGTTTTCTCTCACAATTCTCTTTATAAGAGAAGAACATTGAGAATGGTATCAAGAAAATCTGTGTCCGGAAAACTTTTAAGATTGTTATCAAAGATTACATCCAGGACGTCCTATTTCTTTACGTGTCCTTTGTTCTCTCTCGTTTTCTCTCTCTCTCTCTCTTCTTGTTACTTATCGTTTTGTATCTATCTCTCTCTGTCTTCCAGAGGTCTGTGTTACTGCTCGTTCTATGTCTCTGTTTGTCCGACTCTTTCTATCTGTCTGTCTCTCACTGTGTGTCTCTGTCTCTGTCTGTCTGTCTGTCTGTCTGTCTGTCTGTCTTCTCTCTCTCTTCTCTCTCTCTCTCTCTCTCTCTCTCTCTCTCTCTCTTGTTACTTATCGTTTTGTATCTATCTCTCTCTGTCTTCCAGAGGTCTGTGTTACTGCTCGTTCTATGTCTCTGTTTGTCCGACTCTTTCTGTCTGTCTCTCGCTGTGTGTCTCTGTCTCTGTCTGTCTGTCTGTCTGTCTGTCTCTCTTCTCTGAACCCCAACCTCTTGATTACGATTTTATCAACCGTACATTATGAAGTCTCTTGTGCCTCACTGGCACTAGAACTGTAAGAAGAAAGTGATCAAATAAAATCTGAAAGTGGAAGTATGATTTTGACGAGATATGTCTGGAACGTTGACGTGAAGTAATAGAAGAAAACGCATGTGTGTTGATCTCGCTCGGAACACGGGCACTACAGCCCCTCTTCAGAAAAAAAGCTCTCAAAAATGTTTATATCAATAGTGTAACTAAAGCATCACAGCATTGGTGCAATATACAGAAAAGTACTTTGGGTGATCCGGATGTGTGTGCTGTGTTTGTGTACAAAAATTTACAACCTGAAAACGACTTTTTAAGTTTTGTTCCTTTTTCTTGTGATCTTCACGTTCACAGTGCTGACCTCACACATGACTCGCTAATATGTCAAGGTTGTCAGTGCCATGTAGGAATCAACATGATCATGAATTATCACCAGTACAGACAGACAGAGAGGAAGGAATTGGTGGAGATGCAGAAAGAGTTTTTCTCTCTCTCTCTCTCTCTCTCTCTCTCTCTCTCTCTCTCTCTCTCTCTCCACAGTTCTGCGCTCACACATGACTCGTTAAAATGTCAAGCTGGTCTGTGGCATGATTAGAATCGTCCTGATCATGAATTATCGTGCATCACCTCTGTAGACAGAGAGAGCGAAGAAGGGAATGGATAGGGTAGGGATACAGAAAGACAGTTTTCTACACTCTCTCTCTCTCTCCTCTCTCTCCTCTCTCCTCCCCCCCCCCCCCCCCCCCCCCCCCCCCCCCCCCCGCAACGCTCCTTTAAGTTGAATGCAAGACGATCACTCCAATCCCAAAATCACACACCGGAAGGAGGGACAGTGCGTATGCCCGAATCCACCTTCTTCTTCCCCCTTCTCCCCACATGGTCAGTTAGGTCAGGCTGATTTCACCCATTGTTCCCATATCACTCCCCAGTTCTCAAACTGTCTAACGTGTCAAAACATATTAAAAGCACATTGGAGCTAAATTTGAGGGAGAAGGGGGGCGGGGGGGGAGGGGGGGGAGGGGGGTGATTTTACAACAAAGGGGGAGGTCGGTCTGGATTTACTCCCTTGGTTGCGAGTTTGGGCACATCCCCTTGCTCTCCCGCCGGGGAGTCATTTTGGGTGTGGAGTGATCACGGCACTTCACATCGTCGAGGGTGAAGAGAACGCTGCTCAAGAGTCGACAAAAGGTTGCTGGCTTGCATCGCTTGCAGCATATTGTATTCCGCTTCACAATGGGCATGATCAAACGAGGATATCCAATTTCACTATTCAGTTTCACCTATTCCAGTTTCACCTATTCCATTTCACCTATTCCAGTTTCACCTATTCTAGTTTCACCTACGGTCTCAGGAAGGCCAAGTTCACCTACTGTGATGTATCTTAAGGGTCAATTTCACCTACTGTGGTTTTTGCGCTATACGAGGGACCGACCGACAGCCTACCAACGCATTACGCATGGGTAAAAATACACGTGAAAGCAATGCCTTTGACCATCCAGAATTAACTTTCGCCCCCCTCTGTTTGTGCTGACAAATTCATGCTCCATGGTTGCAGAGATGAGAAATGAACCAGTGTGTGCAAGTCGGTGAAGGGACTGAGTAAATTTCACATTTCAAACACTTTACAAAAGTACGAGTCAGTGAAGTTATGAGAAAAGACTGAGTCAATTTCACACTGAAAAATTAAAAAGTGGGCAAGACATGCAGAGAGAGAACAAGAAAAATACAGTTCACAGGTCGTAGGTGAAATCTGACGGCTTGCCATTCCCGAGGTAGGTGAAATTGGACTTTTGGCAAATTCTGTAAAAAGGAGGGGAACAACTTGAGTAGGTGAAACTGCACGGGTCAGGGGCAGCCATCTTGCTAATTTGAATAACAAAGCGTAGGTGAAACTGGAATAGGTGAAACTGGACGCCCCCATCAAACTCATGATGCAGTGTCGGCTCAATTCGACCGGACCATACATACGGCCGTTGCATCGCCTTTGTCGGCTTAGTTGAGGAGAAGACAGGTGCCTGTTCATGCGACTGCAGTGCAGTCTGGCAACGACGGGTCTGCTGGCTGGAATGGCTGGTCACTCGACAGAACATCCTCCCTTTTTAGGGCGGAGCGCTTTCTTCGTCAAGGAGAGTGACGGACAGGTAGGGAAGGGGTGGATCAGTGGTACAGATGGCGGGTGGTTGAGGGGGAAGAGAAAACGAAACAAACAAGCAGAACAACAACGACAACAAAACATGTAGGTGTGGGGGGAAAGAAGGTTGGAGTAGGGTAGGGGGTGTCAAGCTATTCTCTTTCCCAGACTGTTGATGAGTTGGGTCTAGAGAAGCGGGTGGGGAAGGGGAGGGGGGGGGGGTAGGGAAGGGAAGCTGAAGGGATGCAGTGGGGGCCAACAGCGAAACGGATTTAAGTTCACTAAAACATTGTAAAGCAGGAAGGGGAAGAAGGGACGGAAAACGCGCGCGCGCGCGTATGTTTGTGTGTGTGTGTGTGTGTATGTGTGTGTGTGTGTGTGTGTGTGTGTGTGTGTGTGTGTGTGTGTGTGTGTGTAAGCCTGACACCTTTTGTTTTCTTTTACATCCTGCCCTCACAAACATAAGAAATGAAATACAGGGTTTAATGAGGAAATTAACAAACAAGAACATTTTCAAAAGCACCTAAATTCTACCATACACGAAATGTGTACATAACTCCTATATTCACATATAAGATAATGAAACTATTGTTGGAACATCAGTTTCAAACGCAGTGAGAGAGGAGGAGAGAGAGAGAGAGAGAGAGAGAGAGAGAGAGAGAGAGAGAGAGACAGACAGACAGACAGACAGACAGACAGACAGACAGACAGGCAGGCAGACAGACAGACAGACAGACGGTGAGAGAGAGAGAGAGAGAGAGAGAGGGGGGGAGGGGGGAGGTGAGGAGAGGGTTTTGGGAAGGGGATTGTTGTTAATGGAAGTGACCAATAATTACCGCGTAGTGTTTCCATCATTTTTTTTTTTTTTTCGTGTTTTGATATGTCTGTTTTGAGGGATATGGTTTCAAAGAGCAAAGCAAATCATTACATATGATTCCTCCAGAATATGCAAAACTGGATTCATAAAGATTGTTTCGGGGTCTGGGAAACGACTGTTTTGTAGATGTTTATTTTCATCGATGAAAAAGCTTTCGGTGAGTTTCTTTGCAGCTGATCCATTGCACTGTACAGGCAAGGGCACTTTCTGAAGCAGAGTCTGTCTTTGAATAGAAGAACGTTTACAGTTTTGTAATCACTCCTTGTCAAAGTATTGGTTTTCAATTTCAGATTAGTTTCATTGCCATTATCCCATAAAGTGGATCCATAATTGATAAGAGAAAGGATGTGCGCATGAAAGAATATCTTCGTAGAATGAACTCTTAGAAGAAAATTTTTTTTTTTAAGTTGATATATTGTTTTAGAAATATGTTTTCCAAAATCGGCAATGTGGTCAGTCCAAGATAAGTCATTGTTAATAACAAGACCAAGAACAGTGTGCGATGTTACCTCTTCAGTATTTTGATCGTCGGCATTACTATAGTCGTGTGAATGAGGGTCTCACTGTCTGCCGATTGTGTCATGTTGTGACGTGCATGCATTGTTTGTTGTTTTATACATACTGAGGGACATAGGATGCATTTCCGCCCACGTAATCAGCCTGTTAAACTTTGTCTGGAGGTTACTCGCCAGTTCAGTAGCATTACTACTTTGTAACTGTACTAAAGTATCATCAGCAAGCATTTCACAACAACTCTGGACATTCTGATGGAAAGCCAGTCATCTAAATAGAAAAGAGCAGGGGCCCTAGTACTGACCGTTCCTAAACAACAAATTTTAAAAGGAGTAAATTTGACTTTTGGGGATTAATTTCAACAAGCTGTTGACGATCAGTGACAAAAGGGGTAATGAATCTTAAGGCTCCGGTCAGTACTTAGTAACACATAACCTTTTTTTTTTTTATTGGAAGGGTATGTTCGATAACGCCGAATACTTTTTCATAATATACAAAAAAAGGATTCCAGTAAGATCATTCTTGTTCGTGTTTGTGAGACATCTGTCGATAAGTTGTACAAGAGAAGTGTGGCAAGAGTGATTTTTCTCGAAAATCTTCTCATAGATTTTCATGAATGAAATCGTAATATTTTAGATGAGAATACAAGTGTCTTTAAAACATATCTCTCCGGTAGCTTCGACTATAGGATAAATATTGAGGTAGATCTATAGTTCCGGGGATGAGCGAGGTCGTCTGTTTTGTATATTGGTATAACTTTCGCGCATTTAAATCTTAAGGGAATGTAGCTTTTATCAGCACACACAATTATAATATGCGTGTACATGCGCGCGGATACGCGTGTGTATGTGTTTATGTATGTACGTGTGTGCGTGTGCGCATGGGTGTAATCATTTCTTTGAAATGATCCAATGAACCTATCAGATGAAGTGCGAAGTCCTTGCTGTGTACCTGTATTTCTAGCTAGTAAGCTGCGAGCCCCGCATTTAGGTTCCTGCATTTGTAGTCTACATCTTTCGTCCTTCAAATGCTCTCCTCTCGAATCGTTCTGTATTAACTACGTTCTCGAGCAGACGATGTCTTTAGTTTTCATTGAAATGTCTTCTCCTTCCTGGTATCGTTCTGTTCTTTTAGTCGTGTTCTCATGTGTTGTACTATGTTGAAATAATTCATCTGAACTGTTTCTCCATGTTATTTATGTTGGCTTTTGAATTCTACAACCGCAGCCTTTGCCCTTTGGAGTTAGAGGTGGGAACAACTGGTGCAGCGTTTCTGAACACAGTGTCCCGACAGCCCTGGTGAGCGCTGGGATCGGTGAGTGAATGGATTCTGCTACTGCCTTCTTTTGGATTATTTGAGAATGCTGTTTCCTGTGTAGGAGACTGAAGTGAAGTCTTAGTTAACGTTGATCAGCAAACGGGAAGGGGACGGTGATAGCGGGTGTGTGTGTAGTGTGTGTGCTGTGGTGTGTGTGTGTGTGTGCGTGTGCGTGCGTGCGTGCGTGCGTGCGTGTGTGTGTGTGTGTGTGTGTGTGTGTGTGTGTGTGTGTGCGTGCGTGCGTGCGTGCGTGCGTGCGTGCGTGGTGCGTGTGTGTGTGTGTGTGTGTGTGTGTGTGTGTGTGTGTGTGTGAGAGAGAGAGAGAGAGAGAGGAGAGAGAGAGAGTCAGCAAGGGTGCGGATGGGAGTGTAGGTTGCTATTCAACTAACCTGCATTTTGCCGCCAGAGTCCAGCGGAAGAATTGCTTTTCCTTCACTTTGGTCATCAGGTCTTGATAGTGACTTGCACGCTGCCTGACAGTTCTGCTCATTTCCTTGTTCTTGGCATGCTCAGTATAGCAGCAGCAAGGAAGCAAAAAAAACAGGAGGCGTGTGCATGAACCGACAATGACCAGTAACCGTGGACAAGCGGAAAGAGGAAGAGAAGGATGTGTAAAAACAGGCGACACGACAGACGTTTTGAACTTGTTTCCGTTCCGTCAGTGCTTGGGACGTTCGGGGCGCAGTTAAAAAAAAAAAAAAAAAAGAAAAAAGAAAAAAAGCGATGACAAACGGTGCGTCACGTGAGGACCAATCGCAAGTCAGTTTGCAGTTTTCGGCAAACGGCGAAGCCCGACGTATATATGTGTAAATAAAAGGGAGAGATGAAAAACAAAGACGACATAATCCAGTCTCTGATTTAACTACTTTAGATTTACAGTTCACTTTTACACTGAACGTCGATGGAAACAAGATACATGCTGTCTTAGGCTCGTTCAGCGCAAGTGTAGCAACGACAACGACAGCAGCAACAAACCAGCAAGACATTTGATTTGTACACTATTTCGAGCGACATAAGTTTTTAACCTAACAGGGCCTGGAAGATGTTGGAATTGTAGCAGATCCATTAAAGCTTAAAACTTCAACATGGTCCCGTTTATTCCACGCGGTAGAGTGAGATGAGTTTCTGAAGTGTTAAAGCTAACAGGCCATGGAAGAGTATGACCAAGGGCAGCCGACGCTGGGAAATAAGCTCTCTGCGAAAGGGTTAAGGAGTAGAAATCGGAAGGGAAATCTTTTCGAGTTATCTACTGCTTTTACTCTTCTTCAAGTAAATCTTAATTAGAAATATCCTCGACTGATTGACATTCTTTGCTGTATTTTCGTATTCGATGTTCGACTGAAGTCTCCGCGAATTGCACACTGTAAGGATGTGTTTCAACTTAAAGATAGAAAGCTGTCGGTGAAACCAGACCTTTACAAAAGTCGAGCCGATCCTGGATCTGCCCTTTTATCTTGATCCGCGCCGAAAGTTACTGGGTGTCGTAAAGTTAATTCACCTCCATCAATGAGGTTGTGTTAAATCCATATCTATTGTTTGACTGTCCCTCTGTCGGCAAGATTATGCGAAAACATCTGAACCGATTTGAACAAAACTTTTTTTGTGGAAAGATGAAGTGTGGCCGAAGGGATCTGGATCAAAGCGTAGAGATTCGACCGCAACAGAGGACTGCACTCTCCCGACCACCCCTGTAGTTACCTCCCTTCTTTTCACTGGCGTTTGTTTCTTTGTCTGTCGGCAAGATTATGCAAAAAAAATCAAAACAATATCTATCAACCGATTTTAAATCAAATTCTGAGGAAGAATAAAATGTGATCTATGGGCAAAGCCATTAGCTTTCGGTGCGAATCCATGGTGCTGAACTCGACAAAACAGCCGATCCAGAATGTATTCAGCATTACTATTACACATTTGCGATTGAGAATGAGCGCTGTGAAAGTCCTGTTACGATCTTACGATAAACAGTTTCAAGTTCATAGCTATTCATAAAGTAATACATTTTTGTGGAATTTTGAAACTTTCCAATGTTGTACACGTCGACATTAGGTCAGTTTTCCCGCGTCCAGTGAAAAAAGTACATGGGAGATAACTCTTTCTGTGCAAACCTGCTGTTCTTTCTCATAGCGGAGGACAGTTTTGTTCCGCTCATATTCCTGGATCCGTTCAAGTGGCATGTGAGTCCGTGGCAGGACAGCTACGACCTATGGGTTTTACATTGACGCGAATTTTTTTTCCCGTGTTCTCCCCCTCCCCCCTCCCCTCTGTTGTCATTCCCTTTTAGCTAAAAAGAAAAAGAAAAAAAAGTTTCTGTGCCCGTCTGTTTTCAACAATAAGACATCATTACACGGTGCATACAGAAGATACAGTTGCAGAAGAGTGAGAGTCTGTCTTAGAGTCTGTCTTAGAGTCTGTCTTAGAGTCTGTGATATATTGTGTCATCAGCTCTGATAATCTATGGATTATTTGTTGCTGGCTGCCTTTCCTGATAGGGTAAAGGTGCGTCTGCGTGAGTGTATGCAGTTTAATGTACATGTGTGTGTATTTCTGAGAATGTGTGAGTGTTAGTACGTTAGAGTGTGTGTTTGCAAAGAGCGCAAGCATTGAAGTATGGGTTTGTTAATGTGTGTAAGCAGGTCTATTTCCGTACGCGAATGCCCGTGCGCGCGCACTTGTGTGTGTGGTGTGTGTGTGTGTGTGTGTGTGTGTGTGTGTGTGTGTGGTGTGTGCACCCCCCCCCCCCCCCAAATGATAATCTGAAGAGTAAACGATCAAAGAAACTTTTTTATGTATAGATTGATTTGATTTTTTCGGGAGGATGGGTGGAGCGGTGACCCAGGAGAGGAAGGGGGGATGCGAAGGAAGGTACCAAGGAAATAATATTTAGAACTTGCAGTGCATCAGCAGTTCAAATATCAATTTCATATCACACACACAGACACACACAGACACACACACCCACACACACACACACCCCTTGTGTGTGTGTGCGCGTCTTCGCAGGCACATGCACTCGTGTGTGTGTGTGTGTGTGTGTGTGTGTGTGTGTGTGTGTGTGTGTGTGTGTGTGTGTGTGTGCGCGCGCGCGCGGTGCGTACGTGCGTGTGTGCGTGCGTGCGTGCGTGCAAATATTAATCTCGAGAGCAGAAGATTGGAGGAAGAAATGGTAACTCTACTCCTAAAATTGATTTGTCTTTGTCGTCGTGAACACCGAGGGAGATGGGGGAACTGGGGTGGTGATGGTGGGTGGTGGTAGATTTACAGTGGAAAATACTTTGAGCAAAGAGTGTGCACGTGCACAGTTTATTGCACAGTCCAAGAGAGAGAGAGAGAGAGAGAGAGAGAGACAGAAGACGAGACAGACAGACAGACAGACAGCGCAGACAGACAGGCAGGAGGAGAGAGAGAGAGAGAGAGAGAGAGAGAGAGAGAGAGAGAGAGAGAGAGAGAGAGATTGATAGCACAAGGGTATCAATTAACCATGAGTACTCTTTCAGTTTAATCCAACTCTCTTGGCAAAGACAACAAAAGCAGTAAATAATAAAACGCTCAAAAAAACGATCAAAACCAAATCATTCCATAGATTGATGAAAAATGTGTCAGATAACAAAACAGAACAGAGATAGTCGGATCGATATTAAGGCGACGAGGCAGGCGGGGTGTCGGGGGAAGGGGGAGAGGGAGGGGGTGAAGAGGAGGGAGGGGAGGGGGGGGGGGGCATGACAGGCATGGAGCACCTGGTCGGGGCAGATTGTCGAGGAATTACGTAAGAGTGGACAGCCTTTGAAAATTCTTCACGTCAAAATGCGACTTGATCAGAGTTCTTTTACTACGCTATTTCTGACTGGCTGATCATACGGCGCATCAAAAATTTGTCTTGCCTTATTAAGAACTAAATAAGAATTGGAATACATGCGGCAGTGCAAAACAGACTATTTCCGTCTGATTGAGACAAGTCGGACAGATTAGACCTGGAATCCACACGATTAATTAAAGTATTTTGTTTCTAAGACCAGATCAGAGTTCAGATAGACACCATACAACACATCCACAGGTAAAACCCGAATAGGGATATTTACCACATGGTAGTGTACTCGTACATCTGAAAATATGAATCGTATTTGTGACACAACACATAGTATGGATCTTAATACAGCTTTTCTTTGCATCGTCAGATTACTGTGACAGTTGCGTAGTCTGACAGTTTTCGCTCCCCACCCCCACCCCCACCCACCATTCCCCTCACCCCACCCCACCCCCCACCCCCTGCCAATAATTAAGGTCGGTTGGGTGTTAACTTATCTACGTTTAACTGTGGACACGACTGATCATATATTTTTGGACACCAAATTTTCCCTGTAACTGATGGCAAACAGTACTCAGAGTTATAAGTTGTTAACCCATTAATGCCTGGATTTTTGTTTTTGACAAAAATAGTGAAAATGTGTCAGATTTAGTGTAGTTTGAAGGTTACCAACTGTATTTTTGGCAAATATGTATCTGCCATGATGCTGTGGTGGATGATAGTACTGTCCCAAAAATGAGACGCTAGGCGCGAGAGGGTAGGGCTTTTTCATACACATGACAATAATCTCCACTGCAAGTGATGGCTAGTTTTATTGGCTTCTATGATTCTGTGACAATGAACCATGGAGGAAAACATACTGTGATGGAAAAATAATGAAAAATAGGAATAGGATCATACAAAATAACAGTTATTACCAAAAATGTATCTGAAAACATGAAATGAATCTGTTCTGCAAACACGTCCCTTGCTATCTACAATAGAAAAGTGGAAGGGGAGAGAGTAGAATGGTGAGGAAAAATCATTCAAAAAACAAACAGATAGTCTTTCCATATAGCAAATGCTGATTGTCATTACTATTATGGTCCTTCCGTCCTGGACGCTGCGGTCACTGAGTATGAAAAACCGCAAAGCATTTGTCATGCAGTCCTACTCTATACTTCTGACATCTCCTATCGGTTTTCATGCCAAAAACAGCACAGCGAAGCTGGGGAGGCCAAGGCTTTACAAGATGGTTGATTCCATCAAATTGGACGGTAGTGGACACTCTCTTGTCAAGGATGGGGTTTTTTCCCTTGGCACTTGGGCTGTCCAGCTCCCTTGGTCCTTGGTGCACAGGTCGGGTAGGTCCAAGCAATAGAACGACCTACCGCCAGCAAATCAAGAGGCTTTTCCTGGCTGGTGGGTGTTTCTCTGTACAGTGTCAAGTCTGCTGCACGCTCACATCAAAGCTGTATGCCAAAATGGGCCACTACCACTTTTTAGATCTGATGGCTGTAGGGCATTGATCACCATTTTGATCCATACGGTCTACACCTCCCAAGGTCTGCTTATAGTGCTTGATGATGTGAGGCTCAGGTATCTCAGTCTCTAGGAAGGCCTTCATTTCACATTGGCTTGCTTTGAGTTTCGTTTTCTTTTGAACGTCCGTACTTTTCTGACATGTCAACCATCATCTGGATGACTTCATCATCAGAAAAGACTTCAAAGAGCTCCAGGGGTGTGGATGGAAGTCCAGACACATGACGCCGAGGAACATCCCATTGGAACCTATCCTTTTGCCTTTGGCCGAGTTCTGTGCATCTTCAGTCTCTGGTCTTCGACATCTTCGTCTTTTTTTGCCGGAAGTGCTTCTGATAGTGAAGACCTTTGCCTCTAAGCTGAAGACCCCTGCCTCTTAGCTGCACATCCGGAAGATGTGGAACCACATGTTGAAGTAGAAGGTCCCTCAGGGTCAGCCTCTCCAAGTGCCTGTGCACAAAAATATAGTGAAATAAGATAAAATCTAAAAATGAACCTTGTGAGCAATGAAACCACTACATATCCATATTACATGTATGAGCCACACTTGCTAATCCTCTGTGAGGTTTATTCATTGGAAATCACTGCAAATCAATCTTTCAGTTCAGTATCTGGACTCTATATCGATCCAGCAGGATCCCAAATGAAGCCCTTATGAACTGTCACTACACCCCCTTGCTGAGAGGACCTGTCTCAATGAACCAGTCAGTTGGAAACCATTCATTATCTTGGTAACTGACTTATATTCCTGTAATATTTACAGTTGGTGATAAGTCCTCCTCTTCCTCATCATCTGTGAACGTAGTGCACATTCCACCCCTTGCCACCACAGCTTGTGCCCTTGCCCTCTGGCACCGATTCAGGTTGTCGACCGTTCCTCCTTCGTTCTCATCCGTTCTATCCTCATCTGTCAGATCATCATTAACGGTGGTTCTACATATATGCTTGCTGTTTCAAATGCGAGTTCATCTTCTAGCGTGCTCATTACTTCATATACCGTGAAATTCCTGAAACAAACACAATAACTACATGAGTCGTGTTAGCAAAAAAACCCCTACCCTCTCGTGCCTAGCGTCCCATTTTTGGAACGCCTCTTTCAGCACATGGAACACGTGATCTATGTTTCTAATCAAAATCTAAGAGACACACATTTAGATCACAAACTAAACAACATATTTTTCTTATTTGATATCATTAAAAAGTTACATGCGGTATGAACTATGGGCTTACCTTTTGGAGGTTGACATTTCGACAATTGTTCTCTTGAAAATGTTGATGCAAATAGCTGCTGTCAGATGCTGAACGGGAAGTCATCCACCAAAATTGTGTCTAATTGGCGAGGTAGCCTTCCTTTATTGATGTAGACAAGCGTATGCTCACAAACAATAAGATTCACTTTTGAGAGGCTTACTACAAGTAAAGTGTCCCCGAAATGGGACGCTACGCATTAATGGGTACAAGCCTGGTTTTAAGATAGGATCCTTAAATGCTTATCATCTGTTAAACAAAGTATCAAACATACCTTCTTTCTTATCAAACTCGGATAATTGCTTTCATGTTTTTGGTTTCTCTGAGACTAGGTTCTCAGATGTGGTTTCAGATCAAATAATAGCTATCCTATGATATGATACAAAAAGATGCTAAAAGTAGACTAGAGACAGGCTTCATGGCATACGTACATCGGTCAGATAACCATAGATACGTATCAGTGCGTTGATAAATACAATGTTGATCACATCTTGCAATAGATATGCTTGAAAGGGAACAAGCAATTGCTAAAAGCTTTTTTGTTTGTTTGGTTTTGGGTGTAGGAATCTTGAGGAACGCGCGAGTTGGTGTGAAAGATTTTAATCCATGATGGAAGATGTCTCAAACTGTTCAACTGAATTAATATTGATTTACTTAAACCGCATGATCAGTGGAACAGAACGTCTGAGTCCTATCACTTAGATAATTTAATCAAGTTAATGAAAACTCCAACAAGGAAAACACTAACATCAGAAACATTGATTGATCATGTTTATGTAGGTAACTTGACTAATATAGTAGAAACGTCTGTTCCTGTCTGTGGCATGAGTGATCATTTGTCGATTGGTTTAACGTGGTCAAACAAGGGCATACATATTCCTAGGTGCATCATAAAATGTATGTCATATGGATGTTACAAAACGTTTAATGCAGAAGAATTCCTAATTGGTTTATGCATTACCGATTTCTCTGATGTTTCTCAAGATAATGACCCCGACAAGGCATTTACAGCATGGTACGACTTACTTCTGCGTGTTTTTGTTAAACATGCCCCACCCAGAATCAAGAGTAAACATCAGCAAGAAACCACCACGGAGAGGATTGCTACACTTTAAAGGATAATGTTATGATGGTAGTTGTAGCGTTAGTAATTGCTATGTGGACAGAAGGGGCAAAGAGGAGGGGTTAGAGGATAGTCGAACAGCATGGGTGTAGTGGCAACAATAATAATGACGACGATGATGATAATGATAATGACGATATGATGATGATGATAATGATAGCAGTGATAATGATGATGATGATAATAGTAATAGTAGTAACAGTAGTAAAAATAATATCAATAATAATAACGAGAAGGGTGGGGGGGGGGGGGGGACAGAAGGAACAAAAAAGAGTAGAAGGAAGACATTGATTTTGGGAAAGACAGAATCTAAGAAGTATATTAACAGCTATAGTTATAATCAATATAATCATAAAATAATGATAGTGATGACTATCCAGGAGAGTGGTAAGATAGTAGGTTGGAATGAAAGAAATGCACTAACACACAAGGATAATATCAACAATGCTAGTAAAAATAATGATTGTAATAAAAGAAATGTACTAACACACAAGGATAATATCAACAATGCTAGTAAAAATAATGATTGTAATGAAAGAAATGTACTAACACACAAGGATAATATCAACAATGCTAGTAAAAATAATGATTGTAATAAAAGAAATGTACTAACACACAAGGATAATATCAACAATGCTAGTAAAAATAATGATTGTAATAAAAGAAATGTACTAACAACAACAACAAGATAAAAATATGATAGAAGATGCTACAAGGGATAATAAAATAATAATTGTAATAATTATGAAGTTGTAACAACAGTTGTAATAATGATAACAGTAAAAAAAAAAAAAAAGCAACAATTGTAACAGTTATGAAGTTTGTAACAACCGTTACATTGGTGGTAGTAATGAAAATATTACTGTTAGTAAGAACAATAATAATAATGATAATAAAAGTGATAATGATGATGATAGTGATGTCAATAATGATTGAGTTAGTGAGAATAATAAAGTGTTTTCTTTAAATGATGATAATGATGATAGCACTGATAATAATGATACTATGACAATAATGATGAAAAATATAGTAGTAATAGGAGTTGGTGGAAAGAAAGAGAAATGATCAAACAGTAAAAGCCAACAGTACTACTGGAGCAGGGAGAGTGTGGTGATTATAGTAATGATAACCATGATAGTGATTGCAGTATTGATGATAATCATAATGATAATTGTGATAATACTAATAACAGTAGGTGGAAAAGACTAGAAAGGATCAATGAGTGAAGATTGTTGAACAGCACTATTGGAACAGGGAGAAGGGGGAGGGGGAAACAAGAAGAAAAACGAAGGGGTTGGGGGGGGGGACCACATGCCTACAGCTACAACACACACACACACACAACACACACTGACACACATACACACGCGCGTGCGCGCGCGCGCTCGCACGCACACGCACATGCTCACTCACACACACACCACCCCACACACACACACACACACACACACACACACTCACACACACACACACACACACACACACACACACACACACCACACACCACACACTCACACACACACACACCACACACACACACACACACACACACACACACACACACACACACACAGAGGCTCGCACGCCACACACACTCCTCTCTCTCTCTCTAATGAGATATAATTATTATTATTTATAACTACTACTACTACTCCTTACGCTGATGATATGATAGTAATGATAGGACAAAAGTAATTATAAGCATAATGGTAGTGATGATGAAAATGGCAATAGCAACAACAGCGATGGCATTAGTAATGATGATGATGATAATGATGATAGCAATATGTAATATAATAATAATAATAATAAATAATAATGATATTAATAAAGGTAAAAATAAAAAAGTTGGTAAAACTTGCTGGAGAGCAATAGAAATGGTCAGTGAGTACAAAGCTTACGGTGCTATTGGAACAGCGAGGGGATGATGATGGTAGTGATGAAAATGGTGGTAGTGATGACATTAATAATGACAGTAACAATGAAAAATATCTGAATATTAATAATAATGGGTGGGAAGGAATAGAAATTATTAATGAGTAAAAGGTTAACATTACTATTGGAACTGGAGGAAAAATAAAGGGGGAGGGGGGGGGGGGGGGGGGGGGGCGAAGGGGAGGGGGTCACATATCTACACATATAAGCACGCACGCACACACACACACACAACACACTACACACACACACACACACACACACACGTACACACATAAGCACGCGCGCGGGCGCGCGCGCGCACACCACACACACACACACACACACACACACACACACACACACACACACACACACACAAAGAGTTTAGAAGGCAAGTAATTTTTCAAGAATTAACATCATCTTCGTTCATGCCAATTAGACATGGAGTTTCCCATGGATCAGACTTAGGTCTAATTTTAGTTTCTATTTCAGCATCTTGCGAGCTGTTTTCCGACGACACATAACAAAAGCAAAAACGCAACTTCGGCATTAATGGATTTACAAAAGACGTTGAAAAGCTTGTAACATGGACGGAACTGAATCATATGGCAATTCATCCTCAAAATCAAAGTTTAAGTTTATAACGACAAGATAGAAACGTCAAAATATTAAATCGAAATTGATTGATGTGAGAGTTCGTAATAAAATTTTAGAACAAGTTGATTCTCATAGATAACTTGGTCTCGATATTGACAACAATCTTTCTTGTGCTTTTCATGTCTCTTCTCGGACTCGTTAACTTTCATAAAAGGTATTTCAGCTAAACAAAATAAAATAAAGTATATGCTTGATCAGCACACTCGAACATTATTCTCTAATGCGTATAGGCAACCAGATATTGACTGTACCTCAACATGCAGGGACTTAGCTAGTTAAAAACTGTTTAAAACCACTCGAGAGTTTAGATAGACGATCTGTCAAAAATCATACTTCTTAAGTCATCTTCTCTTCACGTGAATGATTAACAAACAGATAATATTCTCCCTGTTAGTCTAAGATGTCGATCTGATAAAGTGTTTTCATCTTTGCGACAAATTCCCAGAGAATGATGTACAAAATAAAAATGAATTGTTCATTCCCCGTCCAAGAACAGATTTGTTCACGTCACCCCTTACATAGTCGGGTGGAAAACTAAGGGATGAAACTCATCATCATCTAAAGAACAAAATAGCTTCGTGTTATTCAAATTATCTTATCACAAGTATCTTCTTTAACATCTTTTATCAGACCAAACATCTTCATATTTTACTATTTCTTCAATTTGATGCCTATGTACACAAATATACTGCTACACATCTGTCAGTCTACCTGTCTGTCAGCCTCTCTCGCTCTCCCTCCCCCCCCCCCTCTCTCTCTCTCTCTCTCTCTCTCTCTCTCTCTGTACGCGTGCACGCGCGTGTAGGAGGAAGAGGAGTGGAATAAGTGTTTTCATGATATTGATGTTTTGAACCGTCTTCATTTTCGGCATTTGATTTTGTGTTTCTTACTTTTTTTGGTTTTTTTTTTACCTCTGACGATTGAGCATTTTGTATGTGTTTATACTCTGTATTTTTTTTATTGTTATTTTTAATGAGGGCATAGTGTAAAAAGCAAGAGCTGGGCTTAGAAGTGACTACAGCGCAAATGGCTACAACACTGTTGACAATATTTTTATACTGTATTCTTGAGTCCAAAAGTACATTTCCAGAAACTCAAAATTATGTGTTGTTTTTATCCATTTCATAAATGCGTTCGACTCCGTTAACAGAAATTTATTTGGGAATATTTTGAGGAAATAAAGGATTGAGGGGAACTTGGATTAAGCACTAAGTGGAATCGTTACGACTGTCTTGGCCTAATGCGTGTTTGAACGCCCAAGAGGAGTTAAGCAAGGCTGTGTGCTAAGCCCACGCCTGTTTTCATTTTTCATTGACATACTTGCACTATAGCTGTCCAAACGCGGAAGACATGGTATATACTTAGTTGCACGAGGTGTAAAACTGATCATGTTAATGTTTGCTGATGATGTGGTTTTATTATCAGACACTGCTCATGGATTAAAAAGATTATTTCATGTATTAAAAACTGGACCTTATCGGCTAGACATCAACCGTAAATTTGGACGAAACTAACATAGTTTTCCGTACACGAGGTTATCTTGCAGCAAGTGAAATC
>CM065727.1:44482622-44513496 GCA_033310375.1 Conus canariensis
TTCACATCTGTCTCACTGTCACAGATGATACATTTAAGATGGAAAGTTGACTGCTTTTAATATCCAGACTGTTGATCGTGCTTGTAAACATCAACGTGCATCAGTGGGCTGGTTGGCAGACATCCGCTGCCTCATAATCATCTTAAAAAATCGTTAGTTTGTTTCAGAATGCTTGCGACTGTCTGAGTTGCTTGTCGAGATAATTGGCAAGACATTGATGTTTGTACTAACTATGAGAGTGTTTACAGTGAGTGTCTCGACTTAGCTTCAAGAAAGACGTCATTTTGCTTTAAATTTGAAAAGTAGCAGCAAATGGATTAAACAGCTGCTTATAAGAATTGGATCAGTCAAATTTTGTGTCCCGGAACTGTGGTTGTGAGCCGTAAAGAAAGGATCGCACAGCTAGGGCGAGTGGTTTGAATGTGTGTAGTTCCTGTTTTAATAAAGCCTAGGGGTTGAAGCTGGTCTCATTTTTCCTTCGAGGTGGAGCAGCTTCTTTTGATTGCTTCTGTAAAGACTGACTGCATCGTATGAGTTACGTTTAGTATATTCTTCTTCTGTTCATCGTCCACCATCGACTTGCCGGTGATTCAATAACCTTACCTTTGTGCCCTAGACGTCACATTTGTATTGCATAACTTACTGTTTTCAAAAATGTAAACAATTATGGACAAGGATCAAAACGGAGTGATTGAGGGCGGAAAATGAAGCAAAATTTAGAAACAGAGGGGGTTAGTTACCGCCAAGGATATAGACAAACAAAGTACAGGACAAGACACAATGCATTTCGACCTCTTGGATCTTCTTCAGGCAAAAACAAATAGCATTTAGCACAGTGAAAACGAAGCATATTGGTCATGCGCGCCGAATATGAGAAGATAAGTGGTTTGTCGTTCTTCGTTTTTACTGTGCTAAATGTTATTTGTTTTTGCCTGAAGAAGACCCATGAGGTCGAAACGCATTGTGTCTTGTCCTGTACTTTGTTTGTCTATGTCCGTGACGGTAACTAACCCCTCTCTTTCCAATTATGGACAAGGTGTTTTGGGGGCCAGGCAAGGCGTGGTGAACCTGTCCAACACGTTAATTAAGCAAGATTGGCCTTTCTTTCTTATTCGTATACTTCGTGCTCTTTTTTTTCCCTCCAGCAGTGCGATTTTCAGTTTATACCGGTCCTCATCCAGTTTATTACAATGTGACAACAACTTCCACCGTGAACCGCTACATTTATGACATTTTCCGTTTTGCCTGTCCGAAAGCGTATTAACATAACTGTAACATTCGCTGTTTTAGTATCATTTCTGGCGTCTTTTCATTTTGATGGTGTCATCACATGCTACAGTTATATTCTTTTATGTCGAATGTGTTTGAATCGTAAAGTATGTTTAACACATAACGTACTTTATTAGTTTGTTTTGGTGTGCATACATGTGGGCCTTTGTGAGTATGAGGTGTCGTTGAACTTTAAAAAAAAACAACAACACACACACAAAGAGTTAAAACAACAACAACAACAACAACAACAACAGTTTATTCAATTTTTGAGGGTGTTGTGACGATTAACGAGCTTGCCTTTCGGTACTGTGACGTGACCTTTGAGTGTTGCTACGATGAAAAGTTGTGACAATAACTGAGCCTCTCTTTTAGTATTGAGTGTTATGAGAAATGAGTGTTGCCAATTGGCGAGTCATTTTTCTCTTCTATTCTTTTCTTACTTTTTTTTCTTGGTTTCAGTATTGCGTGCACTTAAAGACTGACCGTTATGAAAGTGTCTGCTTTAAGCATTGACTGTTTCGAAAAAAAGACGTTTTTAAACATTCAGTAATCATTTCCTTGTATGGTTTGCCAAGTGGTATGAACAAGTATTGAGAATTGATCAGTATTAGGTTTTTGCGGTCAAATTCTGGCATACTTTTTGGTGGTGAGTTTTCAGCGGCTGTGGCGTTTTATTGTCAGCTGCGGCAGCTAGAGGGGGACAAAGATGGTGGTTTTGACCCCCCCCCCCCCTCCCCTTCCCCACCAACACAGAACTTATTGCGAAGTTCACTGCAGATGGTGGAGCCTTAGGTTTCTAGGGTGCAGGTGTGCAGGACAAATGGCATAGTAGTCGAATGGCTGAGGGAGACGCTGTCAGGAACCTTAGGTTCAAGAAAGAAATTGAATTTGAAAAGTTAGAAAAGGAACTGGCATGGAAAGCCAGATTAGAGAACAGTAGATCAACAGTGAAGATTTATGAAAGAGAGACAGCAGGTAGAGAACATAAAAAAAAAAGAAAATTGAAGAGGAACTAAAGCCTGTAAAAGACTGGATAGACTCGAAACAAAGCAGGGAGAAGGAAAGACAGGAAGAAAAAATTTCACATTGATGATTACCTCAGGAGATTTGAAGTTCATGAGTCCGCTCATAGATGGCGAAAAGTAGAATGGGCAATCTGTATACAGGAGTTGTTCTGAGGAAAGGCTGTTTTATACTTTCTAGAAGTACCACCAGATTGCCAGCCAATGTATGATAATGTATCCAAGTGGTCACAGGAGAAAATGTTTTTCGCTCGTCTCAGACATATGTTTTCTTGCGGGACTGAACTTGAGTGGGTAGAAAAAAAATTGAGAAACTGGTAGATTTGATATTGTGTGAGCAGCTTTACTTGGCGAGGTCTACTCGTTTGGTGACATTTTTTAAACGAGCTTCTTTTGATGACATGATCAGACTACTAGAGGCAGCAGAGTGCTTCACATGTGCAGATCGTTCTGTAACTCTCGCAACAAAAGGAAGAAAGTATATCTGTTGTTGAGTGTGGGGATACTAATGATGAACATTCTCAATCAGTTCCGTCAAACTCCAGATAGCATAGTGGTTTCTACACATGCTCTTTCAAAGAATCAGTCAAAGGTCATTGTGTGGTTTACTCTGGACAACAATCTGAACAGAGTAGGGTGACACTTGGGTTTCACAAGCTCTACAGGATTCAAAATTCAATCCCGGAAAAGTTAAATTTGAAACCAAATGTTAGTGGTGTGCCATGCTATACCATCATATCCAAATATGTCCAGAAAAAAGAGGTCGTATTCGATCTGCTAGTTTTAGCATTTCTTCTGCATTTCTTACCACTAAAAATCCAGTCATTCAGCCTACCTCTGAGTTCTATACACAACACATTCAGTTGGAAAAGCATCTACCAGTGCCAAAGGTAGACATTTCATCTGGAGTTCCAACTGTAGAAAATCCAGTCATTCAGTCTACCTCTGAGTTCTATACACAAAACATTCAGTTAGAGCAGTATATATTAGTGCCGATGGTGGGCATTTCATCTGGAGTCACTACCAATGAAAACCCAGTCACTCAGCCTCCCTCTGAGTTTTATACACAAAACATTCAGTTGAAACAGAATCTTCCAGTGCCAAAGGTACGCATTTCATCTGAAGTTCCTGCCATTCAAAAACCCAGTCATTCAGCCTATCCCTGAGTTCTTAAAAAAACAAACTCAGTTGGAATAGAACCTACACGTGCCGAAGGCTCTTCAGTGACAGTGATTGATTACCTGGAAAAGTTGATCTACCAGCAGCGATACAGACCTACGAAGGCTTTTGAAAGGCAAAGCAGTAACCATGATTTTGGATTCGTGAGGTTCAACTGCACGTGTTCGCAAATGGCAAACGGGCACTGTTTTACAAGACAGTGTAGAACATTCACTGGTGAAGTTACCTCTTTTCCCTTTGCAAAGATTGTTCTGATCACCCATAGTTCTGAAGAGAGATTTTAGCATGCGCAGTGGACAATCCATCTGTGATGTGGACTTAGGTCGGATACCACGATGTTCATCTCTGTGTCTTCATCATTGAGCTGAAGTTTATTGTTTGTCTTCCAGTTCTTAACGTCAGGGTAACAGTCAGATGTGCGAGTCAAGAGGGTCTGTACATCGTCGGGTGAGTCACTGTCATGAAGTTGGTTGACTCAGCGCAGAAGTGGTGTTTAACGGAGTGGATTTAATGATGGTTGACAGGGGGGAGGTGTAAAGAGTGAAGAGAACAGGGCCAAGGACAGATCCTTGTGGGACACCACAGGTAAGATTTGCAGGCCTAGTGTCATTGATGTGTACAGTCTGTTTTCTGTCTGAGAGGTAAGAGGTGAACCAAGAGAGGGCCGTGTCAGAGATACTAAAAGTGTGCTGGAGTCTGGTGAGGAGTGTAGTGTGGTCAATGGTATCAAAAGCTGCAGACAGGTCAAGGAGAGTAAGAAGAGAGACTTTACCAGAATCGGTTGCAAGGAAGAGATCATTGAGAATGTGGAGCAGGGCTGTTTCAGCACTATGGGACTGGCGATAGGCTGAATAAAAAGGATTGAGGAGATTGTTGGCGGAGAGGTGAGAGTTCAGCTCATTGAGGACGACTGAGTTCAGCTCATTGAGGACGACTTTTTCTAGGAGTTTTGACAGGAAAGAGAGGTCAGAGATAGGTCGGTAGTTTTTCAGTTCGTTTGGATGAAGGTTGTGTTTCTTGAGGAGAGGGCGGACAATGGCAGACTTAAAAGAATCAAGATCTCCCGTCTCTGTTTCAGTGCCATCAAGTTTGGCATGCCAGCCTGTCTTTCAGACTTGCTACGTCCCAACTGACCTGCTAGGACCCTTCGCTCTTCTGCTGACTCGTTGCCCCTAGTCGTTCCAACATGCAAATGCAAAACAAAGGGTGATTGCTCCTTCTCTTTTCTTGCTCCTAGAACTTCGAATTCTCTTCAACATTATTAATTATAATCTCTTCCAGCTTTCAAATCAAACTCATAAGCCTATCTTTTTTACTCTCAACATCAATTGATTATTCAAAGTCCAGGTTGTATGTAAACAAAGATTAATTATGTCTATGAATGTAACCGCTCTCTCTCTCTCTCTCTCTCTCTCTCTCTCTCTCTCTCTCTCTCTCTCTCTCTCTCTCTCTCCATGCGCCAGTACTTGCTTGCATGCATAGGAGTGTATGTGTTAGGGTGGTGGTGATGGTGTGTGTGAAGGGAAGGTTTCTGTATATGCGCGCGCGCGCGCGCGTGTGTGTGTGTATAGTGTGTGTGTGTGTGTGTGTGTGTGTGTGTGTGTGTGTGTGTGTGTGTGTGTGTGTGTGTTGTCACGGGCGGGAGAGGGGAGGACGGGAAGTGAATCGAAAAGGAATGGTTGATATCGAGTAAAGATCGTTTTTTCCCAAATAGGCAGTCTGTTGACCAAGTGAGTGTACGACCGTAAATCGCTTAGACCTTGGTCAGATTTGAAATCAGGCACAATACACACGTATCTCACTATGAGGTAGCATAGCGATGAGTGCCAAGAGGAAGTAGCAGATCGCTTTTGATGGTTTTGATGTTAGAGGTCGACGTCAGGTGGCGCAGCCAAACTTCCAGCCACTGTGGGTAACATGTGGTAGCGTGGAGTCTTTTTCCAGTGCTGATCCAGTCGTAGAAGGTGATAGGGTGTCGAGGTTTTTCTTCTGGGTCAAACAGTGAAACTTGACAAAGGATCTTGGTAGTTGTGAAGATAAACACTCCCCTCTCTAACAGACTCCGGTGTTGAGTTTAACACACTGAGAAGGACTGTTTTCGGTCTTTGGCCTCTGGTGAGAGTGTGATTTTCAGCGGTTTGATCTGTCCTTTTTAGAGGGTTAAGCTAACCATCATGTTTTTGATGTCTGTCTGATTGACAGGTTGTCGGAGGAACATGATAACCAATGAAATTTATTATGGGAGGAGCGTTAAGTCATCTGAAAGAAGATAAGAGACTTCTCAACACTAGCAGCGTGACATAATGCAGTTTTGGTCAAACACTAACTTCTCTCAGATCTTGGAGGTCACTGGCCTTTAATGCTGATAGGCGAAGTTACGTCGCTTCGGCATATGCGTCACACGTATGATCTCAAGAAATGCGTGATAGAGCGCCGTGAATGTCGATGCCCGTTTGTGAATGGACCTGTGGGTAGCAAAGGGAATGCTCAGCCGTTCACGAGCATCGTGTCATTATCAGATAGCTCAGGAAAGAGGGCGTTGCGGCAATGTTACCTGTGAAGTAAGACTTGAGTGGGGAAGGAAAGGGGGGTGGGGGTGGCATCGACCTATGACGGACGATCCACGCTGCTATGACATCAAAACTCTACTAAGTTGCCGTCAGAGCCTCGTCTTCTCATCGTGTCTGCATGGAACAACGTCAGCCAGACGAACGACGGGAAGAGAGTGAGAGGAAAAGACGGAGAAGAGGGGTGGGGATTGGGGGGGGGGGGGGGGGGGATGGAGAGAGGGGAAGGGGAAGGGGGAGAGGGCAGTGAAGATGGGCAT
Source organism: Conus canariensis (assembly GCA_033310375.1). Classification (NCBI taxonomy): domain Eukaryota; kingdom Metazoa; phylum Mollusca; class Gastropoda; order Neogastropoda; family Conidae; genus Conus; species Conus canariensis. The sequence continues at coordinate 44,488,923 of CM065727.1, forward strand.
CGAAAAATGACGTAGAGCTGATCACGCTAAGGAATGTGTGTGTGTGTGTGTGTGTGTGTGTGTGTGTGTGTGTGTGTGTGTGAAAGAGAGAGAGAGAGAGAGAGAAAGAGAGAGAGAGAGGCGCGGGGGGGGGGGGGGGGGAGTAAGGGGGTGGATGGTGATGGCTGTCAATATTTTATCACACCAAGGTCTTGCTTACACAGCTATCAGACTGCCTACCTGGGTAGAGCCACTTGAATGGAAGGAGCTTTGAATAAGCTATTCTCTGAAGCACCCATCTATTTCAGTTTTTTTTTTCTCTGTTGAATCTGTGTTAAACTATTTTATCTTAATTCATATCACTCACTCAGGTTGCTGTTTTTTCTTACTCGTTTCTTCAACTTTTTTTTTAACAGAGGAAGCGTGCTATGCGTATACGTGTCATTCACATCAAACTGGCTTCCAGAAGTTGGTGATGAGATTCTTATGTATGTGCAACACTTTTAAAGATCAGTTTTTAGTCTCATTTGAAGGACTGTCAGGAAATGGAGTGAGAACCAATGTGAAATCCGTGGGGGGGGGGGGGGGGGGGGGGGGGGGGGGGGGGGGGGGAATCTCCATGTAAGGAGATGGCCTGGAGGAGACTCGAAACCACAATCCCAGGATCATGTAGATCAATAGTCTGGTGCTCCACCAGTGGAGCTATTTTGACCGTTTTTGAATTTTATGTGTAGTACGGACGCAAGTTAGAAAATGCAGCTTTGCCTATCTAATAATCAAGTGCAATGGTCTCAGTCGTTCTGTCTGGGTCACATCCAGCGTAGGTGTTTTCTTCACTGTCATATAGACCTAGGCGAATGCAGATGGTTTCTTGAAACCATGGTCGCAGACTGAAAGGTCTGTGCATTAGGCAGATTTCCGTATAACCGGCGTTTCTTACGGCGGAGAGAGTCACGACCTGGGACAGGGAACCATGTGTTCAAACAGGCGAGGTTTTCTTACAGCCGAGCTTCTTATCACCGGAGTCTAATATATATATCATGTCATATTACATCATATATATATATATATACATATATCATTTGTGTATGTGTGTGTGTGTGTGTGCGCGCGCTAATGAGAGAGAGAGAGAGAGAGAGAGAGAGAGAGAGAAAAGAGAGAGAGTGTGGAGAGACAGAGAGAGAGTATGTATCCAGTGACTCCTATATTTTTTTTTCCTTTTATTTATCTCCAAGATCTCGTAATACTTCATTCTGCTTATTATCATACATGTGTTTTGTACGCTTATTCTTCCTGCTTCTGTATGTGGAACTGTTAACCTATCCATTTTTTGTCCGTACTTACAACTTCCTTAAAATGTCTAACAGTGCGATCGATGTCGCAAGTAGTTTTCGTTTTCACTTTCTGACGTATGTCTGTAGCCAGAAACTACGCGATGTAAAACAGGAATATTTTCACATAAGCCGTGCGGATCCACTGGCGGGAATCGTAAACCGGTTTCTGGTCTCTTTGTGTTCTACCTCCGAACCAGTATAGTGTTGTTTTCATCGGCGTCCGGAATAATCGCCAGTAATCTGACAAGCAGCTCCGGTATGGCGACTTGCAGTATACGTATCTCCGAGATCTCTTTATTCGAAAACAAAGTGTGTGTAAGTGCTGCTTTCTATCGTTACCCTCTCTTTATGTATTTTTGAGCTTTCAGGAGGTTCAGTTTCAACTCTTTCAGTGCTTCTGGAGCACGGTGATGTGCCATTGAAATCTGCGGTTGAATGAGCCGACTCGTGTTCAAGAGCATTACTTTTTGTTGAAGATCTGTGATGTCATAAGACCGAAGTAACGATGGTATATGAGTAGTAAATCACAACCATTATGACTGGAATACGGATTTGGAATGTCTGACTTTGAAAAAGACAAAAATGAAACACGCGATGTTATCACTTTGTGGAATGTGAAATCGTTGGTTCCGAGATAGGTCCTTGCACCTAGGCCTACACTTGTTGCCCTGCGGGATGTTGATGGGTTTTTTTTATTGCACAGGTTTTGCGTCTCAGAAAATATTATCTTGACTTTAATGAAATTCATATTAATTGATATCGGAAGTGGTTGGAAGTATAGTGAATGACAAGCAAGCACACACGGAACACGCGTTGGCCTAACGTCCCTTTTGCATTACTTGGTCAACAATTTTTTTTTCTTCTCATTTTTTGCCTAAGGCAATGAATTACGAAAATGGGCAGTTTGTTTGAAGTTTTATTGAGTGGTTTAGTTGAATTTGTTGCTTTTTTCCTGCTAATGTGGCCTTTGATTTGTCACTCGAATCGATGGAACCAAAGATTGCTGGTTCTGTGTTCGTTTTTTAACAAATTTCGTTAGTAAATTTTTTACCGATTTAGGAGAAAAAGGGAGACACAGGCAACCAAACCACACAGTGAAACTTCAAACAAATTGTCGACTTTTCGTTATTCCTCGATTAAGAAAAAGAAAAAAAAAGAAGAAAAGAAACTTGCTGACTGTATAATACAGAACGGAAGTACGCGTGTAAAACACTTTACTGACTGTAAACAGGAGCAGACAGATACATTATGCGTGGGTGTGCCAGGCCTCATGCTTCCCCCACTCGTGTTCTCCTAACACTCCCACTTCTCAACCTTCTGTGTCCAACTATCAAAATAGAAGCTCTCTCTCTCTCTCTCTCTCTCTCTCTCTCTCTCTCTCACACACACACACACACACACACACACACACACACACACACACACACACACACACACACACAGAGGGAGAGAACTACACTGACACATTTCCATAGCATGAACGTTTTACATATGTCACTGGGGTACATGAAACTCCAATACGTCGATGAATGAAGAAGTACAGAAGCAATTAATCGCCATTGGCAGTAAAGAGCATAGAGCTCAGAGAGAGAGAGAGAGAGAGAGAGGAGAGAGAGAGAGAGAGAGAGAGAGAGAGAAGAGACAGAGACAGACAGACAGACAGACAGACAGACGGTCAAAAGAAAGAAAGGGGACAAAGAAGGTGTGGGTTAAAGAGGAACACTTTTTTAACCTAATAATTTTAAGGAGGGAGCCTGCTCATGGTTTAAAGTAACGAGAAACTGCATAATATTAGGTTAAGATAACACATCATACATATTCATCAAGGGAAAAGGAAGTCCCGTGCCTCTTCTCAGGCTATGACGGTTTGGGGGGATGTCAAAATCAAAGTGTTGGTGTGTGTGTGTGTGTGTGTGTGTGTGTGTGTGTGTGTGTGTGTGTGTGTTCCTTGAATAGATGAGCGTAAAGTTAGAACAGAAGGATGAGAGTCATATACATGACAGAAAATAGGTATGCAAGCAAACATTAATACAGCGATGGGATGAAAGATTCTATTTACTGGAGTACAACAATTTTGTGCCTTTATAAAGAAAGTTTGGAGGATGGGAATGGGGGCTTCCGTCAGATAGAAATGCACGTACATTATAGCAGAATGATGAGAAGTCCTAAAACTCTTCATTTCCATCCTGAAAAACAGTAGGCATGAGCAAAATGTTTATGTGTGATGGTGAGAACCAGTCCCTATACGTAAGGGAAGAAGACAACGCGTTCTCTGTCGCGGCACTGCGACTGGCGACGTCGCGTTTCCACTTGTTTCATCGACCTTTTATCGTCTTTATACGTTTCTCTTTTTTGACTGATTCTCTCTGATGTTTGAAATGCGTTTTGTTCGTCATATTAAGTTCATACAGAAGCTACTGCAGAAACACACGCACGCAAGCACGCACGCACGCATGCATGCATGCATGCACGCACGCTCGTGCGCGCGCGCGCGCATGCACACACCACACACACACACACACACACACACACACACACACACACACACACACACACACACACACACACACATCCCGACGCCAATCTGAGAAAATGTTTACCACACTTGCGGAAAGTCGTAAACGTATAATCATACTCACTTGGTTTGAAATTTGTAGGACATAAGTATTAAATTAGGCGAACTGCTGCGAAAACGGTGTTTCCAAAATATCTGCGATAAATCGAAATTGTAGACACACGGTGTAACGAAAAATTTTAACTCTCCAAATGGAGTTAAACTGTTCGTTTGTAAATTTGAACTCCCTGGGAGTTAAACTAGAATATGAAAAACTAACTACGGGAGTTAAACTAGAATATGAAAAACTTACTACCTCAGTGTTTCAGTTTGACTCCAGGGGAGTTATTCTGACATACCACCAGAATGACTCCCACCCACCACCCACCACCCACTCCCCGCACCTCGCCACCACCCATGCATCTTATATATATATATATATATATTATTTTTTTTTTTTTTCTTCGAATTGTGTGTGTTGTGTGTGTGTGTGTGTGTGTGTGTGTGTGTGTGTGTGTGTGTGTGTGTAATCTTAACTAACTTGCCAGATCAGATCGGTCCCAAGCAGCCACCCTCTTGCACAAATTATACAAAAACAGCCCCCCCCCCCCCCCCCTTTCTCTATCCCCTGTGTATCACACACACATTTCTAATCTATGCCAACCCCTTTTCTCCTTCCTTCTCTCAAGGATGTAGCGAGTCAATACAAACAATTTCACGTCACGTCGCGACTACTCGTCATTCTCTCCCCACCTTCCTTACCCTCCCCCCCCCCCTCATTCCCTAATTTGGCGGCATGGCACAATGAAAAATTGAAATTTTTCCATTTCTGCACCATTTGAGTGTAATGGCCTACGCTTATGGGTGACTGATAGTCGCATAGATTCCATGAGAGAGAGAGAGAGAGAGAGAGAGAGAGAGAGAGAGAGAGAGAGAGAGAGAGAGAGAACCTCAAAGACTGAAGGTACAGTATTTCTACCAAAGGCATCAAACCATCAGTTCATGGATATACAGACTTTACATATAGGTTATATACAAAAAGGCAGAGTAAAATGGTAAGGACATGCATAGATGAGCACATGAATATGTACACGGACATTTCCTTTCCCTGTGATGATGATGATCATGAACATTAAATCCCCTTCTCCATTCTCTTACAGAAAGACATCTGGGAATAGGTGGGTGGGGAGTCATCTTGGTCATGATCAGATTAACTCCCCCTTTGTTACAAAGTATCTCCCTGGGAGTCAGAAAACACGTGTACACATTAACTCCCAAGGGAGTTATTCTAAACTGTGAAAAACTGACTCCCCTTAGTGGGGCAGGGAGTTAAACTTTTACACACCTGGATTAACTCCAGGGAGTTAATCTGGATATAGTACAGACTAACTCCTAGGGGGGTCATTCTGTTACAGGGTGGGAGTTAAGTCTGATATATGTACAAAATGACTACCCCTTAATGTTTTCAAGAATTTGTTGAGACTTGTACAAAAAAGATTTTAGAACATTTTGAAGTTCTACTGAGTGGAGTTATTTTGGCACAGGGTGGGAGTCATTCTAGTTTAACTCCCGGGGAATTAAAATTCACATATGAACAGTTTAACTCCCTGGGAGTTAAACCATTCGAGGGGTTAAAACTTTTCGTTACACCGGTTTTGCAAATAAATCGCGAAATTAAGTACGACATCTCCAAGAGATGACTTGTGCGAAATTATACGCAGGTCTCTTGTTCACATACTTAGACTCTCTGTTTTTCTTTTTTTTTTTTTCCAAATAAGTAGAATCTATGCGGAAAGGAAAAAAAGGAAAAAGAAAAGAAAAGAGAGAGAGAGAGAGAGAGAGAGAGAGAGAGAGAGAGAGAGAGAGAAAGAGAGTGTGTGTGTGTGTTTGTGTGTGTATGTGTGTGTGTGTGTGTGTGTGTGTGTGTGTGTGTGTGTGTGTGTGTGTGTGTGTAGGGGGATAAAGCGTGGAGTGGGCGAGGGATGGAGGGGGGATGGGGTCAGACAGGGCTTGTTTTTTTTTTTCCACAATGGGGACGGCCCTGGAGAAACCCTATGTCATTCAGTTGGACCACAATAAAATTAAAACGAATATTTAAGAAAATACACAATCTGTAAGTAATGTTTGGAAGATGAAATGCACACGCTTGAGGATGAAAGACCAAAGAAAAAAAAAGATGTATACACAATACAGGAATAGGATTGGGAGGTATGTTCGCACCGCACGTAGTCGGGACCCCCGATGACATACCTGTAAGGAGGGACTGTTCGCCACATAATGAGAGAATGATTTCCCCCGTTTTCACGAGAGAAAACAGTTATTATTTTGGAGACTGTTAATGATCGAAACATTAACTGTCCTGAGAAGAACAGTGATTATCCTTCAAGAAAACAATGCTAATACGTGATGTCCAGGGAGAAAAGGTATTATTTGTGCGTGTGTTTGAGCGCGCGCGCGCGTGCGTGTGTGTGTGTGCGCGCGCGCGGCGCGTGTGTGTGTGCGTGTGCGTGCGTGCGTGCGTGCGTGTGTGTTTAAGGGAAAATGACCATTTTCGATCAGAAATCACTTATAATGGACGTCTGATATGGGCTTGTCTACAGAAACGTACAAATATTGGAGTCCATTCAAAAATTTTACAATTTATCTATTATCGATGTTCCATTGAATCTTTGCGAACAGTCTCATTTATATGCTGTTATTTAAGTTTTAGTGTGCAAGCGAGTTTCAAGCGGTGTGGTGAATGTGTGTACTGAAGTTGTGGTTGCAAGGCAAGCTATACAGTGCACAAAAAGAAACGCATATTTTTTTCGCTGAAAATATTAAGGAAAATTTTGACAGAAACATGCCCCGTATAGCAGGGAACTCTGTCCAGTGTGAATAGTCAGACATAATGAATAGACATAACAGTAGATTGATGTCTTATTTCTTCTGTGGTTGTAATATTTTGAATGCTAAATGACGCATGAAATGACTGAAATAAAAATATGCGTTTCTTTTTGTGCGTAGTGTAGTATGGAAGAACTATATGAAAAACGAGTTTATACATCCAAAGGCAAGAGCAACTGCAAGCGATGATAGCCGTGTTTCAGCCAAATACTATGATCTGTCAACCACCACCAGGACGCCGTTTTAGGACAACGGTGACATCCAGGGCGCAGAAAATGTTTATTCAGATTTCAGTTTATTCATTAAATTCTTAATACTTTTAATGCCACCTTCTCTGCTGTATGTGTGAATGAGTGACCGTGAATGTCCGTGTGTTGTTTTCCGTGTGAAAAGTGAGGGTGTCTGCGCATGCGCGCGCATGATGCGTGTGTGTTTGTGTTGTGTGGGGTGGGTGCAGGCGGAATGGTGATAGGATAGGGGTGGGCAAAAGTGTGCGTGTGTATGTTTGTGAGGGTGGGCAGGTGGGTGGGAAGGACTGGCGTGGGGGGCGGGGGGGGGGGGGGGGGCTGCGCTCGTGCTGTCATTTTCTAAGCCTTTTTCTCTGTCGCTGAGTTTGCAAAGGTGCTTGATTCGTACCTTTTAGTGGTGTTATGATTATTATATGAGAAGTGTACGAATTTTAACCTGTGCAGCGATTAATTATTCATAGCTTAATAAGATGTCTAACACTCGTTTTACCAATATGGCTGCCGTTCTGTTCATGTCTGCCTTTCACTTTCTGAGTGTTGGTGCACCTGACACAGTCTCTCTCTTCTCCTCTTCTCTCTCTCTCTCTCTCTCTCTCTTGTCTCTCTCTCACTTCTTCTCTCTCTGTCTCTCTCTCTCTATCTTCTCTCTCTCTTCTCTCTCTTCTCTCTCTCTCTCTCTGTTCTCTCTCTTCTCTCTCTCTCTGCTCTTCTTCTCTCTCTCTCTGTCTTCTGTCTTCTCTCTCTCTCTCTTCTCTCTTCTTCTCTCTCTTCTCTCTCTCTCTCTCTTCTCTGTGTCTCTCTCTCTTCTCTCTCTCTCTCTCTCTCTCTCTACTCTCTCTCTCTCTCTCTCTCTCTCTCCTCTCTCTCTCTGTCTCTCTCTCACTTCTCTCTCTCTCTCTCTCTCTCTCCCTCTCTCTCTCTTGTCTCTCTCACTTCTCTGTCTTCTCTCTCTCTCTCTCTCTCTCTCTCTCTCTCTCTCTCTCTCTCTCTCTCTCTCTCTTCTCTCCTCTCTTCTCTCGTGTGTTGTTGTTATTGTTGTTTTTCTTTTCGTTTTTACTTTCTTCCTGGTATATTACTGAAGTAATGCTCATCGTATCAAGCTTTTTCTCTGGCGCTGTGCTCTCGCGCTGAGCACATTGTTTTCGCCATCATTAGCAGACTGGGTGTCGATCGTAATTACTTAAATGAGATCGAAGGTCATTGGCCTGAGAATAATGTTTATGCTGTTAACAGCTAACCACGCGCAGGACCTTTCCATGCTGAAATGCTGCGCTACCAAGTGCCATCGTGCCATTATAGGACTATTCAGCGTTTGTCTTCAAACACACAGAAGCGGTTTTGTTTGTTTTGTTTTGTTTTGTTTGTTTTTAATGTCAAGCGTGTGGGTACAGATGTGCAACCCGAGCCGTTTTAGCCATACGGTTTGGGATGCCGGTCCAAGCTCACACGTGCACGTCAGTGGTAAAAGATACAGCATATCTGGGGCGCTATTTGAAGACATGGAGTCTTTTCTTTTGGCTTGAATAACGTTGCACGAGAGATCATGACAGTGTAAAGCTATGTCAGACATGTTGTTCTCGCTGTAGTCGTCCTGTTTTCGCAACTATTATTAGCCAATGTCATTTACAATTTTCAAATTTTAGGCCACAGAAGGAAAAATTCCAGGCTCGAGTGTTAGAATTTTCAACCTTCATAATGCCCATAAATAACTTCTCGCTGTTATGACAAAATAAATATTACTATCCTTCCAGAAAACGGTGATGATATCTGTTTTCCATGGATGACTTCACTTAGCATTGTCTCTCAAAGACACTGATACCAGAGTAAATGAAGCACGGAAGTTCAGCGCACCTGAATAGCTGTAAGTAAATGGCGCACAGAAGTTTACATCCGACGCATAAAAATATTGATCTATGCTTATTTTGACGCACATCAATCTTTTTAAATTGAGTGTACTGGGCTGTTAGTGATACCGCATTGCAGTAAACGTACCAGACGACATGACAGGAAAAAACCAGAGTCATTTCCCTTCTATGCTTATGGGCGCACGCGCACGCAGTCTTGTGCCAAATTTCGCCTCCACATAGGCTCCGAAAACAAAAGCACGGTCGAAGAGTCTGCGGGAGACAAAACAACTGTTGAGGCGAGTCAACCTGTACCCACAGCTTCAGTCAGTAAACCCCACTGCTGAGAATGTTGAAACGGCAACGACGTGTGGATGAAACCCCCATCCTCTCTCCTCTAATTTGTTAAAAAAACCCTCCCCCATTCCCCCACTCTTACCAAATTGGAAGACCCCCCCCCCCTCCTCCCTTACCCGCGTTCCCCGCCTTGAAAAATTTCCAAAACTCTGTTGATCCTGACCTTTTAAAATTAGAAAATTACCTGTAAACTTGCAGTCAAAGGGTCGTGATGACTCTCAGAATTTCTTATTCAGTGGGAATAGTCTCCTCTTCCATAAAGAACAATAGCAGTTTCCATGTTATCACCGGTTGACCTAATATCGCCGGTTTCTTGAATGATATAAACTCTGTTACACAGGAAAACATTATTCTGAGCTCAAGGGGATCACACAAGCTTTCGTTCTCGAAAGCTGGAATACAACTAGCTGCGTTGGGAATGGATAGGTCCGAACCAACTCTCTCAGTATAGTACGGCGACACACAACCTTTATACTCTAAGTGGATTCGACACGACCTCGCCAACCATAACTGGTAGACAGGATCAGGTGAAATGCAGCGTCAGGAATGTGCATGAATGCATTTCTGTGTGAACAGATCTTCGTGTATGTTGCACGAGTTGCCTCAGTGTAGAGGCCAAGGAAATCAATCAAGATATCGCAAGTAACATGTCTGGCATACGACTATCATACAGTTTAGGGTTCGTGCTTTGTTCCTTAATTCGTGATTCCAAGTCTTTCCTCGACCTTTTCCCGGTCGGCTCTGTCAAGCTCAAGCAACATATTCAGAAACTGTCAAATCCTAGTCAGAGTACCTCCTTGATGAATGGGTCATGCCAAACGGCAGTGTTCCCAAAGCAGTGGGCGGTATGCTTGGCGGACAGTCAGACTGCAAGTGTTGTGTGTTGGTAGGTTGGTGGTGGTGGTGGTGGTGGTGGTTTTTAAGTGTCCATTTGGTCTAGGTTTCCAAACGAAAGTCAAATGAAGTCTTTTCCAGTCCTGATTATGATCTTACGAACTTACTCGTGCTTTTCCAGCATTTTGTAGTTTTTGTTGAGCATGTATAAGTGCTAGACTTCTAGCGCAACTTTTATATTCGACGACTCCCAAGTGACTGGGAAAAAAAAGTAAGATGTGTCATTTGCGCAATGAGCTTTGTGCGCATTACATTTGCGCGAATCGAGCTAAAAGGAAAAAAGTTGCTAAAAGCCCATCGTGGACCACAACCCTCTGAGGGTTCTCATCAAGTTGACCCCTGCTTAGGACTATTCCTGGGCTTCATTTTACTACAGCCTCGCAATAATGGACTGAAAACATTTCCACTGTTGGTCACTCTTTACGTGACGGAAGTATCTGAGCAGCTTCGGTGTCTCTGTTGGTCATTACGTTCCCTGTTGTAAACATGACCCACACTACCGTTAGGTTCACATGCCTTATGCCAACAGTCATTATAAAGTCACTGAAATTGTGACATGTTGCTGACATAAGATTGAAGAGTCGGAGGGTGACAGCATGGAGAGAAGAACGAGTGAAGGCAGAGCTGCAGTGTCCATCAAAGGCTATCAGTTCCGTGCAGAGAAAAAAAAAACCCAGTAATCAGCATTTCAAAACGTTGAAGATGCACAAGCCATCTTTGTTGTTAAATCAAGACTGGTAACAGATCTTTCCGAAACCTATGTGGCGGCCGGTGGCAACGACTATGTAACTTGCATAAAAGCACGCCCGCCCCCCCCCCCCCCCCCCCCCCACCCCCTCGGCACATATCTTAAAAAGTGCAAATATATGGTCTTAAGCGCGAAAATGAATTAGAGGTCTCAAACGTGCTGCCCCAAAAAACGCGCGCGCGCGTGCGCACATACGCACACACACACACACACTAGTTAACTATTGTTCCTCATGTAATATTTCCACTAATATTTAACACATACATAGGCGCGCACACGCGCGCGCGCGCACACACACCCGCGCGCACACACACACACACATGCACACACACATACACACGCACGCACACATGCAAGCGCGCATGCATACTACACACAGATACATATATACAAGTAAACGCTCACTTCCTGTCTATTATCACTTTAAAGTGAAAAGACGTTAAATCGAAGAACTTCAACAACAACAACAACACACACACACACACACACACACACACACACACACACCACACGCATGCACACACGCACGCACGCACGCACGCACACAGACACACAGACGCACTCATGCACGTACGCACGCGCGCGCGCGCGCACGCACACACACACACACACACAACTTGCTTTTTTTTTTTCAGTTTTCTGATCCGTGTCGACCCTTCTTAAAATAGATATCCACGGCGCAAAGTCAGCTTAGCTTAACTTGAAATCGTTGCACCGCCGTATTAATGTCGTCTGTGGTCTAACAGTCATTGGTGGTTTGCTCCACTTCTTGACAACGGACTCTTCAAACAATGCTGGTCAGCTTTCTTCTTCTTCCCGTCCGGCGTTTATCGATGGTTAATGATGCTTCCAGATTCGTTTCAGGTGTACATACTGGCATAGCAGAATCTCCCCCCCCCCTCTCTCTCTCTCTCCATCCATTGAAGTCTTTATGTCTGTGTCTGTCTTTCTATCCATCTTTACCCGTCACTTTCTCCGTTTGTCTTCAACACCTCGTTTTCCCTGTCTTTTGTCTCCAGTTTCCTTCTGTCCGCTCCGTCTCCCACTCCCCTCCCCCCATGTATCTCTCTCTCTCTCTCTCTCTCTCTCTCCATCCATTGAAGTCTTTATGTCTGCGTCTGTCTTTCTATCCATCTTTACCCGTCACTCTTTCTCCGTTTGTCTTCGACACCTTGTTTTCCCTGTCTTTTGTCTCCAGTTTCCTTCTGTCCGCTCCGTCTCCCACTCCCCTCCCCTCCCCCCATGTATCTCTCTCTCTCTCTCTCTCTCTCTCTCTCTCTCTCTCACACACACACGCACGCACGCGCGCGTTCCGAGCAAGATATGCACGCCTCCTTGTCAGATAACCAGGGTTTGTATCGCAAAGCAGCTTGACAGTGAAGCCTAAACACCACGGCAGCTGGTACAGGTGACGTTTGACCAGAAAGACAGGAGCGAACTAAGATGACAGACTCTTGTCTGCAGCTGTGAACTGCTGGAGGCGCGTCCAGTCTTAAGGTCTTTGATTCGCATCTAGAAAACATTTGTACAGACAGGTCATAAAGAGTCTCTCTCTCTCTCTCTCTCTCTCTCTCTCTCTCTCTCTCTCACGTGCGCACACACACACACACACACACACACACACACACACACACACACACACACAGAGTCTGCTTTCTATCTTTATTTCGTTCAAAACATTCCAGCATTAAAACAAAACAAAAACAGATGATACAAAGGAATCAATCTAGAATTAACACAAAAACAGATACAAAGGAATCCGCTCAGAATAAAAACGAAATGCTAGTACACAAGCTTTCTTGAACCAAAGACCACTAGAGAAGAAAATGAGGAAACTGGCAGAAATGACATAAACGCAAGTCAGAAGATACTGACACTAGCTACTTCAAACTAAAACAGCTTTCATACAAGGATACAATGCATCAAAAAACAGACAAATGAAATACAAAGTCAAAAAACAGACAAATGAAATACAAAGTCATGTGCATTCATAAATTTCCAACAGTTCAGTACACAGCCAAACCCGTTCGCACACTTTGTAACAGACTAAGAATAACAATACACAACAACTTTTTTTAACATTCAACTGCACCCACATCCTATAGTTACTCTTGTGATAATAACCTATGTATGCAATTTAAGTTCCACGGTAAGCCCATCCAAAAAGAAAAAATAATTAATAAATGATCCATCATGAGTTTTGTTCTTTTAAATTAGGAGGAAAAAAAAACAACAAAAAAACTGGCTCCCTCCCAACCGGGCTGCTTACGTTTTCTTCTTAAAAAAAAAAAAAAAAAAAAAACTGAGAGTCTGCGTGCGCACGTTGTTATCTTGGTACTTTTTAACACGCTCAAGACACACCGATCCAATGCAAGCGACTGTGCCCCTCGAAGTGTGCTATTGTTCGCTGCATAGGGCACATGCTACAGTTGGGATCGATATCACGCAATAAACACTCATTGTGTCTGGTACGCGTACTCTCTCTCTCTCTCTCTCTGAAAAATTGATAAATGAAAATGAAAGGTTGAATTTGAATCTTTAGGAGAAAAAAAGGAGGGGGGGGGGGGGGGGGGAGGCGGGGGCGCTGTGGTCCCTGCGGGGTACTCAAGAAGAGGGGGTAGGTGTATAGTGTATGGAGAGTGTCATCCCTCTTCCCCCTCTCCTGTCATTTTGTTAAATTCTACTTTAAAAAAAAAAAAGGACAATCTTTCAAGACTATGGCAATACTATATTCTGAAAAAATTACACACACAGACACACACACACCCACACGCGCATATCTTTGGTATAGTGCTGTTCTACTGCAATTGTTTTGATTCTCATCTCTGTCGTTGTGCAGGCTTCAAAAGCTTCTGTTGTCTTCTTTTTTCTTTTTCTTTTCTTTTTTCGCATTATTGCCCACAGATGGACGACATACAGATATGACATTTTACATATTGGGCTGTTATCCACGCCATCAAAATCATTTCAACCCTTACGATGGTTACAATGTGGCCAAAGATGTTTGATTTAATAGTCACACATAGGTTGTAATTTTGTTTGATGAAACAGTCACACGTAAGGATTCCCCAAAACGGCCTCATGAATTTCTCAAATGGAATATGTCGCGACATTCATGATTTTGTTTGATATGATAGTCGAACAAAAGGGGTTCCCCAAAACAGAAACACAAGAAGTTTGAAATGTAACATCTACATCAGATTCAAAACGAACTACCAGCCGCCGTGGCGAAGTGGTTAGCGTCGCGGACTCCCGGCTGGGAGGTCGCGGGTTCAATTCCCATCGATCATGTGGGATTTTTCTGCCCCGGCCGGCTCCTACCCCGAGCTGAGTTTGCTACGGGCTCAGTTGGGAAGACTGGGACCACACAGTTGAGTTTCATCCACTCAATGGATGCGTCTCTGAGAGTGTTGCTCAAATTTCCTGACCAACACTGCAGGCATCTGTATCTATCGGGCCTGGTTGACGCCGGGATATATTATGAAAGGAAGCGTAGAGTACAGCCCTGTCACGCAGTCTCAGACCGAAATGGAAATCCGTAGCATCATCTTTATCATCCTTATTCTCATCGATCAGCGTTTTAAAAAAGTGGCCCTTCATGCCCTGCTCTCATGGTGACCTCATTTTCGATGTCCTCTCCACGTATGTGGCCTTTGTTTGGTTCAGTCGGGGTTACCGGAATCGGCGAGTCCATGGGGTCTGTCGTTGGACGGACGTGGTGGCGCCCTCCGGAGGGAGAGCTCACTCACGCCGGCTCCATGACGAAGCAATTATTGTCGTCAGTAGGGGGCTGAGTAGGTGGTGTCCTGCGAATGTTGGATCAGAACAGGCGCCACTGAACACCACCGAAGTGTCTCGGCAGCAGTGCAGTGTCTCCTCCGGTGGGTTGCCTCTTGACGACTTAACATTGACTGCTTCCTGTGGATTGCCGGTGCCGGGGCTGCGGCGGAGCCGACCGGACTGTGGTTGTGGACGGGGTGTCGGAATGAGCGGCGTGGGTGCACTGCCACTGAAGTGGCACAGAAGTTGGGACAGCAAAAAAAAAAAAAGATTCAAAACAAACTGATATAGTTAACATTTCAGAGTAAACACTTCATTCCGTACACTTTAAAACAGTGATTGATGAAAAACGCGCACTTTTCCACACACACTCACACACTCGATTATAATCAAGCTGAAAAAAAAAAAGCATTCTGGAGGTATCAGTCCATTTCCGAAAGAAATGTTCCTCTCCCCACAAAAAATACAATTGTCAAACTTCTCTTCCCTAAGTATTAAAAGAAACTCAGAGTGGGAGAAAACTAAAGAGTTAAACAAACAAAAAAAAAACAACAAAAAAAAACCGACCCACTAGAAGACAAACACAAAAAGTAATTCATTGGAAACATTAACTCCCACATATAGATAACAGGCCCTATAGTTTTCTGCCCTCCATATCTAGAAAACGAATTAAAGGAATAAAGAAGCCTCAGTCACAGACCAAGGAGATGAATACGAACAAAAAGCGACCCAGCGCAAACCCGCAAGTGTCCTAACACCGTTTTCTCAAGTCGTTTTGGATTCTATTTCGTACTATCAGTTTAGAACGTGTGGGGCCGTCTTCATCTGTCCCACTGACCAAAACAGAATTCGCTTTGACTAGCGCCGGGTTCATGCTGGTGTTCCGCTTCCTTCTTTCCATCGCTCTTATTCTGGTAGTTTTTGTTTGTTTTTTTTTCTCTTCTGTTCCAGACCAGAGTTAAGGAAAGGTAGGACTAATCAAATGGTGACGATCAGACTGTCAAGCACAATGATGAAAAGATTCAGTTGTTCTTGTTGGTTGAACTGTACATCTGTAGCAGTTAGCCATCCGCCTCACTGCCGAGTGATATGATCAACATGCAAGTTAAATCAGCTTGTGTTTAAACAATTAAAAAAAAAAGTCGACAGTTTGAAGGATAATTTGGAGAAGTTGGTAAGCATGAACAAAAACACAAAAGTTATCCCTGAGAAATTGGCCTTCTCCCGATTAAAAAGCCTCCACATAAGAACATTATTCCAGCAAAAAGTTACATATGGGAACCATTCAAATTATAGCATTTGTGAAAAGTTAACATGAACATAAGTAATGAATTATCAAAGTAAATAAACGTACAGGTCATTCACTTGAGTTCTTGAACCACCGCTATTTCAGCTACGTTCACCAAAGCTTTCTTACGATTCATGCAAACAATAATGATAACTATTACCTTTTCCCCCGCTGCAATTCACTTAAATGTTCAGTAATTCTGTTTAAATGAACATGGATAAACTATCTCGCTAATCTACACATAACACCAAAATGAAAAAATCTGTACAGAAGAAATGATCTTAAAAAAATCCATGGTAGGAAATAAACAGATAAAACAACAACAACAACAGATAAACGGATAAAACCCATTCCAACAGAATGAAACGGATTAGAGAAAACAGAGAAAACGAAAGAGCTTCTAAAGGCATTTATAGCTTAAAATCAGTTTATCCTTAACCGTCCACCACGCAAAAGAAATCATGATGAACGATGAAACAGGGCATAATACGGTGGATTTAAGCGTGTGTTTGCATCATACCACACGCAAGCACAGTCCCTGTGTAGTAGCATTGTTTTCGTTTTGGGTTTACCAGTGAGGACAGGTGAAGACAAGGTCTCCAGGGGCAAGTTGCTAATGAAATGCAGTTTCTGTTTGAAACTGCAAATGTATGGTTTAATTTTCATTTATTTAATTATTTCATTTAAAGCTAATATATGCCATTTTACTCAATGCATGTTCCTTACAGCCCGATGACCGCAAAGGGATCTGCCAGGTATAACACCTCATTCAACTCATTCAAGTATTAAGAAAAAAAAAATGGAAGTAAATCGTCGAAACGTCCCAAAGTAGTATTTCTGCATTCTGCATCTGGGTGCTGCTTTGAAGGCAGCCCCGTGAATTAAAGAAAAGAAAGAAAGAAGGCAGAAAGAAAAAGAAAAAAAAATCTACAAAAAAAAAAAGAAATATTTCATGAAGTAAACCACTGAAACATCCCTAAATGGTGAAAACAATCTCCTTCTCAAGATAATTATTTACTCACAAAACGTAACAAAAAAGATGGTGCATGTGAATTTTTTTTCAACAAACTTTTCGCCGCTCCTTTTCGCCTTTCACTGTTCGTAATTGTAAGAAGAATACCTTTCTGTATCCATTTCACTTTTGTTTTGTTTGTTGTTGTTGTTGTTGTTTTTTTTCTCATTTAAACGCCGATGTCCCAACATCAAATAAAATAAAGTAAAAAGAATTAATACAGTAATTTTCTTCAACCTGTGTTCAGGTTCATTCTCTATACAAGTTTACACATAATGTTGTTTCAAATTATCTCTTTCTGAAAGTATGACATTTTTCATCATGCACCTTTTAGCTGCCTAAATCCAATTTCACAAAGCTGCCAACAGAAAATCTGAGGCGATTGTTCTTGATAAAATGTGTGCCTGGGTGCTACTTTGAAAGCAGACCCGTGAATTAAAAAAAAAAAGAAAGAAAAAGAAAAAAAGAAAGAAAAGAAAAAAAGCTAAGAAGAGAAAGAGGGGAAAAGGGACCGGAAAACAGAAAAAAAAGAAACATGAAAATTTCTCTTAGTCAACATTTTCTTTTAACATACCTAATCTCTTTTTTTTTTAATTCCATCTTGTGACTAACCCAAACTTTTCTCATGCAGCTTAAATTTAAAATGGGTGATTAAAATCAGCAGCACACAAACAAACTTGATAATCTATCACCACACACACACACACACACACACACACACACACACAAAAGGGAAGGGGGGGGGGAGGGGGCAAAAATTCACTTACATCATAGGAAACCGTCGCACTAGATCTTTGACAAGTGTCATGTTCATCCTGTTGGCAAACGACCCAGAGGAGGCAGGCACACACATTCCTCAAACCAAATCAGTCCGAAGTAATGGCTTCTAAAATACGCTATCCTATAAAGGAGGGGGGGTCTAGCTTGATATGATAGTTATGTTTAAAATGAGAACAAAACCATAAGAACATGTACTAAAAATGGCGTTGCACAATAATGTAAGACAATATGTTAAGAAAGCGCTCTCATTACACATGCACACAGTTACATCAAAAACAAAACAAACAAACAACAACAACAAAAAACACTCCTATACAAAACCTCCTGTCTGAAGATTTGACATACTAGAGACCTGAACACTACTTTCCACCGTTATTTCAGATAAATGAAACACATATCCAAATGCGTCCTATGCAAACTGCGTAAAACGCAAAGAAAGAGAAAGAAAACGAAAAACGGGGGGAAAAAAAGGAGAAAGGTGATACTAAAATCGCCGACACACAAGGCAACCCTATGTTTCCCCTGCAAAGGAGGAAAGTATCCCGTCTGAACACAACCATTAGGAGAGAGTCCGGCCTTGATGAACTGCTACGAAAAGGGCGGAGAGTGGAGTGGGAATCCTGAATGTGGGGTGGGGTGGGGTGGGGTGGGGTGGGGGTGTTGGACGAAGTCAAACGAGACCGTTTCCATAAAACTGCGTTTCAGGGGCGGCGGAGGCTCCGGCATTTTTTTTTTTTTTAGCCCCATGAGAAATGATAAGGCATTTTTTTTCTCATTTGATATGACAAAGAGTTGGAATGTTGTCACAAAGCAATCAAAAAGAAAAAGAAGAAAAAAAGGTTAAAAGCTGCTTCGAATTCATGTACTTACTACAGCTGACAACACAAAGTCTAAAAAACAGAACGTCACAGCTTAACGTTTACGACAGACGCTAAACAGAGAAACCCAGCTCTTACGTACGTGATATTCTTTTTTAAATGTCCACTAATGGTTTCTTTCTCAATATATGCCTTTTTCCTTTTTCAGGTTCAAATTAGTACATACACTGGATTTTATTTTCAGCCTCGGGCTCATCCGATTCCAGTACCAAATTACTCTTTCCCTTCATTGTCTACACTGGGAGAGTGCGGGAAAGCCCCCCATTATGTCTTCTTATACGTGGAAACGTCGTAATATCCCATGTTATATATCTTTATCCTTGCACACAAGCACAGCAAAGGTGCACGCTCGCTAACACACACACACATAGATCAAGTTGGAGAGAGAGAGAGAGAGACAGAGAGTCGTCTTCGTTCTGTAGGAATCACAGGTAGTTTCTGACAATCCGAATCGACAGACGCACAGAGAGAGAGAGAGAGAGGAGGAGAGAGAGAGAGAGAGAGAGAGAGAGAGAGAGAGAGAGAGAGAGCTGACTAGGAGGGACACATAGGGAGGTAGAGTGGGAAAGAACAAAAGGAGGAAAAAAAATGCAAGCAACAATGGGAGATTTCAGAGAGAGAGAGAGAGAGAGAGAGAGAGAGAGAGAGAGAGAGAGAGAGAGATGATCTTCAAAAACAAAACGGAAAAAAGGGATATAAACTGAAGAAGAGGAGGAGAACAAGAAGGAGGAGGGATAGAATAAGGCCCACCAACCTCCCGTTTAAAAAGAAGAAGAAGAAAAGACGGGGAAAAAAAGAAAGAAAGAAAAGAAAATCCCAGAGAAAGGCTAAAGAATCGACTGGCCAGTGCCTAACAGGCTACGGGATGCCAATGAAGATGACCTTGTGCCGGTTTTCAACAACCAACCAATGAAAAAGGCACACGACTCTCTCCTGCTGGACGCTGCGATCCTCGACACGAGAAACTCCCTCTGAGGTAGATAGCGGTTGAAATTGCACAACATTGATATGATATAGTACCATGCACACGTTACAATAAACACAGTAGTAGTAGTGATAATTCATTTGTGGGAGATGAAGGAGGGGCTGGGGGGGGGGGGGGGGGGATGGAGATCGTGGGAAGGAAATGCGACCAAGGTGAGAGAGAAAAACTCGTTTTTGTTTTTCTTCCTACCGAGGTTATTTCTAATTAAACCGCTAGTGGAAATGCCCTTCTAAGAGACTACCAATGATAAGGTAAAGCCTGAAATATGAGGTATTCTGTGTCATGACCACCCATCACGTTTCAGAAATGATCAGGATCTCTACACTATTATGTACATGTCTTTTTTTCCTCTTTTTTTTCCCTCCTGTTTTGGAGGCTGGCTAGCTAGTTGGGGGGGGGGGGGGGGGGGGGGGCGGGCGTTAAAAGTTGAACAGTTTCCCAAAATGAGCAAAAAATATTGAAGACGAAACATTCACACACATCAAATGACCACTTGAGACAAGTCCTGGCAGTTTTGCTCCTCCCACCCTCCCTCCCTCTCTCTCTCTCTCTCTCCCCTCTCACTCTTCGCCTCATACACATACAAGAACGATTCATACTTTTGATAACATTCTAGGCTGGTCTGGAAGAGATGGATGATGGGGGTGTTGAAATCGGAGTATTCTTAAACGTACATCCTAAAAAAAATAACAATCCACATCGCAGCGATTGAACTGGTTGTTTGAAAGGGTCATTATTCATCTCGATACGGTTTGACCTGAAGTAGAGACCTTACTACTTTCTCATCATACAAAAAGATTAAAAAAATAATTTTAAAAAAAACTTGTAATACTGCAGCTCTCTGGACACGATCAACATCATCCAGTTGGTTAAAAAATACTTCTAAAAATCACCGGTACTGATTTCAAATTTAGACTATGACATTCACTATTTGTCGTACAATGACTTCGACAATTTGGCGCTATCAATGCTGTAAAG
This sequence comes from Conus canariensis, assembly GCA_033310375.1. Classification (NCBI taxonomy): domain Eukaryota; kingdom Metazoa; phylum Mollusca; class Gastropoda; order Neogastropoda; family Conidae; genus Conus; species Conus canariensis. Next base: position 44,509,468 of record CM065727.1, read on the forward strand.
AAGAACGATCAAGAGAAGCAACATTGCTACATGATATACAGTTGAAACATGCCAGTCACCCGTTCAGACTAACTGTAGCTGGGTTGATATGATGATGGCAACGGGAAAACCCGGACTTTCGTCGATCAATAGTTCACCACAATGCCGGGTAGCAGTCCAATTTAGTATAATGTGCTACGTTATTTTACGTCCGAAAGACTCTAGATAGATATGTTCAATGAGAAACAAAGATTAGAAAAGCAAATTCTTTTAATGCCCGAAGTCACACATTACCACGTCAGAACAAGAAATTCTTTTAATGCCCAAAGTCACATATCTACCACGTAAGAACATAAAAACTGAAGCTTTTTATTTTAAAATGAAACGATACACAGATAGCCATTCCTCAGCTGCCAAAATCCAGATTTGACAACAAACTGTTCACTCCCTAGACAACGTTCTTAAAATAAAAAAGAAGCCCCCCCCCCCCCCTTCCGCCACACAAGAAACAAATTAAAAAAAAAAAAAAAAAAAGTCCAGTGATGCAGAGCCTGAAGGTCAATGGTATAATCCATCAAATGTGTCATGAACTAAAACAAACGTTTAATGTATGAAGAAAACATTCTATCATCGATACCATCCACCCTTTCCACCCTATCCCTTTGGCGTTTTACTATTCATATTACATGTTCAAGCACTGCTATGTTTTCTTCTTTCAAGAGTAGACTTTTACGACTTCAGTATAGTGTTGGTGTGTTGGATGGGATTGGGTGAGTGGAGGGGCGGGGGGGGGGGGGTAAAAATTGGATTTACCAACCAAAAAAAAAAAAAAAAAAAAAATCATGAATGCACCTACCTCAATAGTGCCGGTCACAAGACAGAAACTTCTTTGCAGGCCAGCGTATACCTTGAGTGGTTGCATCCATTCTCGTAAGACCCCGCCAACATTTTCTTAAAAATTCATTTGCAACCTGTGCTTTTAGACCACGAGCAGCCGGGAAACCTAACAAGTGAATAAAAAAAAAAAAATATCGGTGAGCTGGACCCTGTTTGCCTTTCCTGACAACAAAATGAAAACACGCACACACAAAGACAAATTAAAAAACAAAAGAAACCTCAATCTGTCGCAGTGCCTGCCTGTACTTGGAGACCCACCATCAGCTATCCTTCCAGCGCAGCTACAAATCAAAAAGCAGAAGTGAATTCCGGCGGGAGGGGAGCAACCCTCTCACAAAACCGGCACGGAAAACAGAAAAATGTCCTACGTCTCCAAAGAACGCTCCATGCTCTTCTCAACAAAACCCATTCATCTCTGTGTCTTTAGACAGGGTACATGCGCCATGTCCTTCTCAACAAAACCCATTCATCTCTGTGTCTTTGAACAGTGTACATGCGCCATGCCCTTCTCAACAAAACCCATTCATCTCTGTGTCTTTAGACAGGGTACATGCGCCATGCCTTCTCAACAAAACCCATTCATCTCTGTGTCTTTGAACAGTGTACATGCGCCATGCCCTTCTCAACAAAACCCATTCATCTCTGTGTCTTTAGACAGGGTACATGCGCCATGTCCTTCTCAACAAAACCCATTCATCTCTGTGTCTTTGAACAGTGTACATGCGCCATGCCCTTCTCAACAAAACCCATTCATCTCCGTGTCTTTAGACGGTGTACATGTGCCATGCCCTTCTCAAGTAAACCCATTCATCTCTGTGTCTTTAAACAGTGTACATGCGCCCATGCCCTTCTCAAGAAAACCCATTCATCTCTGTGTCTTTAAACAGTGTACATGCGCCATGCTCTTCTCAAGAAAAACCATTCATCTCAAGAGTCTATTTTTGAAAATAAAAAAAACCAGTAATGCTCCATGTCCTTCTCAAGAACTCCCCCCCCCCACCCCCCACCCCCCCCCCCCCAAAAAAAAAGTAAGTAAAAGGAGGCTCATTTCTCTTGACGAATACATTTATTTCCGGTATCAGCACGTACTCGCAAGCTTTGAATTCGCCGAGTGTGCAACCGAAAGAATGCACCGATGTGAAACAATCTGTTTCATAAAACACCCACTCCGGACAGAATTTTATTGTGAGTGGTGCGGTGATGGTGGGACTTAAAACATCAGTTGAACGAAAAGGATCATCTTCTCCCAAAGATTACCCCATCTGTCATAGCAGAACCCCGCATCCTCAGCAGGAAGTTCGTCTGTCTGATGCTGGATTTTTTTCACAGCAATCTAATGTGAGGGGGGAAGGCGGGGGGGGGGGGGGGGGGGGGGGGGGGGAGAGAGGTGGAAAGAAAAGATACAAGAAAGAAAACAAAAAGAAGAAGAAAAGAAATCGAACGGAGCATGCAGACTAACACGGGTCAGTTCTTTCCCTTTCCTTCGCCTTATACGCTCGGCATTGAAGCGTAGTCTGTTTCTGTCTTTTTCCCCCGTGCAGACATTGTTAATTTTTCTCGTGTTGGAAAAACGGGTCAGAGAAGGCTTGCCCTTTACCTAGTAGAGTAGCGGGCGATGGGCGACTAGCACAGCCCTTTGCAGTCCTACTGGATAAAGAACACTGTGTTTTGTATGGAACATGTGGATCCACAACAAACCATAGCGTTTTTCTTAGTTGTTCTTTACCTTCATATTGTTCTTTACCTTTTATTTTTTCTTTAGCTTCCTTAACAAAAAGTGGTTTCGGGTGAGGTCAAAAAAAAAACGAAAAAAAACATCGCACAGCGAAAAAAAATCAAAAATCAGAAGTGGTTAGCAGTTATGTGCTTACATGGTGCAGTCGAAAAAGGAATTTCTGTAAACACATGCTGCTTGCCAAAAGTAGCCCCCCGATGAATATAATCTTACGGCAGGGGACCAAACACCCCAGTCGTTGGTTTTTCAAGTCAACACAGAGCCCCGACTGAAATTTTTTTTCTTTTTTGGGCCGCGCTGAGGGTTTAGGACAAAATGCGCCCCTCACTTGAATCTGGGGAAAGCGGGGGGGACATTACTTTTGTATTCACCTTACTTCTTTTCTGGACCAAGGGACAAACCTGCAAAAACCAACATTTCTTTAGTCACCTTTTCACTCTTTGATTGGCATTTGCTGGGAAGGGAGCTCCAGATGGGATGAATACGTAGACTTGCAGCAGATTGTATAGCAATTCAGTAAAATCCCCACCCATTTGTACACGCGAGAGAACCAGTGGCGTATTGATAATGCTTTTAAAAACTGCACACTGACCACAGCAAATCAGAAAAAAAGTTTTTTTTAAAATCAAAAACAAAATATTCAAGAAAAAAATCTTTAAAAAAAGGGGGAAAAAAAAAAAAGAATAAAAAAAAAGCCAGATGCGGTCTGGTCGCTCAGTGAGCCCCGCCTACACCCTCCAAAGGGGGGCCCCCCCATGTTTAACGCTTGTCCATGGCGGGACCGTTTAAAAAACCCCTGGGCCAATGCCTCGTGGCCCCAGGACCCCTGAATTCCCTGGGGGGACCCGCGGGAGATACTTGTTCCTGTCAGGGCAGTCTGCTATCAGGTGATCCTCAGCTTTTCAGTGGTGACAGGGGTTTGGGCGACGGTCCTTTGGGACTGGCCGCCAGGTGGTTGGTGAAAATCCCCCCCCGTTTGTGCATCTGCCCACACATTACACCCAAAAAACATCGTGCGATTATTTTAGAATTATTGAAGAACACAGCGGTTTATCTACAAAAAATTTTCCCCAGAAAATCGTTCAGTCGGTTTCCTGAGCCTGTAACTAATAAACCCAAATGGTATGGGCTGTTTTGCCTGAACCAACTCAGTCTAGTAAGGCAGGACTGACTAGAGACTACTAAAGATCTGGGCAGTTGGACCAAACCAAACTTCAGAGTGCTGGTTAAGGTCTGTACCCACAAAGAAGCTCAAAAACAAAACAATGCATTGTTATTTAATATTATGATTATGGTACATTTCCATCTAAAACCTACCTTTTCTCTTTTCCCCACTTTTCCCCCCCCCCCCCCCCCCCCCCCCCCCCCCCCCCCCCCCCCCCCCCCCCCCCCCCCCCCCCCCCCCCCCCCCCCCCCCC